>JALMGA010000001.1:258210879-258668379 GCA_023333525.1 Aspidoscelis tigris stejnegeri
TAGTGCCCTTATTTGAAAGTATGGCTTCAAAGACTAACAGGGAACAAAAAGAACATTTGTAGGGATGGTCCACAAATTGCACCAAATGGATAGAAGCAGGAAAACGGAGTGCGGAAATTGTGTCTGATGTCCCTCGAAAAGCTAAAAGGAACTATGTTTCTACTACAGATGAGTTTGCCTGAAATAATAGTCAACATATCATAAATTGATTGTAGGCCAGAAATGTATGAACTAAAACATTTCTCTAAGCTCTCGTTACCTGCTGGCAGGGTCTTCAGAAGTTTTCAGAGATGCTAAGCTGGCCTCAGGAAGCATTCACCATTTGCAATTAAGCATCCTGTATTATGAACCACCAGAAAAAAAAAAGGCTTTTCCCTTGAAGCAATGATCAGCCTGCAGAGAAGGACAGGCTGGCCAAAGTAAGCATGTTCTGGTACCTCCAGATTGGACTACTGTAATGCTCTCTCCACGAGGCTGTCCTGGAAGACAGTTTAGAAGTTGCAGCTGGCGCAGAATACTCTAACTAGACTGCTAAATAACACTGTTAGCTGGATGCACATCATGCCGATCCTAAAAGAACTGCAGCGGTTATTTGCTACTGAGCCTACTTCAAGTATTAATGTTCACTTTTAAGAACATAAACAGCTTGGGTCCCATATATCTAAAGGAACACCTACTCCCATATAGACCTGCTGTGCCCTAAGATCTGTGAGTGAGGCCCTCGTGGTTGATGCCACTCCTTTCAGCAGTTAAGGGGATGGGGACACATGGCGAGATCTTCTTGATGGTAGCTCCCAGGCTATGGAATAGGCATTGCCTATATTCAGGCATTTGGCAAAAATGCATCTCTTTACCCTGTCCTTTGACTGAGGGTACAGCACACTCAAACAACCCAGCACACACAAACAATCCATAGTTCTAGCTAAATTTATTTAATGTTATCTTTTTGTACTGATTTTATTGTAACCCGCCCTGAGATGTGAATATGAATGAATGAATGCCTAAAAATACCTGATATACTTAGCATATTTCAAAGACTTAGTGTTAGTCTGGATCAGTAAATAAGTATGGGTGTGTCCAGACTGGGGGATACTGTGCATTCTGATGTGCAGTCGGTGCCTGGGTGTCACACCTGATGCTCGGTACTTCATAGCAGTGGCACATTATGCCGCCACTACTACAGATTTACCTGCTGTGGAATGATCAGCACCTGCCCCTACCTGATTTTTCAGGTAATTTCGGACAGCAAGAAACAGCCAATGATCCCACATGATGCACTTCACGGTGCACGCCACAGAAGTCTCACAGCAGCTGAAGAGGAAGCTGCGGACCTCCGCATCAAGTGGAGACAACGCGTCATGACTTCATATCCAGGTAAGCTGCAGATTTACTAACAACTGTGGATTTTTATCCACTAGCGTGGAAGGGACCTAAGTCTAGTAGTACCTTAGAGACTAACAAAGAGTAAGAATTTGGTAGCATGCACTACACCTATTATAATGCTAGTTACCACCCCAGTGTCTTGAGGACTCCCTTGGACATCTGTTCAGACATAATGCTTATAGCCTTTCAACAATGGCCTGTGGGGGGAACTCCAGGGGAAGTCCTGCATGGGCCATCCACACTGTGTAGAGCTGCTTCTTTCTCAAATGCTGCTCCATGCTTGCAGGAGTTCCCCCAGGGTATGTAGAGGTAGAGCAGTTCTAACTATAACAAGGAAGAGGTGCAGATGGTGTGTCTGGAACCTTACTGGCTCTGGCATCAGTGAGGTTTTGGGCACTTAAATCTGCACCATGCATTGTGCACACATGGTAAGCTGCTGCACAGAAGGAGCCGCTGCTGGTAAAGAAATGACTCCTTCAAATGTGGATGCTCTTGGTCTTTCTGCACTTGCCCAGTAGTCACCTCGTGGGGTGCTCTGAGACAGAGAACCTGCACTACAAGGAGCTGTTTCTAAACCAGTAACAGCTCCTTCCATGCAGGAGTGCACTGCAAGGCAACTTGGACAGGAAGCAAAGTGCAAATTTGCCCTCTGTTTGGGAGCCTACCACACTTGTACTACCAAGTGTGAATTGGCTCTCTGTCTCTAAGCTGCTACAACATCCACTTGTATGTGATGTTCACAGATGGCATCCTTGGAAGGAAGGAAGGAAGGAAGGAAGGAAGGAAGGAAGGAAGGAAGGAAGGAAGGAAGGAAGGAAGGAAGGAAGGAAGGAAGGAAGGAAGGAAGGAAGGAAGGAAGGAAGGAAAGGTTATGTTTAGTGAAGAGAAAAGAAGGAAAAGGGGGAAGAGAAAATAAAGGGCCACGTGGATAGATGGCTTCAAAGGTGTTACTGGAATGTCTTTAGAAGAGTTACAGAACTTCATTATGGCAGGAATTGGTCCAGGATCTGAACCTGGGTGTCAGGACCCCAGCAACAGAAAAAGGTCAGTCCTAAGGAATCAAGTTGCAGTATTAATGCTACAGGTTTCACCTGTCTCTTGATACATATTTGGGAAAGAAACCAAGGTAATTTAGGGTGATTCCACACTGGCCAGTGTACTGGACCAGCAAGTGTAGTAGAAACTTCCCTCCTGTGTGTCGGTGAAGTCTGAAAGTTCAGTTACTCAATCCCAAAAAGAGGCGTCGGCTCAAGGCTTCCAGCCAGAAATCTGAAGAATGCAGATCTGAATGACTGGCACACCAAATCTTAAAACGTGGCAAGAAAAACAGATGCTGAGGAGGTTGATTGATGAGTCCCCACTGCAGCTTGCACAGAGGCCCAGTGTGTGCTGCTTAAACTGTCTTGCCATTCTGGCAGTTGCTGGAGACAACTTTTCACGTACTCAGCTAAACCACATATCTGCGAAGTCTACCTTTGTTTTTATGACCCTTGGTCTGACAGCTCACCACATCTTCTGCTGTGCCCTTGAACCTGATGCCCAACTCTAGCCTGACAGCTTGACTTGTGCTTGCCAGCTAATGACAAGAAGTTTGCTTCTAAGGTACTGACAGAAACTCTACAAAGACTGCTTCAGCCATTTTCCCAGGGAATTGCCTTAAGACCGCAAAGCACTGGCAGAGACAGATTTAGAGCTCTCCAATTGGCTTTTGATAACCAGCCATTGCCAGCTCATAAAACTCATTTGGGGCACCTGACAACAACTGTTACAACAAAAAGCAGTGCCACAAAGGCAGGCTTAGCTTAGATTTTTTTTTTTTTAAGTAAAAGTAAAAACCCCTCTGGAATATTTGTTGTTGTTTTATAGAGTAGGGGAAAGGCTAGACACACATACACTTCATGTCACCTTAGATCTGGAGCTCTTAGGCAGTCAAAATCTCTAACGACTGAGAACAAGTGGGATGCAAAACAAACCCACCTTTAACAAATTGAATACTTTTTCACCCATACTGACTGGTGTTAAAAGGGCCACAAAATGTTAAGAACATGAGAACATAAGAGGAGCCCTGCTGCATCAGGATGCAGCACATCACGTCCAGCATCCTGTCTCACACGGTGGCTCATCAATTGCTTCTGGGCATCGCAAGCAGAAGACAAGGGCAAAACTTTCATCTGCTCTTAAGTCCCTGCAAATGGTCTTTAGAGGCAACCTTCCTGTGTCTCTGACCTGGAGACAGTATCCTGAGGGATTTCCGCACTGCAACGCGTTCCAAACGGAACGCGTTCAGGCGGAAAGCTTAAGACAGCTCCCGGCGCTTTCACCTTTCACACACAGACGCGCCAGAACGCGTGTAAACGCGTTCCGGCGCGTCTGTGTGCGAATGCTCAAAGCGCCGGGAGCTGTCTTAGCCGGCAAAGGCCGGCCAGGGGCGCGGAGACAGCCGCGGAGGCAGATCGGCAATCAGCAGATTGTCAAACAGCTGATTGTCGAAGCCGCGCCGGCGTCGGAGGCGAGCCCGTAGCTGTTCGGGAGACAGAAGCAGGCGCGAATGCTTCTCCTCCCGAACGCCTGCGGGCGGCTCGTCCGCGTTCGAATGCATGTAGAGCACTTTAAAGTGCTCTACATTTCGAACGCGAGAAAGACAGCTGCGGACACGTCGGAGCGCAAGCCCCGCTCGGGCAATGCGGATGCCGTGTCCGCAGCTGTCTCCCACGCGTCCCGTTCAGCCCCGTGCGAAAACGTCTCTGGTATCCACTCTAGTATCTATGCTGTAAATATGTTACTCCTTCAACAATTTATTTTTAAGGTGTGCCCATATTATGGATTCCAGGGGAAGGTGAGAGAGCATTGTCTCAGTTTCTGTCCTCAGAGGAAACCTGGAATATGGCATAACAGCCCCCCCAAAAAAAATGCTACAAATTAGATTGAATTCAGTTGTGAAAGCCTACATACGACCAGGTTTTTGAAGCTTTGCAGCCTGCTGAAGAAAATATAATGTATGGAGAAAACCAGCTATTCCAGCAAACCAGCAACTGTTACCACTGAAAGCCCCCTGCAAAGGGATCTGGTCTGAACAAGCCTTTAGTTCTGTATATAGGAGGGGCAAAGCTCTTGGTCTGAGAACAAGTCCACTGAAAGGGCTTTAACTATTCAGGTCTGTCCTATCCTGAATCTAAAATCCACATGATTTCATCCGGAATTTATTTTGAAGTGTGGAGTAAGGCTTGTGTGTAGCTAAGGTCTTATATGTACATCTTTTCTATAAATTGACTGGAAATTTCAGAGTTGATGGCCTGCAGGGTAGAGCAGCCACTGTGACAAGTTCCTATTGGAACAGCTCTAGGCTACTTTAAAAAGAGGACCAGTGTTGAAGTCACCCATCAACCTCTTGCAAATAAACAGGGATCTTTCCACACATGGCCCACTAGTTGACATGGGGTGAGCTCCCAGATGGAGCACCTGCAGTTGAAGGAGCCATTTCCTAACCAGGAATGGCTCCTTCCATACAGGAGCTCACCCCCGTCAACTACACATACAGTCGGACCACTGTATCCACTGATTCAGTAACCATGGTATTAGTTAACTACAGCAACCGGAACAGCCTACCCCAACCCCTCACGGGCACCAAAAAGGACAAGCACCCAGAACCAGAAGGACTATTTTGGCCTCTAGAAGTTCTATTTTGGCCTCCGTTGAGTATTGGAACAGGCAGGTAACGCCACCAGACCCCATCCCAAAATGTAAGGGGGCAGGTGAGAGGCAGGTGGGAGGCATCCGGTAGCGTTGCATGCCTATTCCAATGATCTCCAGAGGCTGAAATAGGCCTTCTGGAAGCCAGAAAAGCACTTCCAGTTCTGAGGTTGCACAACCCCAGAACCGGAAGGCCTGTTCACAATTATCCACGGTTTCAGGTAACCATGGTAGGAGCCGGAACATATCGCCAGCAGATATGGGGGTTCAGCTGTACTTCAGGTTGACTCTGCATCATAAGTGCACCTACCTGCACTGGAACCAGAGTCGTAATTGGAGCTGGAGCTGATAAAGCTCCAGGCAGGCCCATTTGCACTTCTTTTGATACTCAAGGAGCACATGACAAACCACACAAGTACACTGGCACCAACACTGGCAAACAAGATGGTGGTGCCCAGACACCCATTCACTCTACAGGTAGGTGTCTGGAGGTATAGGATTGCATGAACTGAGCATTTGCCCTTGAAAACACCTAGTCCACATGTGGGAAGCAAAGTGCAAACCTCCCCCTGGTCTGGACATCTCTGAAAAAAGATGTTCTTTTTTGTTTGTTTGTTTGTTTCTACCTTTGCATAGATAGTATGTGTAGATTTTTTTTTTACCTTTTGCTTTAATTATGACTTTGTTCTTTTATCTTTTTTAAAAAAAATGCATCAAGGCCCACCCTAACTCAAACAGATGTTGCCCTGATCAAAAATAATTGCTCATTTTTCATTCACTGGAACCAGTACAGCAGCAACTGTCTATTCTTATTTTATCAGTGTTATTTGAGTTACCAGGTGCCTGACAGGAATGGAAGGTAGGCTGCTTTTGTTTTGTTTTGTTTTTTTGCTTTTATGCTTTTGCCTGACAGCATCATATTTGCATAGACACTTGTAGCTTGATGTCTGGGGTATCCTTAGGAAGATATCCTATTTAACTCATTTGCTTTGTGCGGTGCACAGCACACGAGGTGTCAATTAGATGACAGCAGGAGACTAAGAAGACACTGTCTGTCAGCTTGGCTAGAAGAGAGGATTTGATATTAATTATTAAAGGTTCTCAGTAGTGAGGTCTGGAAATGATTCGCTCACAAAACACCTGTGCCTTAATTATGTAGCTAAAAGAGGTGAAATATAAGGCAGAAGAAACAAAGAGCCTCCTCCACGGTAAAAATGCATTTTATCACTCTTTCAGATTCCAGTGATAGAACCACATTTTAGTAGAGTCAGCCATTATTTTACCAGTAAAAACACAAGAAAAGCTCTGCTGGAACAGCCACAGGCCTTCCTGCACTCACCTTGATGTGATCCAGCCCAGTGGGTCTGGACCAGCAAGGACCAGCAAGGCATGGTCTGGAACAGTACTGTTTGCAGACTGAAGCTGGCATAGAGTAGCCCCCCTCCCCCCCGGCCAGCCTCAAAGCTCACATGGGCACTGGGGATGGCCTCCAAGGGCTCTGCCAGGGAACCTATTTCAGTGGTATGCTTTGGTGTACCATTGAAAGGGGTCTCCCAAGTAGTGTGGAAAAGAGAGGAGGAGGAGGAGAGTTGGCTTTTATCCTCCACTTTTATCACCCATTTAAGGGGACTCAAAGCAGCTGACAAAACTTTCTGTTCTTCTCCCCACAACAGACACCCTGTGAGATGGGTGGGGCTGTGAGAGCTCAGAAGAGAGCTGTGACTTGCTGTGAGAGCTCAGAAGAGAGCCGTGACTAGTCCAAGGCCACCCAGCTGGCTTTGTGGAGGAGTGCAGAATCGAACACAGTATTTCCAGATAAGAATCCAGCTCCCTAACCACTAGACCAAATGTGCCTTTCGCCTGCCTCCGTGATCCAGACGCGCCTGAGCTGATATGCCAGTATTTATCAATGTCAAGGGGGTTTTCTTGGCTCCAGACCCACACATGCCAGAACACTCACCTGCCATGCACGTGTGCTAGCTTTCCTGGTCGCTTGACTTGCCAGCATACTTATGCGGCACATCAAGTGACCCCTGGCACCCGGAAGAGATGCAAATGGCCGCTCCGACTGACACGTGTGGTGCAGGATTTCCTGCACTACTGTTAGTGAACACTGGGGTAGCAGGGGTAGCAGGATCTATTTCTGGTGTGGAAGTGGCTCCTGGAAGAGCAGATGGTGATACTCAGAAGCTACCCCAATGTGCACTACTGGGCTAACTGCAGAAAGGCTCCAGGTAAAGCCCAGTGGTAGGACATCTTTTTTTGTCTGCAGAAGGTCCCAGGTTCAGTGCCTGGCATCCTCCCAGAAGGAGGCAAAACCAAACCCTTTCTGTACGGATGCCAAGAAAGCTGCATGTCCGTGGAATGACCAGGGTTGAGCTCAACTGCAAGGTATCATTATGTTTATGCTTATTGATGTGATGCCCTCTATTTGCCATGAGACTGCAGCTTTCATGAGACTTGGCCTTATTTTGGAATATATCCCAGAATAAGGGCTTGCTGTCCACATGCTGGTGCAGACTATGGCAGTTCCCAGGTGAGACCATTCAAAATCTGAATTGGCATGCTGACAACAGGCCTCTATTCCAAAATATATTCCAGAATAAGGCTAAGTGCAGAAAGGGCCCTGGTTAGTGCTGATGGGTACTGAGGTCTAAACAACAGGGAAGGCACCAGATTAGCCAAAAGGTGAAGTAATTCCAGAATAAAAGCTCAGAATCTAGTGAAAGAACCATCAGCACAAAATACAAACAGCTTTTTCTTTCCTTACAACCACACCAAAATGTGGCAATATGTTCTTGGAAATCTAATTCCACTAAAGCCTTTTAGTGGTGAGAAGACTAGTATCATTCTGTCCTAATCCAGTTATATCTGAGAAGCAACTGCAAAGCACAAGGAAAATATATTAATCTGGAGTCAGGCATGTCACCGCATATTATTGCCTCTGTCATCTGAAGCCCCTTGCAACAGCAAGTGAATATATGGGATCCACAATGCTAAATAGGTTGCCTCTTCTCTTCCACTATAAGTCAGATGTGTCTAATACAAATGGCCAAGAGACTCCCTTAAGCCTCATGAGCACAAACTGTTTCTGCAATGCTGTTTTGTGGCAATGGCCAGGGAGCAAATATCTGTGAAATAGTTCTCAGCTAGTCATTTGGCTTACTTCTAGGAAGAAGAAGAAGAAGAAGAAGAAGAAGAAGAAGAAGAAGAAGAAGAAGAAGAAGAAGAAGAAGAAGAAGAAGAAGAGTTGGCTTTTCTACCCCACTTTTCTCACCCATTTAAGGGGACTCAAAGTGGCTGACAAAGGTTCTGTTCTTCTCCCCACAACAGAACACCCTGTGAGATAGGTAGGGCTGTAAGAGCTTAGAAGAGAGCTGTGACTTGCCCAAGGTCTCCCAGCTGGCTTTGAGGAGGAGGAGGAAAAAGAAGAGTTGGCTTTTCAATCCCACTTTTTTCACCCATTTAAGGGGACTCAAAGTGGCTGACAAAGCTTTCTGTTCTCCCCACAACAGACACACACACACACACAAAAAAAAAAGCGTTGTAAATGTTAACATTCATTTCAACAGGTCTCGCTCTGGTTCGTGCACTTGAAACACTTTACATTTCTTGCTGTGGGAATGGTACAGTTTTAGTGGGATGAGAATGCATGTTTAAGGTTTCCCTCCCCCAATAGCTTGCTTCCAAAGATAGTGATTTTACTGTAAAAATCCACCCCGTAAGCAGCCGTTACACTGTAGCAATCCACCCACTTCACACCTGATAACAATGTTGCAATTCTTCACAATTCTGTCTCTTTGGAGTTCTGACCTTTAGAAAGGGAAAAGAAAGGAAAGCAGCTGAAGTTTCAGTGAGATGTGTGAATGTTTAAGCTGTGACTGTGGAGGTGAGCGGGCGAAGGGAGTTTGAGTCGCTGCTGCTGCTGCTGCTGCTGCTGCATGCCCTGGGCAATGGGGAGAGGAGGGGAAAGAATTGCTGGCTGCCTGGTGCCATTTTTCATCCATCCATGCAAGCGGCACCCAGCCACCCAGCTAGGATCTGTGAAGGGGTCCCTTATGGGTGGCGCGTCCATGCCAGGAGGAAGAGGGCAGGGCAGCCCCGAAAAGCGGCTTTTAGAAAGTAGCCACTTGAGTCCCCCCCCCTTGAGTCACGTATGCCACGTACGATCCCCAGAATCCGGATCAAACACAATTAAGTTGAAAGTAATGGGTTCAGGCAAATTCGTGTTAGCATCTGGTTCGATTATTGCAGCTTGTAATGGGAACCGGGCCTTAATGAGGTAGGTGGGGCTGTGAAACTTCAGAAGAGAGCTATGACTAGCCCAAGGTCACCCAGCTGGCTTTGTAGGGGAGGGCTGAATCAAACCCGGTTTTCCCAGATAAGAGCCAACCTCCCTAACTACTAGACCATACTAGCTCACAGCAGCCAAGTTCTTACAATAGGATTTAGCATTTTGCAAAGCAGGACACTCCCAGTTTGGTCTTGTGGTCAGAGAGACAAACTCAAATCTTGTAGTTACTGGACTTGTTTCCACACTCTTCCATGATGCCAGCTGAGTGACCTTGGGCTAGCCACAGCTCTCTTTCTGAGCTCTCACAGCCCCGCCTACCTCACAGAGGGCAAATCCCCACAGCAAGCTTATTTCGAATTCAAAACGTTTTCAATCCTGGCAGACCCCACGTCAGTTTGGCTTAACACACTTTCCGCATGTTAAATCGCCGCAAAGCGTTGTAAATGTTAATCCTCATTTCAACAGGTCTCACTCCAGATCCTGCGCTTGATACGTGTTACATTTTTTACTGTGGGGACCCTACCGTTTTAAGGGATGAGAATCCATGTTTAGGGTTTCCCTTTCCCAAAGACATTGATTTCAGTGTAAAAATCCACCCTTAACAGCAGCACTACACTGTAGCGATGGAACCACTTCACACCTGATTAACAATGTTGCAATTTTACGCAATTCTAAAAGTTCTGACCTTTAGAAAAGGAAAGGAAGGGAGGGAAGCAGCTGAGGTTCTGTGTGAACGTTTAAAGCAAAGAGGCTTTAGTTGCCACTGCTGCTGTGTGCCCTGAGCAATAGGGAGAGGAGGGGAAAGAATCGCTGGCTGCCCACTGCCATTTTTCCTCCATCCATGGAAGTGGCAGCCACCCAGCCACCCAGCTAGGCTCCATGAAGGGGTCTCTTATGGGTGGCGCATCCATGCCAGGAGGAAGAGGGCAGGGCAGCCCCAAAAAGCGGCTTTTAAAAAGAAGCCACTTGAGTCACCCCTTGAGTCACGTACGCCATGTACGATCCTCAGAATCCAGATAGAACACGATTAAGTTAAAAGTAATGGGAACAGGCAAATTCGTGTTTGCATCCGGTTCTATTATTTCGGTTTAGGGAAAGCGAAATAAGCTTGTAATGGGGATGCAGCCAGAGTGTCTGTTGTGGGGAGAAGATTAGAAAGCCTTTTCAGCCACTATGAGTCACCTTAAATGGGTGAGAAAAGCGGGGTATAAAAGCACTGCCACTGTTGCTAGGGCTCTGCTATGGCCACTGTCCAGATGGCCATTTGCACTAAGAACATCACATGCGAATCTGTACACATCCATACGGATATGTATGGGATGAAAACTGGATGCGTACAGATGCGTATGAGATTCATATCATTGGATATGTATTGAATAGTCAAGCAAATAGATACGGATGTATTCGTTTCAGTTCGAATGTTGAAAATTGCATTCATGCACACCCCTAACCAATACTGTGATCACAACTTCACTTTAAACCTCCTTCAGTCCATCTCCAGGTCTGACTGCTCAAACCTTTCCATTTCTATCCATTTTATTTGTGGACTTTCCACCCTCCACTTGGACTTTTGCCAATAGAATGTCCACAAATAAAATGGACAGAAATGTAAAGGTGTGGGCAGTCAGACCTTAAGATGGACTGAAAGAAGTTTCAAGTGAAGGGTGACCATAGCCCAAGAGTCACTCCCGCCTCAAGGACATCTACAATTTAATGTGCTAAAAGAGAAACAGTTTGAAATAAATATTTCCTGCCTTGATTTGTCTCCCCCCCACCCAACTCACCTTTCCTTCCAAAGGAACCCAGCAGTGATAGCCAGCTCAGGTGAGTGCAGCCAGAAACTCCTTCCTCCCACCACTGCAGTGGTTCTCATCCTTCCTAATGCCATGACCCTTTAATACAGTTCCTCATGTTGTGGTGACCCCTAACCTAACCCTAACCCCCAACCATAAAATTATTTTCGTTGCTACTTCATAACTATAATTTTGCTAGTGTTATGAGTCATAATGTAAATATCTGATATGCAGGATGTATTTTCATTGTTACAAATTGAACATAATTAAAGCATAGTACCACATCAACCACAGCTGAATATAAAAGTGTCATTTTACCTCCAATACTGCTGCTTTCTACACAGAAGCTGCTCTCTACTCTATTTGTATGGGGTGTATGTGATGGGGTTGGCACAATGATGCCATCACGGCAGGTCCTCGTATGTGGGTGTATCTGGATGTGGGCTGACCCGCCTGGAGACGGATAGAGGAGCGGTGTCTCGGTTCCTATGTGTTTTCCTGTGGTTTTAGATGACCCCCGTGAAAGTGTAGATCGACCCCCAAAGCAGTTGTGACCCACAAGTTGAGAACCACTTCCCTACAGGAAGCCAGTTCATGCAGCACCGAGGAAGCTCATGAATGGCCTTTCAGCAGGGAGAAGGGCTTCCAACCACCCTACCCTACACCAGCTGACACCAGAACCCAGAGCAACATATTAAAATGTTTTGAATAAATCAGTTCATTTAAAATCAGTTGTTCTCCTTTGAGATTAATAGGGTGGTGGGCAAAGGAGCTAGAAAATGGCTTCTCAGGCACAAAACTGAGACAGGTGTATCAATGGTCACTATAATGGTTGTTCAAGTATAGTCTCCAGGGGACTATTTGCACTTAGACCTCTGGTATGTAATTAGGACCAGAGCTGGACCAGAGGCCTAAAAGCGAATAGGCCCCAGGTTGGAGAGCCAGGCAGGATGCCTCTCAAGGCCATTTTCAAGGAGTCAAGAGCAGGTGAAGGGTTTGCCTTTGTCTTCTGCTTGGGACGCCAAGAAGCAATTCTTCAGTTACTGTGTGGGGCAGGATACTGCATGGAGACCAGAGCCCTTTCTGCACTTGGCCTTGTTCTGGAATACATCTTGGGACAGGGGTCTGTTGTCTGCATGCTAATGCAGACTATGGTAGGCCTTGCTTGATGCCTGCTACAGCCTGCGTGATTGTGCGGACAGCAGGTCCCTGTTCTGGGATATAATCCAGAATAAGGCCAAGCGCAGACAGACCCTAGATGGGCTAAGGTCCCATGAAGCAGGGCTCTTATGTTCTTGTGCTCTTATAACCCATAGACTTTGATGGTCTCTGTGCCTATAAGCCTTGTGGAGCACATTAGTTCTGCAGATCCTATAGTCGCATGTATGCTTCCTGTTGAACACATGTGTAAAGGTAATGTTGTTAACAAGTCCATATTATCTTTTTTGAACCACTTTAGGAGTATTTTTTGAGGTTAAAGGCAGAGTGAAAAACAATGAAGCAAACAAAGTCGCACAAGTCTGCTTTGTCCTGTCCGTTCCTGTCCTCTCTGGCTGAGTTTAATCAGGACAGAAAAGAAACACCAGTACATTGCCCTGAATTGTCCTTGTAAAGCTAGAATCAGTGGCCATCTCGTGCCTTGTTCAGCTAATTCTATTACACTTCTATGGGGAACTTTAGATCATCTTTGATGGAGGAGGCATCCTGAAGAAAGGTTAGAGAAACCTTTTTTTAAAAAATAAAATTGTTCCATATGTAACTTGTGAACATAGAGCTTGAACTTGTCTTCATGCCTTGTGGTTCTTTGAAAATTATAAAAAGCTGTGCTTAGCTTTGCTGATTCTCTTCCCAGCATTTCCTTCCTGAAAACTCATAAGAAGTAGGTCAGAACTACAAAAGCAGGAGGAGAAGAGTTAGCTTTAGCCCCTATCTAAGAGTTGTATCAGTAGCCAAAACTTAACATTATTAGTTATAGGGTCTCAAGAGGACTGAAGTAAGGGCATTTGACCTGCCCCATTTCTACCAGTGAGATGATTTTAAAAAATAGTTCTTCCCTCTGAAAATGCAAAAGATAATAAAGGATACAAGATAATGTGAAAAAATGCCTAAGCACTTTCTCTGAGCCAGTGTCCACTCCAGGGCCTAATGCTGAGCTGCGTTCTCACTTGACTTTTTAAATCCAGATTGGACTATTTTAATCCAGATTCAGGACTGAGTGTGCATTCTGGGTGTCCCCATTTGCTTGAGGATAACATGGGCTGAATTCGAATACTAAAGTTCCCACTCAAACCACACAAATTCCCAGCATGGAGAAACAGGATCCTTTCCTCTCCACCCCTTGTCCAACTCCTGAAAGTCTGCCCTGCTCAGAATGAGCTGAGAAAAAAAACAGACACAGGACAATCACAAAGCAATCACTCTTCCTTTCAGTTTCCCCTCCTCTGCGGGTTTTGCTACAAATGTACCTCTCATAAATGGAGGCATGTGGCTTTTAAAAGTTTTCCCATCCTTCTGTGATTCTTGCTACAAACGTATCTCTTGTAAACAGCTGTTTGTGCTATCATTGCTGGCATGGCAGATGTGAAATCCCACCCATCTGCAGTAGGCACACTTGCCCCCCCCCAACACACACACAGGGGATTGGGAGCATTTTCACAACTTTGTTAGGTGCAGAAGCAGGTGTCAAACTTGGAGGATCAGGCACCTGCATTTTGCTATGCCCAGTGCATCCCAAGCTTACCTGGAACTTCACTAAGTACCAGGTAAGGGTGACTGCCACAGTACTAGTAGTGATCGTCTTGAACACAAGGAAGACCTTGGGCGATTTGCACTTCTCATCCCATCCGCTGGATGGAAAAGGAGCAAAATGAACTAATGTTGACTTGGAGCGCTAGTCAACATTACCTGTTCTCCCCCCACCTCCCCACGATCAAATACTTACCTTGATTTGATTGTGGGGCCAGTCCTCTTCAGGGTGCCACCATTTTGGCTGTGGCACCCTGCACAGCTGCATGTGCGTCAGCACCATTGCCATGATCACGCATTTGCATCTATGGTCATCTGACAACACCTCAGATGACCCCGGAGCACCAGAAGAGGTGTGAATGGCCACTACCTGGATGCACCAGGTAAGCTTCTAGGTAACATTGGTAAAGGTGTGGAGCACAATTTTTTGTGCTCCACACCTATTCAACAGTTAGGGAACTTCTGGGAAGGCGGAGGTGCTTGGAGACTGTAGCAACCTCCTCCACATGCTGATGCCCTTTCCCAGAAAGTTCCCTAATCATGCACAACTAGCTGTAGTGTGAATAGTCCCACTCAGGCCTTGTTCCCAGCTAACACCTTTGAGTTACTTCTTCCATCTCAGCAGGTGAAGGAGGACAAAGGAGTTGAAATTAATCCACCATCCGAGCTGCTGAAAGACAAGATAAAGGTGGCATGTTTTGGAAGGAGAGTTGCAAACAAGAGAAATGAGAGCTATGGTTTACATGAGCCGCTCAGAGAAACCTGTATTTTACTGGTCCTCGGTCAGTTGCCCATTGCTGCTAGATATTTCTTCAAGCAGCTTGATCTTCTGCATTCCTTGCTTCTTGAAATCTTGTGCTGCATGCCTGGCATGACCTGGAACAGGCTTTGGATCACGTCACCTGCTACCCTCTTCCCCACTGAGTCTCTGAATGGCTGACCCTTGCTCTAGCTTGCCCACTAAGCTGCCAAGAGTCTGATTGCCTGGAAAATTTACTGCTGCTAATTGTGAAGCATAACACATGTCTGCTTCTTTCAGGGCTGCTACCTGCCTCCGAGGCATGAAATCCACCCTCAAAGGCAGAGCATGATGAACAACTTTGAGGGTGGATTTCAAACTCATTAGCCCCTTCTGCCATGAAGAATGACAGCTGCAACAGCAGGGGCAGCTTACCAGGGACCATTTTGGCACTGCACAATTTAGCACCAGACGTGAAATGGCTAACTTTCAGGACCGTTTCTCACCTGGTAGTAAACTACATCAGGTGGAAATTTTGAAAAGTCTCAAAGGCCAGGAGGCACCAGCTGTGTAAATGGCATGCCTTCCACCTCTGGGATGCAACCTTATGCTCCTGCTTTGCATACATACTTTTTTGTGTGTCTGTCTGAAGGCAATCGGACCTAAGTGGTTGTAGCTCAGTGGTAGAGTAAACTGCCTAGAAAACAGGTGGTTGCCAGTTCAATTTCCAGCCTGTCCCTGGAAGCAGGCAATGGCAAACCACTTCTTTCTCTCTGCCAAGAAAACTACACAGAGTCTGCATTAGCATGCAGATCACAGACCCCCTATCTTGAGATATACTCCAGAAAATGGCCAAGGGCAAACAGGCCCCAGGTTTCACACGGTAGATCTCTCTCACAATGGGTTGGGGAGGGCCATGGCATGGATGTGGCCAGAAGAATTTGGATGATCCAGCCTCTCATTGCCTTGAAGACAGCTGAAAGTAGTTGTGTAGATGCTGCCTATAATATACACCTGTAGCTGAGGTTTTGTTCATAATAATAACTAGACCCACCAGCTGCATTTCATTGACCATCCCTGCTTTACATGTACTTAGCTTGGTGTTGTGTCTCCAGCCAGTGAGGCGCAGAGAACAAACACCCACAGTCTCACAGAGGAATTGCAGAAGCAACAGTCAGCAATAACAGTCAGCAAAGTCAGAGTCAAAGTACCTGGAGGCTTGAGAGTTAAACACATAGTCACAAGAGTTCCAGAGTCAATGTTAACAGAGGGTCAGAAGGTCAGTAATGAATCAAGAAGCAATGTCAAGGATCCAGGAGTTACAGGTTTTTCGAGCATTTATCTGCAACAAAGCTTATCAGGATATTTTGTCTTAAATAGGTGAGTCAGGGTCACACCTCCTTCACCGCAGGTGATGGGTGCAGATTCTTTCTGATTTGCACAGCTGTTCACGCTCACGCCTTAAACTGGTTGGTGAAGGGCATAACCCGGCATCTTCCAATCCTGAGCTGCTGTCATCTTGACCCATCATTCTCACTAGCTGCTTGTGTCAGGCATTCCTCATTTTTTCCAGCCGTGTAGCCTGCCTGAGCTGAGCTGGACATCATGACAGCCCCTTCATTTTTGGACGAAGAGGTGCTGACAACAGGGGGCATGACACCTGGGTTTGTTTTTCCTTTTCTAAGTTGCAGAGAAGGGATGGTGCATAGGTGTTGCACTGCCCTGCATGCCAGCTTAGATGAGAGGATAATTATGTGCAACTTTACTATATAATCTTAAAAGAAAGACAAAACTGTGCATATGGCCTTTATTTATTTATTTATTTATTTATTTATTTATTTATTTATTTATTTATTTATTTATTTATTTATTTATTTATTTATTTATTTATTTATTTATTTATTTATTTATTTATTTATTTATTTATTTATTTATTTATTTATATGCTGCCCCATATCCGAGGGTCTCTGGGCGGCTCACAACCTTTAAAAACAGACATTTAAAAACTTATATCAACCCTAAAACCAGAAACAAGTTTAAAAATGCAGCTTTAAAAAATTACAAAGTTTAAAACAACAGTGATATTCAGTGGGGGAAGTGTGGGGAACATTTAACCAAAAGCCTGGGTAAAGAGGAACGTTTTCACCACCTTCCTAAACAGGAACAAAGAAGGGGGCTGACGCACCCTGAGGGGGAGACCATTCCATAGCCTGGGGGCCACTACTGAGAAGGCCCTCTCCCGGGTGCCCACCCACCTAGCTACTGAAGGCAGAGGGAGCACCAGAAGGGGCTCCCCTCCAGATCTTAAAACATGGGCAGGTCGATATGGGGGAAGGCGCTCCTTTAGATATCTGGGGCCCAAGTCATTTAGGGCCTTATAAGTCAGAGTTAGTACCTTGAATCTTCTTCTTACCTTGCCATATGCTTAATCAAAGCAGAGATCTACACCTATCGCCATACTTGATTTCCTTGTCCTGGGTTGCGTTCAAGAGGAAATTGATTCTCATCAGTAAAACATAAGGTTTCTACTTCATAGCATTTCAGCCCCTTCAACATGCAAATTAAGAGTGCTTTTAAATTTCCTCTACAAGGCCAAACTCCTTCATGAGCCAAAAATGAATCCAAAATCAAGGATCTAGGATGGTCTTGTTATGACTAAATGACCAGATACAATGCTAATCTAGCTGGTTGGGGGTAGTGCCCGGAATAATTTCTTTAGGCCTGGAAACAGAAGTTTTTAATGGAAAACTGTGACTCGTTCTTAACTATGACGCTGTGGATGTTCTGTTCTAATATGAATAGCAAAAAGTTATAAAACTGGCAGGATTGAACATTTGACTGCAGTAACTGTATTAATAGACAATAAAGCACACATCATTTATGGAATATTCAGCTGGTTATAAATTTCAGGATTTACTGCCATTTTATGGCATCTATAATGAATATGGAGCTGTGATATTGCATTCAAATTATGCATGTAAGAAGCCATTCGGAGAACTGTTTACTGTTTTCATTAACACTGGGCATGCATCCTCATTCACTGTTGCTTAGAGATTGCATTGGGGGATACTTTGTGATTCGTATGTACTTCTTGCTTCTTTATAATCCCTCCATCAGTTACCAGATGTTCACTACAACTAAATCATATCTGTGGCACCAGCTGCTCTGGTTTTCAGCCCATTGTCCAAATTACAGGGCTAAATGAGGTATGTAAAAAGACATGATGTCTTCAGGGAAGAATTTGTATAATTTTCAAAAGCCCCCAAGCAAGATGGAAGACGTAGCCACTTGCCCACACGTTACCGTCTAAAAATTCTCTAGTCCAAACTGTGGTCAGCAGGGGTACAAACCATAATTTGGCTGGTTTGGTTGGTTTTCTGGGGGGGGGGGTTGCCTTTGCTTTTGGGGTGTTGCTGGGTTATCCAGGGTGAGATGATGGAAACAGGAAACTACATAAAGAAAAACAGGAGGCTTGAAAAACAGGAGGACAGGATAAAATAAAATAAAATTTGTGGGCTAACAGAAAACAAAAGAATGGCCCTTTCTGCATTAAATCTTAACTCTGGATTATATTCCCAGAATATCTGCACTGGTTGCCTGTTCACTACCGAGCCTGATTCAAGGTGCTGACTCTTAAATATGGAGCCTTCAATGGCCCAGTGCCCAATACCTGCAGGTGCACCATTCCCATGTAGACCTCCCTAAGTATTAAAATGATAGCAGGAGAATCTTCTTGTAGCTTCATCAGCCTGGGAGGTTCAGGAGGTGCCAGCATGCACCACTGCCTTCTCTGTGGTGGGCGACAGACTTTGAAATAATCTTCCCACAGAGATATTCCAAGCACCAGAGTTTTGTGTTCAGCACTTGGTTAAAACTTACCTGTTTTTCAAGCCTCCTGTTTTTCTTTATGTAGGTCTTTGATCTTCAGCCCCTTCCCAAAATCGACCTGCTGGATTAAGGGCCTTTCCACACCCTCTTCAGTGAGCCAGTTTGGTCTAGTGGTTAGGGAGCCAGATTCTTATCTGGGAATACTGGGTTTGATTTTGTCCTCCCCCATGAAGGCAGCTGGGTGACTTTGGGCTAGTCACAGCTCTCTTTTGAGCTCTCACAGCCCCACCTACTTCACAGGGTTTTCTCTTGTGGGTGAGAAAAGCAGGATAGAAAAGCCAACTCTTCTGCTTCTTCTCCTGGTACAAACTCTGGCTCAGTTCTAGGATGCATCAAGTGTCCACACTTTGTGATGCCTGATGTACCTGAAAATTACCCAATACATAAGAATATAAGAGGAGCCCTGCTGGATCAGGCCACAGCCAATCTAGTCCAGCGTCCTGTTGCAAACAGTGGCCCACCAGTTGCCCATGGGCATCTCAAGCAGGGACAAGGGCAAACCTTCTCCTGCTCTTGAATCCCAGCAAATGGCCTTAGCAGCATCCTGCTTGTCTCCCCAGGCACTGTCATTGCTTTAGTCATGCTTTTAAATCTATTTTTATTATGATTTTATTGTATGTTTCCTGAGGTTCTCACCTACAGGAAAAGATAGATGATGATGATGATGATGATGATGATGATGATGATGATGATGATGATGATGATGATGATGATGATGATGGATGGATGGATGGATGGATGGATGGATGGATGGATGGATGGATGGATGGATGGATGGATGATGTAATAAAAATATTTTATAGAGCATTGTGTCCCTCCCTGATATCATCCGACAAACAGCAGAACAGAGATGTCTACAAAGAAATTATTAAAAATTGAAATTGAGACATTTACAAACATAAAACACCAGTTGGTAGTGGAAGGGAATAGTACAATACTGTAATTCTACTTTGCCTCAAGATTTTATTCTAAATTACAGCCTTGAAATTAAAAGATATTGAGAAAAAAAGATAAAATTGTAGCTTCACTTGGTGACTTTTGAAATTATTGGCAAGACACCATGTAGCTTATATAACCACTTCTGAAACATGGTTCCTCAAATTAAAAAGGGGCCCCAATCCACCTTATTCCTGTGGCTATGAGGTCTAAGTAGGTTAACCCATTTATTAGATTGTCAGGTTTCTTCTCTACAGTGACTAGAAAACAAATTCAGTGAGCACAAATTGAATTACTTTATATTTTAATGTATTCAGCAAGACATCTCAAGTCTTCAATTTTTGTTCTCACTTCCTTTTAATTAGGCTCACTCTGGGGTTATTGGCTAATCCAACAAAAAACCCGCAAAAACAATAAAAGTAATGTTGCTAAAGAGTCAAGAGGCATTGGTAATCAGATAACATTTTTTTTCTATAAATCAGAAGGTGTTAAAGCTTTATTATTCACTACATTTCTCCCAAGAGGGAAGACACAATTGACTTTTTGGATGGCACAGATATGTCTTGAAACTAATCCAGAGTTGTATTTTTACGTGGAAATGACTTCCCTAATCATATTTTTCCTCTGCTGTTATGGAAACTTTGTTCTTCTCTTCATCTGAGAAGCTCTCATCAAATGTCACATTAGTCATCCTGATATACTTATATCTTCAATAGCACCAAACTTCTTGGATTGAGTTGTACTGTATTTCTCCTCCAAATTTGGGTGGATTGTTTGTGATGCCTGGGAGGAAGGGAGTATTTTAGATTTACATGATCACTTATACAGCGATGAAAAAGCCCTATATAATTATATAGATTTAAGATATTTTGATTATGTTCAGGAATATTTGTCCCAGACTCCCAACAATTTCTTTCATGTAGAACTGTGTTTTTCTCCCATACTTCATTTAATTATAGCTTCTCATCTTCTGAATGCAATTTGGTAATTGATACAATGATAATGAATTCACAGTTGAATTACCACTTCATCAGCATGGCCAGTGACAATGCATGATGGGAACTGTAGTTCCACAACATCTGAAGGACCATGTTAACTCTTCAGGATGCTTTTCCTCCCTTATAGATAGGAATGCAGGTTTCCCATTTTCATCCATCTGAAACAGGATCAAACTATTTAAGCATGATTTTGCAGAATAACCTTCATCCTATATTTAGAAATCTATATTTGGAAATCCAATCTTTATCCCGGCCTTTGGCTGAAAGAACAACATACCCTCCCAATGCAAGCACTGTTAAAGTTTTTCTGTATTTATAGCAATTTTATTGTATCTGCCCTGTGACCTTGGATATAAGCAGGATGGACGGACAGACAGATGAACGGACAGACAGACAGATGGATAGCTATGGTGGATAGTCTCAATCAGGGAAGGAAAAGCTACATAAAAACAAATGCAGACTTTCAAGTGCAATCTCTCCAGACCCAGGATGGCTTCTGTTCAGATAAAAGGTCAGGTGTAACCATGGCCTTTTAGCATTATCCCTGGCATTTGGAAAGTACTCACTTCCCAGCTACCGTTCTTCCAAGTTCTAAAGTCTTTCTGTAGATATAAGAGATAGCAGTAGCAGTGTAGGAAGAGGCATTCACACCTTCAAGTCAAATGTCTTCTTCTGTTAAATCATAGGACAACTAGGTCCATGATTTTCAGTGGTAAAAGATGCTCCACTGAGAACAAGCATCACTCAGCATATGATATGCTTCATAAATGTTCTCCATCCCTCATATCCGACATATGAACTGTCCTGATAACTTTCAGATTTGTTACCTTCTTGCGTATTCTGGATTAATTCTCTGCTGAAAAAGTACAAAACTGAGGCTGCGTTGTCTGCACCACAGTGGCATAAGGTGCACTGAGGAAAGGATGCTTCCTCCCACTCCTGGGAAAGGGCATGTGACAGATGGATGGACGGACAGACCTACAGAAGATACTTCAAGGAACTCTACTGCAGCAGGTGTCTCTGGCTTTGGCTCACAGTGCCTCTAGAGCAGTGGTTCTCAACCTTCCTAATGCCGTGACCCCTTAATGGGGTTCCTCATGTTGTGGAGACCCCCAACCTCAGGGGCGGAGCAGCTGGGAGGTGGGAGGGAAGGGCGGCAGGAGACTCGTCGCGACCCCTCTGAAATAATAATTCGACCCCCAAAGGGGTCCCGACCCCCAGATTGAGAGCCACTGCTCTAGAGCATCCTCAGTTCTCCTGCCACTGGAGTTGTGAATGAAACAGTATACAAGCAGGAGTGAGTGCGTGCTTGTGAGAAAATCCATTGAGAGAAGTCATTTGTGAGAAATTACCTTCAGAAGTCCATATTTCATGGTGTTTATGCAATATACACACACACATATTTAAAATTAATGTGGAAATAATATGAAATGGACTTTGAATGAATAAACGAAGATGTGACAATAGATCAGGAAAACATTAATCCATTTCCCCTCTTCCCAGGATCAGCGTGAGTGCCGTGATAATCCTATCCTGCTCACAGTATGAAACTTTTTTCTCAGCAGTTCTTTATAAGAAATTTGATTTCTCTCCCCCCCCCCTCCTAATTTTTCTGTATATCAGAGCAATTGTCCAGCTGGCATCATTTAGTCAGTACCAGCCATGGGGAGTTCTACTAGCAGAAGTGACATACAAAAGACCAGGTGCATGCTATCTGAGGTCTAAGAAGATGGAGGAAAGAGGAAGCTAAATCAAAAATGTTTCTTTAAAATGCTCTGTCCGGGGATGTTCAACCTGTCCCACACTGAGATGGATTGTGATGGGCATGGGACAAGGCCATCTGCATTGGATGGCCATCCTATGCCAGCCCCTTGGGCTGAATCTGAATGCTGGGCCAGCATTAGAGCCAGAACTAAGGCCTCTGAAGAATTGTCTCCTTGCAGCAGCAGCCCAGTCGCTGCCACCTCCACCGCCGCCACCACCTCTTAAGGAGACATCCTGGTCCTTACAGCAAAGTTCCTTCTATTCAGCAAAATAAATGATCCATGGGATCATTCCCTAGGTTAGAAACCACCCCCTGCCATCAGAATCAAAGCTAGGGGTTCCCTTGCTTTGATCCTGACAGTGGGGTGAGACTTAGTCCTGCCCTTTCCAACAAGATCAAAGGTGCCCTGTGCCCTGGCTTTGTTCTCCATGGGCAGGGTAGCAATGGTGTGCAGACAGTATCCCACCATATTAAGAGTGTAGTGCTAGTCTTAAGGAGGAAGCGGGGAGGTGGAATACTTATAGTGCCTTGTCCCTCCTATGCAGATTCTGCTTATATTTGGGATCAGGCTGGAAAGCAAGATGGTTCAGAGCATCTTCTCTGTGCCCTTTTCACCCTAATATTTTTACATCCTCAGATGTCAAGCAGATTCTACTACTTTTGTGATGTAACTCTGAGTAACTAAACAGATGGCTATTTTCAAACAATATTGATGGTCCTTATATGCTTCTTTTTTAATATTTAAAACTCCATATTGCATCGTCACTTTCATATCAAAGGAAGGAGGCAATAAAGGAGGCGGAGCTGAATGGACCCCTCCTGTAATTAAAATACAGATGAGAAATGTTGCTACATATTAAATCAGACACCTTTACAGCAGTACAATTTACTCTGAAATGATAAAAATACAAAGAAATAAAATAAAAGAAATAAAATAAAAGTCTTTTGTGAGCTTGAGTGTATACAACTGTCTTATGGGCTGGCTGATCTGATTAGAAATAAAGCACATCCTTGGTAATCCAGTTGGGCAGTCGACATACAACAAGAACACTTGGCAGCAAAGTTTGTGTCTGCAGAGGAATGCAACTCCCAAGGAGTGTGGCACGTGTACTGTGTGGGCCAGTCTACCGGGAGACACAGCTCCCTGGTAGAACACCATGGGTGTTCTTCCATTGTCACTAGAAGTACCCATTAAGTACCCATTAATGGGTACAAAAATGCCATTTTGTACCCATTAATGGGTACTTAATGGGTACTTTTAGTGACAGTGGAAAAATACCCCACATCTTTATGGACACAGCATTGGACCGGGCTGCAGCATGAGAATGACACCGTACCTGCTCCAGTAAGGAAGACCACTTGGAAGTGGTCTCTGAAGCATTGTCCAATAGTTGACTGGCCCAGCACTGGCAGCAAGTGGCTACGGGACTACCAGGGTCAAGGAACCTGTCACCATTCCTAGGTGCCAAAAATTCACCTGGCTATCAAAGCCCACCCAGCAACTTCAGAGGATGGGATGGGATATGATGGGATGGGATGGGATGGGATGGGGCATCTGTTATTCTGATGTCACTCAGTATCAGCTACTGGCCACTCCTCCAGTCTTTCTCCAGATAGCCCAATCTGTCCCAAAATTGGACATACACAGAACCAGATAATGAGCATCGTGCAAACCTTGCCTTTGTCAGTAACAGCCAACTGTTTGTCTGGAAAAATAAATACCTGAAATACAGAATTCTTAGCCCAGAGGATTGCGATAGAAGTGGCCTAATCAGTACATTGTGGAGTTCATCATAAAAACTGCAGGACTATAGGATGAGCCCTACTGTTTCAATCATATACAAACCACAGGCGAAATTCTGGGGTGAATGAAGTGCAAACATTAGCCCTCTCTTCAAAACAGGAGGGGAAATGACTATACCTATAAATGCACCAAAAATATGTAGTGAGAGCTGGATCCCTCTTGGATTTGTCAGAAAAAAGCACTACCACAATCATCTTATCTCTTACTTTTGAGTGGGTAACACCTTTATAGCCTGCAAAAATGCTGCAGACCTTATTGTGATGAGCCTTGGTCAATGCATTCGGTGAAATCAGTCCACAATATTCTGCTGAGCAAACTGACTTTTATGTGGGCTGGATAGTTGTTGTGCTAGATGGTTTCATACTTCATTAGTACTTCCCCATAAGATAGGAGGGAGAAATCAAACAGGAAGCTGCTGTTCAGCATATTGATTACTAGAAGAATGCATTTGTGCATTTTGCATATCTATCTACTGTATCTATCTATCATCTATATCTATATCTATATCTATATCTATATCTATATCTATATCTATATCTATATCTATATCTATCTAACTATCTATCTATCTATCTATCTATCTATCTATCTATCTATCTATCTATCTATCTATCTATCTATCTATCTATCTATCTCTATCTCTATATCTATATAAACATAATCTATAAACATTCTGGCAAAAATATTAAAGCTTGGGCATAGTGGGAGAAGGTGTGGGAATATTTTTTGTAGCTTATAGTTCATAAAGGTTGATGGGAAGGAAGAATTTGGTCTTAGATGAATCTCAGTCTTGGCTCTATCCAGCTGTGGCGACCATTTCTATAGAAACCAAGACTGTTACATCTGAGCCTTGGAAACCATGTGCACAAATACATGGTCCACTTTCCCTCCCCCTCATATGGCAATACCCATAGGCCATACCAAGATGCCTTTTTGGACACTTTACCACAGTCTGTGCTCAGTTATCGGTGGATGAAACATACTAGGAGGGGTTGGGGGCACCCTGAACCACACTAGTGTCTAAAAGGGAGGCTGTAGACCTCCTTTTTCCTGCTCTACTGACACATGCAGAAAAGGCCTCAGTTGCCCCATATGGTGAACTACTGAACATGCAATGCCTGTCGTCTCAAGGAAGAGCCTTCAGACCCTGGACTGACTCCATTCTCCAAGATGAGCATTGGATCCAGGAAGGACTACAAAGAGTCTTATCTCTTATCTGGGAATACCAGGTTTGATTCCGCACTCCTCCATGAAGCCAATTGAGTGACCTTGGGGTAGTCACAGCTCTCTTCTGAGCACTCACAGCCCCACCTACCTCACAGGGTGTTCTGCTATGAGAAGAAGAATAGAAGGTTTGTCAGCCGCTTTGAGTCCCCTTAAATGGGTGAGAAAAGCAAGGTAGAAAAGCCAACTCTTCTTCTTCAAATGACAACAAGGATTTGAGATTCCAGTCTCTTTTTTGGAGTCAAGAATGTATAACTGCACGGGGGCTGGGAATTGTGAGTTGGGCAACCAAAATTATGGTTAGTTTTTTAAATTAACCTGCTTAGTAAGGATGTAGCTCCAATCCCAAGAGCAGGCAGAGGTGATAAGTTGACTGTCATTATAAATAGGAGCACCGACGCTCACGGCATAAATTACTAGGGGTTAATGTAGGACATTTATAAGAAAGAGCATTGTGAATAGATCCATCTCAGGTTTTTTGAAGCTTTTCCTTTTTATTTTTTGTTGCATCATAATGAAATGATTCACTGATCCATTATCAGGACACATTTCTGTTGTTTCTGGAGGAGCAACAGCTAGAAGTGGTGTAACCATCTTGCAAGCTGCCATTAAAAGGAAGAGTTAGGTACTTCATGCTTCATGTTGAGCTCCCTGTCACAATAGATCTATGTCCAATGGCATTCATCTTGGCAGACATACATTTAAAAACTGATTGACTACTGCACAAATAAAACAGATTTTTATTCGGTATACAGCTCTACCAGTATTCACAATACTTTGAAAGCTTGGTTGTAAGTGTCAAAAACAGGTCATTGACTGAAACAATTTATAACAGTGATGGCTCTCATAGACAACCTAAGGAGCAGCAGGATAGAGTCTGATTAGTTTTTCATCTTCTGTTTGATCCACTTTTGATCGACTATGGAATCAGAACTCATTTCTGAGAAATTAAAGTCAAGGATCCCATTGGAACTTCACTCAACCCCTGTTAACCCTCTAGGTTCCACTGCATGAATCACCAAGGGTTTAGTCTCAGCATTGGTGATGTGCATGAATATTCATAGAAATCCGAAATCCGATAGAATGTGCCAAATTTTGACATTAGAACTCGATTACAATGTCCAAAATTCAAATGGAAACATTCAAATCAAATTTCAGATCTATTTGTTTGAATTATCTGGACATTCGTATGTGTACGGGTTCGTGCATGATGCATACTTGCAGATCCGCATCTTTCCCGCATTTGTCAGGATCTGTACGGGACAAAAACAGGTTGCATATGGATAACTACAGGATGCATACGGACATGTACGGATGCATACAGATGTGTACGGATGTGGGGAAGGTGCATATGTGCACATACAAATGTTGTTGACATTCGTATGTGCAGATTCAAATCAAAACTTTGAACAAATAGATTCAAATTTGGTAAATTCGAATTGAATCTTGTTAAATTTGAATTTAAAACATTCTAATTGAATTGGGTTTTGGGGTGTTCTATTCGATTCATACAGAATGTCAAAAAAAATTCGTGCACATCTCTACTCAACATTGCTGGAGAGATAGAAAGGGGAAGTATAGTGGTTAAAGTGATGAACCACAACAAAGGAGTCCCAGGTCCAAATCTTCAACTAGCTATGTAGTGTTTGGATGATTTCCTTCATGAATCACTGCCTTGTCATGGTACAAAGACATACACATGGCAATGAAGCTAAGAGCTTTGCCATGCAGAACCACTGAAGATGGACAGGCCATAGTGATTTTAGACTAAATTTGACCCACTGGAGAAGATAATCCTCCAGGTCAGAACATGTCCAAAACATTACAAAGTAAGAGCTGAGGGAAGCTACAAGTAGCTCCAGAAAGAGTCAAGTGGCTGCACCAAAGCCAAAAGAACCCTGTGCTGTTGATGTGTCTGGTGGCATGATGATTCCTGGTTATACCATGTAATTGGTACTACCAGAGGAGATGTGCAGATAACATGCCACCAAAAAGCACACATGCCCAAGGCTGGGGAGGGTGGCTGTGAAGCTCATGTGAACTTCGTAGTCACAGAGAGACTTGGACTGGATTGGTGCTGTCACTACAGATTCCACTGATCCTGATCACGCCTCCACATGATCCGGATCAGTGGACCCAGTTATTCTGAGTTAGATAAGTGCAGAAAGGGCCATTATCTGCTAGCTCAGCTCACCTCACAAGTTGTGGGAATAACACTGTGGTGTCTATACTGAGCTCACTGAACAATGAACAAGACATTCACGAGGGCATTAGAACAAGTGAATTTTGAAAATATTTAGGGCTTCCGTCTTTTGCTTCTCAGTGTCCTCTTAATCAAGCAGTGGCATGAATTCATTCTCTTTTATTGCTCAACATGAAGTGATTATTGAAACCACTCTTTGTAAAGTGATTAGCCAAGCAGGCTCTTGTTGGAACAATGTTCTTAGGAGAGTTACTGATCATTAATAGGAAAAGCAACCAAGCTCTGCAGTTGCTCAAACTGTGTGTGTGTGTTTTAAATAAGAACAAGTCTTGGTGCTTGATTTTTGATAGTCCTTTAAAATAATCCATAAAATTGTATGGACAGTTACATCTTGAGGGATTATTCCCAATGGCCTCATAGCATCAGGAGAATGGGAACAATGCAGATAAATGGCCCCACAGTTCCACAACAGCACTTTGATGTTCATGTTTAGAATACATCACAACCTCAGCAGTGACACTAGAAGTTCTATGGGAGTTATGGGCCTTTTCTCACTTACCAGCTAGAGTGGTTCTATCTGCTTGCTGGTCAGAATGGAGCATCCACAGTGCTCTGCTACCACTGCTATAACCTGGAGTGAGATGACGCCTTCCCAGAGCAATCCAGCTGTGGACTACTAAGCAGCAGCCTGCAGCCTGTACAGAAGTGGCTGGATTACTCCTGGGGAGATGGTTTTGCACCTCCTTCCAGGTGTGGTTTGGTGAGTGAGTATGGGTATGGGTATGGGTATGTGACTGCAGCTGCACAGTCATGCAAAGCTA
This sequence comes from Aspidoscelis tigris stejnegeri, assembly GCA_023333525.1. Taxonomy (NCBI): domain Eukaryota; kingdom Metazoa; phylum Chordata; class Lepidosauria; order Squamata; family Teiidae; genus Aspidoscelis; species Aspidoscelis tigris. The sequence continues at coordinate 258,239,163 of JALMGA010000001.1, forward strand.
CCGTATCACTATCGCAATGTCCAGCCTCTCACCAGATGTTGCTTTGGATATTTCCTTGGCTATCCAGCAGCCTCTGGCTGGTTGTTCACACTGTAAGCACTGCTGGCCAGGCACAGTCTAGTTTAGTGATTGTAGTGTGAATAGTCACCACCATACAATATTGCTATACCATTGATATTTTGTCCTGGCAAGCAAATGGTGGGTCATTGTCACTGATTTTTAAGACAGTTTATGCATGCATCCATCTGCAGATGAGTCTTTCTCTAGCTTCTAGAAAAGCTGTCAGACCATCCAGATCTTCCATGAGTCTCAAGGACAGTGCTTCTCAAATCAGTGTGCCTCCAGCTACTGCTGAACTACAATTCTTATTACCCCTGAACATTGACCATCCTGAATGGGCACGATGGAAGTTACTGTCCAACAGCAACTGAGCGTACAACAATGGGAAGCTATGTTTTAAGGGTTTGTTCTTCTTTGGGGCCTTGTTCTGAGGGAAAAGGAAATCAAAGTCTCTAAAGTACATGTTGCTTTCTGTTATCTGGGTTGCCCCACCGCAGTTCATTTGGAGAAAGAATTCCATCATTTTTGTTTTACCCCCTCATGAAACAGAAGTTCATATGGGCTGCATCCACAAACTGACAAAACAATGTTGCTCAAAAGTAGCTTATGAAATGGAAGTGTCTGCATGCTAGTGCCTTAAATCCGCATTAAAGGCCAAAAATGCACATCCAAAGTGTTGGGGAGGGCGGCTTTTATGTAGCTTAGGATTGGAATGGGAACACTAGCAATCTGCATACCACTGTCTCTAAGCCACTTTTGAACTTCTTTAGGTGCTTTTCATTGTATGCAGATGGAAACTTAATGCTCTGTTGGCCACACCTGCTGAGCTCAGATTGCAATGTGGGTTGTCTGATCATGTGAGATATCAGATAGCTGGCTGATCACATTGTTCACTTTCTTGGGCAGAAAGTCTTGAAATAAAAACAGAGCATTGCATTTATGATTTATACTGTATGTCTGTGTCTAACTGTGATCATGTTTAAGGTTTAATCCAGCTTCAGTCCACTTTCAGGGTGAGAGAATACACCAGCAAAGTGACAAGCTGTTTTCTTTCAGTGTTAAATAACTCAGAAAATTCACCTTTGGGATAGATAATGTGGAAAGAAAATTACTGGTCACTTTGCTGATGTGTTATCTTGCTCTGAAGCTGGATAAAACTTAGGTGTGACCACAGTTTGGTCTAGTGGTTAGGGAGCCAGACTCTTATCTGGGAATACTGGGTTCAATTCTGCCCTCCCCCATGAAGCCAGCTGGGTGACCTTGGGCTAGTCACAGCTCTCTTCTGAGCTCTCACAGCCCCACCTACGTCACAGGGTGTTCTGTTGTGGGGAGAAGAATAAAAAAGCTTTGTCAGCCACTTTGAGTCCTCTTAAATGGGTGAGAAAAGCAGGGTAGAAAAGCCAACTCTTCTTCTTCTTCTCTGGTTGTCTTTCTCTCTTTGTCTTTGTATGCATGTACTGTAGGCACATAGTGTATCTCTCCATGCCATCTGAACCAGGAGAGGCTATTGTAGTGCTCAACAGGTGCATGGAGGCAGGAATGGGCTGGATGAGGGCCAATAAATTGAAACTGAATCCAACCAGGATGGATGTGCTGAGTGTTACAGGGTCTTGTGTCCATAAAGAAGTCAGGCATCCTGTTCTTGAAGGGTCTGTTTTGTCTTGGAAGAGACAAGTGTTTTTTAGGGGTGTTTTTGGACTCTGCACTAACACTTGAAACTCAGGTGGAGATGGTGACCAGGAGCACCTATTTTCAGCTATGGCTGGTTCACCAGCTTTGGCCCTTTCTGGAGAGATGCAGTCTGCATTATGGGTGTGCAAGAATATTTGAAGCTATTCGAAATTTGATCAAATCTAACTAAATTTCAACATTCAAATTCAAATCGAATTACCATAAATTCAAATTTAAAGATTCAAACAAGTTTTGAATTTTGGATCTATTAACTTGAATTATCCAGACATTTGCACGTGTTCTTGGAGATTCGCATCTTTGCTGCCTCTGTACGCATTTGTATGGATCTGCATGGGATGAAAACAGGTTGCATACAGGATAACTAAGGAATCCATACGGACATGTAAGGACATGTACAGATGCATATGGATGTGGGAAAGATGTGGGAAACATGAACGTTCTCAACATTCATATAAGTGCAAATTTGAATCAAAAATTCAAATGAATAGATTCAGATTTGCTTAATTTGAATTGAATTTCATTTAATTGGAATTTTAAAGATTCGAATTGAATTGCATTTTTGAGTATTTGATTCAAATTGAATTGAATCCTGAAAATTGCATTCATGCACACCCTTAGTCTTGATGCAGTCTGGGTGGCTGCAGCTGATACAGAATGCAGCAGTTAGACTGCTGGCTAGATTAACCTCTTCACATACTAATCTACTCATGGCCTAAGGTCTGCTGTGCCATCACCTTTGGCAGTTAATGGGCTTGGGACATATGAGAGGCCATTCTGGGTGATACCTACCAGGATATGAAATTGGATTGTTCAGTAATCTTTGGCCCCACTTGCTCAAGTGAGTCCTTAAAGCAATGGCTGTGATGATTAAATGAGGTAGGTGAGGTTAAGAGGCTACATTCATTGCAAAAGATGCATCTTGAAGGCAACTCAGAGACATCCCTTTCATCTCTAATCCACTTTCTTTAGCCTAGAATGTTTTTGCACCTTTACTTCCCCAGGAAGAAAACCTGGGGAAGTGAAGATGGGGAAAGATCCAGCAAGGCGTGAATTGCACAGCACAATTACCATGGTAACAGGGCAATGCGGCACTAATTTCACTGTGCCCCCCCCTCCCCAGGCTCCATTCAAAACTCCTTCAAGCTCCATGATCTGCATTAACAGATCTACATCTACACACATGGGACACACTCCTGCCCACAAGGAGCCATGTTTGGTTGAGAACCAACTCTGCCCAAGGTGGATGGAACATGCAGGAGTTCCCTCCATCTTCACCTTCTCACCAGGAAGGTGAGGAAGCTCCAATAATGTTCATGAAAGAAGGAAAACTGGTGTGTGAACAATCCAACCTCAAAACAGTCTCTAAGTCACCTTAGAGATGCTTTAAAAAAAAACTGTATACAAAAGTAACCTGCGACATACCAGGTGCTAAAATGCACCTGGATTTTTACTCAAAGTTGCCCGATGATGGACGTCTACTCAAAATAAACCCCATGAAGTATTGTGGGTTGGGTGCTTAGACAAATATACAGGGTTTGGGCCTAAATGCAGTTTTAACTGCTGTGAATCCATGCAGGCCCTGAGCGTGGTCGTATGGCCATATCGTAAAAGTCTTCTATTTCTGTTCATTTTTCTCCCACGACTTCTTTTTTAGGAAAGCACATCTGTGTTGCTCCTGCACTGATCAGAATATCAGTAACAAATGCAATTAACTGAACATTTTACATCTCTCTAAACAGGAACCTTTACAGGGTAATTTATTTTCTCTCTAGTGCTCTTCTTGGATTTATTTTTACTCCTTCCCCACTTTAAATAGATTAGGAAAGCTCTTTTCCAGATACAAATCAGATTTTGGATGCCAGGATCGGAGCATGATTGCACTTCAGTTTCTCAAGGAGGCCCTCAGCTGTTGCATTGAAAGTGATGCTTTGTGGAAATGTAGCCTCTCACATTCTCGATTGGTCTGAGCGAATTTGCTTGGGTACACTGCATGCCCATTTAGAGACATAATTCATGGGAGAAGGCACTTGATTTCCATGCAGAAAGCTCCAGGTTCCATTCCCACTTTCTTTACAGGCAGCAAAACATCAAAACGAAGTTTATTTGCTCTTTGCTATGAAGCTGATGTTGTAACATCTTCCACCTTCTCAGTTGCCAAACTGGATGGACTATCATTACTCTATGTGTTTCCTTCAAAAAAGAAAAGAAAGTAAGAACAGAAACAGACACAAAGACCACACCTCCATTGCATCACAGAGATGAGCCTCAGCTCAGCGCTTTCCAATTCATTCTGGGCTGAACCATGCTCATGCCCCTGGACATCAGGAGAAGGGTATCTGAGGATCAGGGCATGAGCAACAACTCTGAAGTCAAAATTCATGCTCTGATGTTTTCAATCATCTCACCACATTTTGCGGAACCATAGCAGGACCCACAACTTGCAGGGATATCTGTGCATGGATGACAATGCATGAGTTATGGGCAACTGTCAGTATGATCTTGCTAGTTGCAACAAAAAGCGTCAGCCACGTCAACCAGTGCGTGGTAGGGGAGCCTCTCGCACAGCTAACTGCAGCAAATGGACGTGCAACCAATTTCCCAACATGCTATGGAGATGGACATATATACACTATATTTTTACCATCGTATTTCAGACATAAATTTTGCTTTCACAGGATCTTGAAGAGTAATTATTACTCTTTACTGTACCTTGGTCAGACCTTATCTAGAGTACTGTGTCCAGTTCTGGGCACCCCAATTTAAAGAAGACATTGACAAACTAGAGCAAGTTCAAAGGAGGGTTATCAAAACGTTTACTGGTTTGTGAATCATGTCCTAAGAGGAATGATTGAAGGATTTGGGAATGTTTAGCCTGAAGAGGAGAAGACTGAGAGGAGGCATGATAGCTGTCTTCAAGTATCTGAAGGGCAGAGGGATTGGCTCTATTCTCACTTACACAAGATGGAACTTCAAGAGAGTCAATACAGATTAGATATTAGGGGAAAAGCTCTCCCTGACAGTAAGGATGATCAGTCATTGGAATAGGTTGCTACAGGAGGCAGTGAGGTCTCCTTCTCTGGAGGTCTTCAAACAAAGGCTGGACAAATATATGTCTGGGATGGTTTTTGGAATCCTGCATTGAGCAGGGAGTTGGACCCAATGATCTTGGAGGTCTCTTCTGACTCTATAACTCTCTGATTTTATGAATGACCAATTCAGGAGAATTCCTGTTCATTTCATTGAAGACACTCTTTTGGCTGAAATAATACAGGGAATAATAACAGTTCTACTATATTTTCCATTGTAGCCTTGGGATATTTGTCTTTTTCTTTGCCTCATACTTCCTAGTGCTGAACTTTCATAGGAAGGAGGCGTGCACCTTACATAGTGGTTCACTTTTGGGGTCGGATTTATATGGGCATGTTTTTGCCTTGCTAGGATCTGCCAACAACCAATGCATGTCTATGAAGGTCAGGTGCTGGGAGACTGCAAGAGGAACAAACTGTCCTCTCCCGGCCTCCTGTTGGGCTCCTTGTGCAACTAGTGGGAGACTGTGAGATCAGACTCTGGACTAGGGAGGCCATGGGTCCAATCCAGTACTACACTTCTTATTTTTTTATGTCCCTAGAGGTCAGGGCTATCGGTGGCTATTACTCTGACAGCAGAAGAAAGTAGATGCCAGGGGACCACAAGCAAAGCAAATTGTGAGGCATGTTGCTCTTGTGGTCAGAGTGTCAGACTCCTATCTGATAGTCTTCAGGTTCAGTTCTACACTGTTAAACAAAGCCAGCTGGGTGAACTTGGGCTAGTCACAGCTCTCTTTCTTAGCTCTCACAGCTCCACCTACTTCACAGGAGAGAAGAACAGAAGGTTTGTCTGCTTCTTTGAGTCCTCTTAAAAGAGTGACAAAAGTATAGTATAAAAGACAACTCTTCATCTTCACCTTCTTCATCACCATGTTTTGCTGATTGTCTTCCTTGTGCAACTGATTGGCCACTGTGAGAACAGACTGGACTAGATGGGCCTTGGGTCTGATCCAGTGGCACATTTTTATGTGCTCATGTCCCTTGTACTTCCTGTTCATTCCTGTTCAATTGTCTGATTCAGCTTAATCACTATTTAGGAGCCTCAACATCTCCCTTCTACAGGAATGTGAGAAAGATGCATTTGTTTTCAGTGACCTTTTGTTTCTTCTATTGCACCTGGCTGGTGGATGAGTCACCAACATAATGCATGTAGATTGCCAGTGAAAATGTATCTCTTTACTAAGGTCTTTAGTTCAAGAAGCAATTTATTCCTCCCCTTCTGGGCATTGCAATTTTCAACTACTTTTAATCTTGTTTTTGAAAATAGAGCTAGATAGAGCTAGCTAGCTAGCTAGCTAGCTAGCTAGCTAGCTAGCCAGACTGACTGACTGACTGACTGACTGACTGACTGACTGACTGACTGACTGACTGACTGACTGACTGACTGACTGACTGACTGACTGATTCTGGGTGTGTTACAGAAGCCACGCAAAATTAAAATTCTGGTTTGCCATGGATACTAAAATTGTCTTCAGATGTAGTAGGTGAGTCCTACTGAGATTTGCGAAGTAGCATGCACATGTGTGTGTGTACATGCATCTAGAATCACACTTTTAAGAGATGAATAAAATATATGAAAGATAATTATTACTGTTGCACAGGATCTTTTCTTGACATTTTCCTAGGAGACTTTGACGTTCCAGGTTCATCTCATCATAGATAAAACAATTTACAACACCACACAGTGTGCTATACTAGCATGCAACCAGTCTCCAAGAAAAAGTTCATCCACGTAGGAGCAGCGAGAGTACAAATCATGAGTCTGAACCACTGCAAGGATGGGAGAAGTCTGAGTTGCTGCTGGGTCACATGCCACATGGCTGAGACCTTCCAGTGGCAAGTAGACCACTACTGCAGGTAGAACTCTGCTTGCAGCAGTGGAAACTTCAGCTGGAATCACATGCAAGGAATGGAAGTATAGCCAAAGGTATAGCATTTTTGGTCCTCATTGTGCCAATTCTAAGTGTGTCCTTTGGGCATTGAGTTGATTCCTCCATCTTCTGTGCATCCACTTGAGGGAACTGAGCTTGCTTGAGAAAGCGCACTCGCTGAGAGTAGTTTCAACAGATTAAGGTAGAGCATTTCATTTAGGATTCGGAGGAAGCATTTGCTGCCCTGCCCTATAGACACGTGGAAAGGAATCTTACACACCCATGTGGAGGCAGGCAAAGATACAGCCCTCATCATCTCCAACGTCATACCAATGCCAAGGATGATTGAAGTTTACAAAGTGTACAGTGGCAAAATAGCATGTGGGATAGAGGAAGAGGCCACGTTGAGATTCAGTGTTAGCTATTGACATTAGGAAACAGAATATTGTAAAACAGAGTTAATCAGTGTTATGGAGTAGGGATTGCTTGAATGGGGTTTTTTGCATTTCATTTGTATCGAATCAAATGTAAGAAAATGAGTAATCGTTCGAATAGATCCCCTTTGAACGTGGTAGGATTCTATTTGATACAAATGTGTTTTTATAAATTCATACGAATATCTGATATGAACACATACGTATCCAATATGTATCTGATACGTATCCCATAACATATCCACTCTGAAAGTGTAAAGTCCACCCTGAATCCATTTTGAATCTGCTCTCAAACCATGCCAAATATCTAAAGAACGCCTTCTCCCATACCGACCTGCCCATGCCTTAAGATTAAGTAGTGAGGCCCTCCTGGTTGTCCCACCACTTTCAGTAGTGAGGCTGGTGGGCACCCTGGAGAGGGCCTTTTCGGCCATAGCTCCCAGATTATGGAATAGTCTCCCCCTTGAGGTGCGCCATGCCCCTTCCTTACATATATTTAGGAAGGCGGTAAAGACGCACCTCTTCGCCCTGGCCTTTGGCTGAGGTAACTATATTCTTTCCCCTCCCCAGTTACAGTCACTGCAAACGCAATATGGAGCATACTGTTTTAAATTTGCTGAATTTTAAAAGTGTTTTTAATCTGTATTCCGTTTTCAGTGTGTATCTTGTTTTAATATCTATCCTGTTTTTAATCTGCTGGTTAATCTCCTGTTACCTGCCCAGAGACCTTCGAGTATGGGGCGGGGCAGAAATGTAAACAAATAATAAATAAATAAATAATTCTGAATCCATTGCAGATGTGACTGGCACAGCCACTTTCCCACCTCCCTGTTTCACAACTGTTCGGAAGCATTCGTACAAATGTTCCAAAACATCCACACAAATACAAGTGTCAGCATATGAATGTTTTAACATCCAATTCGTATACAAATGTGCAAACTCGTATGAAATAGCATGAATTTGTATGAATATCAAATGTTATGAATATTTGTCCACATCACTATTATGGAGTGTATCAAACATACCTTCCCTACATTCTTCCCTTTAAAAAAAAATGGGATGGAGTTTAGTATCTTTTTTTTCTAATTACCTATCACCATACCTCAGCACTTTGAGAAGTCCAGAAGATTGAAGTATGCCCTTATTGTGGAAAGCGCAAGCCAGAAACCTCCTTTGAGAGCTAATGAAAATGAATAGCAGCTACCCAAGGTGGATGACAATTATGCAGTGGAATCAAATTTGTTTGCATTTTAACCAGCTTTTCACATGCTGTTTGCCGGGTCCTTTTAAAGCGTACCGCTATGTGGAATGCAAATTTATGGGAAGGATTACCTGACCTTGAATGAAATATGTGCCAGCTGCCAGCAGTAGATACGGCAGCGAGGCCTTCACACTTGAACACTCTTCTTCTCCATAGAGTTTGCTCAGAATCTGAATGTTTCTTCTATTCAAGTGAAGCCTTTATTCACTGACACAGACTGTGCATTTTTTCTCTTTTATTTCTCAGTAATCATTACTTGTCAAGTTCCCAACAAAGTCTTCCTGAAATGAAAATGAAGGCTTCCAGAGTCTTGGTTGGGTAAAATATATGCATCTCAGTTCTTCACACAATAAAATATTCCTGAGGGCATGCACATAGGCTTGGTATGAAATGTCTATAGTATGTTTGGTTTGCTCGCAAAGATAGAGGCAGTGCATATGTGGAGGCAATTTCCATTCAAGATTGTCTCGATGATACAGCAAGGTGACTTTCTGTGTTGGTATTCACCACCCAAAGTTACTTACACAGCTCAATCTGATATTATTCCATGCAGATGAAACTCTCTCCACAGAAGCAACTGAAGCGCTCAAGGAGGCCTGTTGTCACAGTGAAGAATATGCTCCTCTGATATTGTGCCCTTCACCTCTGGGCACTCTGTATGAGTGTCACACCCCTTGGGTAGGTATCACAGTTTTTGCTGGGCAACCCATTCCATAATTGGAGCTGCAACGCCAAAATGGCCAATGAGAAAAATGAAGACATGGTCACCCTTGCATAATGGTCTGGTTTGGTTCTCACAACCCACATGGAACACAAAACCAGCCCACCACTATAAGTCAACGGCAGCACAAATTGATGTGCAGGAGCTGCTAGTACAAGGGCTATTGTCCCTGTATTATCAGGAATTTTGCTTCCAGCAATGAGGTTTCTGACCTCATCAGTGCGTTTTGCTTCCAGCAATGAGGTTTCTGACCTCATCAGGCTCCAGTCCACTTTCAGAGTGGGATGCTACATCAGCAAAGTGACAAGCTGTTTTCTTTCAGTGTTAAATAACTCAGAAAATTCACTTTTGGGATAGATAATGTGGAAAGAAAATTACTGGCCACTTTGTTGATGTGTTCTCTCACTCTGAATGGGGACTGAAGCCAGATTAAACTTTAAGTGTGAGCACAGCTTCAGGAAGAAAGCCAGACGTTGGCCATTTTGGGTACATCAGAACATGGGTCAGGTGGAAATTTGGCCCCAAACACCACCTCTTTTCCTTCCCTGTGTTTGCTTGATGGGGGAAGGTGTCTTGAGATTGGCTTGAAGAGGATTAATGCCACATTGCCTCTCCTGAGGGCTGTGCTAGGTTTGGGGTCAATAGGAAGCAGAAGATAATAGGAAGCAAGGGTCTGTGACATCTCATCCCCAGAGGCATCCAGATGTCTCAACATCCCTTGGGGTACTCGAGAGACATCTTAAAAACCTGTGTGCATGCAGCCCATGTGATGTATGCAGCTGATTCAAATATCCTGTTCTGTACAGAGCATGAGACTTCTTATAGACCCTACTGGATTCTAGCAAAACGTCTTGTACAAAAACAACCCTAATTGGATGTTTTCTTTGTGAACATAATTCTTTCAGTGCAACCCAATGACTTTGGAAATTGACATTGAAAATACAAGTGATCTGTCCGCAGGCTGAACACAAAATGTAGTGTGAACATATTAGGCCTTCGTTCAATTGGTGTGAAATCGTTGTGAGGGGGGAAATGGCTGCCAATGAGTTGCCTAACCATTTAAGTAATGGGAATTTCACACTTATCTGAGGAGATTTATGAGGAGAATTAGCCTAAGCAGGAGTTTCTAGAATGAAAATTATTAGCAGCAATAATTAACCTGCGGTGGGAAAGGCACTCTGATTTCTCAGTGCGTTGGTTTAATCATAATTGAGTGGATGACTAAATTTGCCATTCTGAGTATTTAAAATAAATCTGAACTCATGTTGATGATAATTATGACTAATGGAAAGGGCGTAGAAAAGAAAATTCAGCAGAAATGCTGATCCCAAATGAATGGCAAATCTTGTAATAATTGGCAGAGCATGTGTTAAAAAATATGAACATTTTAACATTTGTTTTGGACAATAAAAAGGCAAGGCACTGAAGTGTTACCAACTATTTTCAACTAAAATTCCCTCATATTCTTTGCTGGATGGACCTAAAAGAGGCCATCTGTACCAGCATGTTTTTATCCGTGTTCTACTCTCAGAAGAGATGGTGACAGCAACCAGCCTGGATACCTTTAAGAAAGGATTAGATAAATTCATGGAGGACAAGTGTATCAATGGCTACTAGAATGGATGCCTAGGTATTGCCACCAGGTTGGAGAGACAGGCCAGGAGGCTAGGGATGCGCATGAATGTTCTAAACATTCAAAATTAGATCAAATTCAATTGAATGTGGACATTCCTACTCAAATAGAATACTCGAATTTAAACATTTGAAAGAATTTCGAATGTTCCAAAATATTCATTCAAATCATTTGAAACATTTGAATGTGCAGATACGTATGTATTGCACATGTATCTGTACGAATATCATATGTGTCTGTACATATTTGCGCTGATAGTACGGGATGAAAACAGGATGCATACGGGATAAAACAGGCTACGTACAAAATGCAAAATACAGATACGTATAACACATACAAATGTTGTCAACATTTTTATCTCCAGATTTGAATCTAACATTTCAATGAATAGATTGGAATGTTTTGGATTCAAATTGGATTTTGTTGCATTCAGATTCTAAACATTCAAATCGAATTGAATGGATGTTCAATTTGACTCAAATTTGAATGCAGAAAACCCATTCATGCACATCCCTACAGGAGGCCTCTCAGGACCATTTGCAGGGAGTTGAGAGCAGATGAATGGTTTGCCTTTGTCTTCTGCTTGAGATGCCCAGAAGCAATTGGTGGGCCACTGTGTGAGACAGGATGCTGGACTAGAAGGCCTGTGGCCTGATCCAGCAGGGCTCCTATTACGTTCCCATGCCCTTGTCTGAAGACTCAGTCCAATGTAAGGCATTTAAGTACATGATTAGTGCAGATTTCTGTAGCTGTACCTCCCACTATTATTACCGCCAGGTCCTCAGTAGAGCCCTAGATTTCTGCTCTGATTTGACCATTCTTTTCTTTTTTGTTTTGTTCTTTGATTTTAATCTGTTGTGCACATCTGCACCATTATCTGCTCCGTTATGGTTCCTTTACTTCCACTTTTCCCCTTTGCAGGTCCTTCTCTCCTCACAGTAGTGCTGGTGACTAAGAAAGAATTCAAGGGATCTCTTGTTCATTCTTGTGTTTCTTACAAATGTTTCTCTGCAGGGACCCAGGTAGATTCCGACTTATGTTTACACTTGCATTTATAGAACTTCCATTGTCAAACATCACTTGGATTTCTTTCTCCTGTTTCAGTATGTGAGATGAAATAATGTATTTCTTTGTCAACTTGCAAACATCTAGTTAATATTGCTCTTTAAATCCTAGCTTGCTGCTTTCAGACTTTCCTGTGTTTCTCCTATTAGGCAGGTCTGAGCATCCAAGTAGTTCCTGCTTTCCAGGACAGAAGAGGAGGAGGAGGGGAATTGGGTTTTATACTCTCCTTTTCTAAACCTTTAAGAGGAATCAAAGCAGCTGACAAATCTTCTGTTCTTCTCAGCACAACAAACACTCTGTGAGGTAGGTAGGGATGTGAGAGCTCAGAAAGGGAGCTGTGAGTAGCCCAAGGCCACCTGTGGAGGAGTGTTGAACTGAACCAGGAGACTCCAATCACAAGATCAATCTGTGGTTCCTTCCAGACAAGTGGAAATAAATCTGCAGTTATATAAAAAATTGCAGCTTACCTAGCTGTGAAACGACTCATTGTCCCCACCTAAAATGCAGGTCCGCAGCTTCCTCCTTGGCAGCTGTGAGTCTTCTGCGGCATGTGCGGTGAGGCATGGGTCACGTGGGATGGGGTAGCCAATGGGAGCTGAGCTGCAGGTTCAGCTCTAGTTTGCTGTTCTCGCTGTGGGAAACTTCAAATTTACCTGCAGAGCAAGTGCTCATAGTTCTGCAGTAGGCAGATTCGAAGTAATGGCGACATAATGTGCTGCCACTGTGAAGTATCGGGTGGCAGGTGTGACACCTACAGCCCAACTGTGCATCAGAATGCACAGTACTCCTAAGTCAGGATGCACCTTGTTAGACTGGAACACACACATCTCTTGTGGCTTCATGCAATCCTGTACTTCCAATGTCCCCATCTATCATGTCAGCAATGAACTTCCTCTTGATCACTGTCGCTGTATAAAAGTGCTCATCCCACTCTGCAAGCCCACCAGCTCCATATTGTCTGTTCTGCCCATTCCTGACCTCCAGTGGCCTTAACTCAGAAGTTAATATTTGAAGACTATACTCTTGGATGGGAAAAAGAGGAGCAAATGGGGATATATGTGTCTCTGAGAAAGCGGACCAAGGAAAATGGGCTGGAATTGGTTTGTGGCCCAGTTGCCTGAGGCATTAAGCTGTGGAAGATCAGATGTGTGACCAGACACAGGTAAGTCTCTGATCACATTATGGCTAGGCTGATGTGTACTAGCATTCTCTAGTGCAAACACTAGTACACATTAGTCTATCATGCACCCTTCCCATCCAACAGACGGGAAAATCAGTGCAGAAATGCCCAAGGTTCTGGACTTGATGGAACACAGGTTCAATCCAGCAGAAGGAGTCTTGTGTTCTTAAATAACTTTTGCTCTCTATTAGGGATGTACATGAATATTTGTAGGCATTCGAAATCAGATTGAATATGCTGAATTTCAACATTCAGACTTGAATAGAATGTCCCAAAATTCAAATGTAAACATTCAAATCAAATTTTAAATTTTGGATGAAAATGGGATGCATACGGGATGAAAATGGGATGCATACAGGTATGTACAGATGCGTATGGATGTGGGGGAGATGTGTACGTGCACATATGAATATTATCAGCATTTATATGTGCAGATTCGAATCAAACATTTGAACAAGTAGATTCAAATTCAAATCGAATCTTGTTAAATTTGAATTTAAAAGATTCAAATTGGATTTTCGGGCATTCGATTCAATTTGAATACAATGTCAAAAAAACATTTGTGCACATCTCTGCTCTCTATGCATGATCTACAGAGTCTGTCTTGGCAGGAGTCAAGTAATATCCCACACAATCCGTGCAGAAGTAGCCAACATCAGAATATTTCGAGTCGACTTTCTTAATTGCGCCTTTCATGATCTCTGTGATTATTAGCACAAAATGACAGCCTATGGCTTTCACCTTTCCTTATTATAAGACGACAAGGGAAGATCGCAGCAAACCACAGCAGGACCAGATGTTTGCCTGTGTCATGGCTCCAAGTTAGTCTAACAAATCATGATGAATGGCTAGATGGGCCATACCTTCTGCTTTGCCATTTGCAAGTGGAGGTTTTATGCATGATAAATATTTGTCTAGGCTGTGCAGCTGAACTGTAAGTACATTTGCATAATCAAGGTGATGGGATGCATGGTAATGGCCGGTAATCTGATAAACCCATTAGCTTTATATTGAGGAATATGTACAGAATGGACATTCTGATGGCCGCTCAGGTCTCTAATGTGTTAGGCCTATATTTGTTACCTGAGGGGACATCATAGGTCTATCTCCAAGCAATTCCTGCAGAGTCTTTATTCAAACAGAAATTATTGGATTTATTCTTAGGTAAACAAAACACAAACAATTTCAGACTCTCTCTTAAGGCAAATGAAACAAATACTTTACATGTCCCTCAGTTGAACATGAAATGGACTCTGACAGGAACTTTGAAGCTCTGGCTCTGTACTTTTCTTTGGTTTCAAAGGTTCTGTTGTCTTTGTGCCTTTGTGTGTTTCTTTTGATGAAACTTGCTGTTGTTTCATTGTTGCCTAATTTGTAACTTAATAAAATACCTACAACATTAGACATAGGCCATTCCTAGCTCTCTAAACTCTCCTCAGAAGACTTGGAAAGTACCACAGATATGGTGATGTTCTGACAGCCAGGACCAATACATTTGAAAATGAATTGAGGGGTTTTCACTTTAGAACTCTGGCTTTAAACAGCAAATTGGGGCAGGGCAGCAGAACCATAACAGACATTAAAGACAGTCAGTAGCATCCTCCTTAGCTCCAGTATATTCTTGTATATTGGCACACTTGTATTCGTACACTTCAAAGATCTCTCATCAAAGAGCACTTTCAAACATTCAAATACGAATGTTTCCAGACATTCGTGTGAATATTTCAGACGTTTGTTAAGCTGGGGAAATATATCAGATACCTATCTGTTCATAGCAGATACGTATTGAATGTTCTTATGAATGCATACAAATAGATTTGTACTGAATAGAATTTTAACACATTCCAATGTGTTCTATTCGTACGAATACGGATTTTTGAACATTTGATTCACTTTTAATTGAATGCCAAAATAACATTAATGCACATCCCTCATCTGGGTGCAACCATGTTGCCTCTTGATGTTGCCACTGCACCACCACCACCACCGGGACAATGGTGACATGCTGCACATACTCACCAGATCATGTCTGATGCACAACATGTCTGATGACTCACCCAGTACCATGGAGCTGCACATGGGCTCTTCCAGAGATGGGACAGTCCATCTCTAATAAAGGTAAGTCACATGTGGAGCATGAAATCATTTTCCACACATAGTTTTCTTCCGGTGCACTCCTGCATGGAAGGGGCCATTTCTGAGCTGGAACATCTGAACTGGAAGGGGCCGTTCCCATCTAGGAGTGCATGGGAAGCAATCTACAGTCCAAGTGCAGAAAGGCCCCAGATACTTTCAGTGAGCAAGAAGACCAAATAGCATCAGAGAAAACAATGGCAACAAATGATTAGCAAAAGATAGCAAACGTAAAATACAGTTGTTTTGCAGGGACAGTGGAGGGAAGAAGTTCCACCTTCAATGTTCCAAAGCCCTATTGTCACTCTCCATATATATAAAAAAATTGAATTAGGTATAAATAAAGGTGCCTAAGTTGAGCTTGCCTTGTCGCCAAAAAATCTTTACTGCTTTAAAAATCTTTACGCCTTGTTGCTGCTGGACATTGCTGTGGATGTGATTGGTTTTCCCAAACAGCAAACAAATACCTTAGCACAAGCAGAATAGTCTCTGCTTCCTCATTTCTTCAATAGGTGGAAGGTAATTGGGTATACTTGAAAAAGGGATGGCTGGAGCAGAAAGGTCGCAGTAATGAATGAACCTGTGCCATAAAATGGGTGCTGAGGAATTCACAAACATCTCATCATTTGATATTTTTTAAAAACCGGATAATAGTTTGTCAGTGTGCATTACATCAGAATTCATCTCTTCCATTCATAATTTGTTATAGTTTAAGGAGGGCCATAATTTAGAAACTGTTAAATGAATGTAGAAATGAGAGGAGAAATTGACATTCCATACTTGCTTTGCTGCTTTTGCAAGACTACAGGGTTTTTTTTGGAAACTGGACCCTTTTCTCTTGGGCTTAACAGAAACACCATTTAAACTGCAGTTATAATATGTCTCTCTGTGGGAAAATACCGTTACATGCTGATCCGGTAATTGATGGATGACAGGAAATGACTGAACGTAGATGTTAAATTATAGTCACCATGGGAATATATTGGACTGCTGCTGCTGTTGCTGTATTTATTGGAACACACAATCACTGTGGGCATTTTCTATTCTTCTTCTTTTTTGCCCATCAGGGATTGGATACAGTTCCATTTCCCCAGCATGAAAGCTTTCAGGTTCCACAAGCTAGATGGAATTGGGGCAATAGTGTCAAGTCACATGGAGCAATGAGAAAATGAGACTTACCCCACAATTTGTTTTCTAAAGAAAGGTCAACAAAATGGAAAATCCTGTGCAGAATGATTCCATGAGTTAAAGAAAAAGACCCAAACAGCAAAAGAGATTTCAGAATGACCTAAATATGACCAGGGGTCTTTCTGCACTTTGCTTCCCTTCCATGGGACAGGATTGGTTCATTCCCACTAGTGCCAACCAACTCCCCACATGCCCAGACACTCACCTGCAACCAGTTGCGTATCCGAGTGCCGCCATCTTCTTTGTGCTGGCTGGTACGACTGTGTGTGCACTGGCAGCATCACCATGATAGTGATGTTATATGTGCGCAGTTGTGTTTGGGGTCACCTGATGTGCCAGTGCACTTGCATAGTGTGTCAGCTGAACCCCAGCACCCTGAAGATGTGCAGATGTTCCTACAGCTGGCTAGGAAAGGTAAGCTTTATGTCAGTTTTGGGACGTGTGTGGTGCACAATTTTGTGCACCACTGCTAATAGATGCTGGGGCAGCTTCTAGGAAATCAGGAGACATTTCTGGGTTGCAAGCCCTGAGACCTTCGGGTATAGGGCGGGATAGAAATACAAACAAACAAACAAACACGTCCTGCAAGTGGACATGCTCCTTATCAGAAGCTACCCCAGTGTGTACTAAGAGCCCAAGTGCGAATTGGCCTCTGATTTCTTTGTGTTTTCTAAAACTAAGGAAATTTGCCATTTTTTAAAATGAGGTGGGTGGGTATTGGAACAAGAGAAACACCAGTAGGGTGATCTGGATCAGCTGGATAAATACAGCAGTAAGTAAAAAGGGGGTCCCAATGGGGATCAGGACAGGTCCTGGCCCTTTTTGCACTTACTTGAGTTTATTCCAGATCAGTGGGTCTGGAACAACCTGCCCACTTGATAGTGATTGTAGGAAGGCATGGGTGGGATCTTCTGCACCATCTATACTGGTCATGATGTTCCAGATTGCCCATGTTGTGGCTGTAGAGCTCAAGTGACACTCAAGTTCCTCCAAATACTAGGAATGACTGTTCCTAGACTTGGGGCCTGGGAGGGTGCTTTTTGGCAATGCAACCCTGATAGTCCCAGGACATGAAGTCATGCCTTCTGTACGGCTGCTGTGTTCCAGATCATGGCTCTTGGACATTCCAGAGATCCAGGTTAAGAGTCTCTTAAACTGGATCTTACTCTGTCTCATACAGACAGAGCTGGATCAGTGGGGGGCAAGGTCTCCTTGATCCACATTAAGTTGTGGATAGGAGGCTCAGAATATGTACTTCATGGGCCCTTGATGTGGATTAAGAGTTTGTGTAGAAAGGGCCCCTGTTTGCACTTTGATTTGGAGGAGCTCTAATTTGCTTCATGATTTACCCAGAAAGTAAGTGAGTGGGTCTGAATAATAGAAAATAAAGAATTAAAAGGTCCTTACTCAGTGTTCCAGGCTCATGATTCAAAAGCTCAGGGCTTTTTCTGCATTTACCATGCTTAATGAATCCGTATTAACTAAATCTGGATCTACTGCAGAAGAAGGAATTTGCATTAAGTGAGCTGCTGATAACTTAAAGGTGTTGTTAATCGATAATTATTATGATTATGCTGTTATTTCCATTGTCATGAGATTTTTTAAAATATATAGCTTGATACCCAAAGTTCTGGAGAAGATAGAAACTAGTCAACTTCATTACCTTCCTGAAGATTTCGTTTAGGGAATGGCTACGGTTATAAATTTAAGTAATGGTTGCATTTCACCTTTATTATTCTTTAGCCTGAAGCAGTTCCTTGTGCTCAGACAGAGATCACACCATTGAATGTTAATCTGCACAATTTCTGGCCCATCCCCATCAAAATCCATTTTCTGACCACTGGATCTTTTTCAGGTTGTGTGGCATATGTTATGCAGTACTTTGGTTTGCAGAATAGATCCATTCACTGCAATAGATTATTGGGAGCTGTACTTTATTTATTTATTTATTTATTTATTTATTTATTTATTTATTTATTTATTTATTTATTTATTTATTTATTTATTTATTTGTATTTCTATCCCGCCCTATACCCGAAGGTCTCAGGGCGGGTTACAATATTATATTAATCTTAGACAGGTCCCTGCCCTCAGGCTTACAATCTAAAGAGACAAGATACAAAAGGAAAATGGTGTGGGAGGGAACAGGGGTGCTCTGGCGGCAGCAGAGTCCTTGCAAAGGTAAAAAAAACTTTTATTTTATTTTCCTCCTCCATTCCCCACAGGCAAGATTGTTCCTTCATGGCCCGTCTGGAGGCAGTTGGGAGGGAGGGGCCAATGCTGGGAGCTTGATGGAAGGTGCTCACCCAGCTTCCTTCTCTCTTCCTCTCCCAAGGCAAGATGGTTCCTTCATGGCCCGTGTGGTGGCAGTTGGGAGGGAGGGGCCAATGCTGGGAGCTTGATGGAAGGTGCCGTGTCGCCGTGTAGTCCCAGGCCCAGGGGGTTTTTTGTGGGCCCTAGGGGACCCAATCCACTCCCCTAGAACCTGCAGGAACCTGGGGAAGGACCATGACAGGTTTGCCCAGAGGGAGTCCTTCCTTAGACCACACCAACATGTAGAAAGGGAGCTCCTAGTATGTTTGCTGATCCAGTATACCAGCCAGGGTAGAATTGTCCTATAACTGTCTGCACCACAATACAATCTCTTAAACTTTCTTCATTTTTTTTTCTTTCAGATTTGTGCTGTTGGTCACCAGACAAAACAGAAGGCAGCACCAGGTTAACGGTGCACTTTAAAAAGTATTGGGAGAAAAGAGCTCCGTTTTCATTTTATCACATCTCAAGATATCATTTTAGCCATACACCACACAAAGCAGGGGAAACACAGTTTGCAAGTATCTTAAAATAATTCGGGGGAAAAGAATTCCTCTCTCTCTGCTTTGGTATCTAATGCAGCGGCCCAGAGGATCCATTTTATATAATCAAGGAAGCAAAGATCTAAATTGCAGGAAGCTAATGGTCCTTATTTCCCAGGGAGATTTACCTAACATGAGAAATAGACTGCCCTGTTGTTGTTTTTTATCACCATAGAATTACCATGTGTTTCCTGTTTTGCAATTGTGTTTAGCATTCCTAGACATTTGGCAGTTACTTCCTATTCCTCATCTGTTGTATTAAAGAAAAGAAGGCAGTATTAACATTCCAAACAATTTTGTTGATTTACGTGAATAAAGAGAACATGGGAAGGAAGACGTCATGGATTCTTAGAAAATTCCTCTGGTTATAAGTTCTTAAGTGGATCGGATTGACATTAAGAAGAGCTGGGAGCTCTTTAGTAAACTATCCCTGCCCGGAAATGTACTTCCCTTGGTTCCATACAGGATATGTACTTAATTTTGTAGAATTTGTACAGAAAGAAATCACAACTCATGTTCTTGATGGTCGTGCAAAGTACACAGTGCCTCGACTCATGGTTGATCAGCCTGGCTGAATCTTTTATTGACTCGCATTGATCTGCTTTAAGTTGACTGGCTCAGCTGAAACATTGATTTAGTGGGGAATTCACACCTCAATGCAATTTAATAACGTGGAGTGGATCATTGGTGCAATTTCCCACCAAAATTCGGAGGACAGAGGGCAACTTTGCAGCATGCTCTAGGAGCAATTTGTTCACCATTTGCATTCTACAGAAAGGCAAGTGCTTTGTTAGTCTGTGTCCTGAGTGGGACTTGGTGTGAATTTGGTGAATTTTGTTTGCTTTTTAATGGACCATGGAGAATACATCTGGTTGTGTGGGCTTGGCATCTTGCTTGAAATTTGTATGTTCAGTCTTGCAGTCTATGAAACTTCAAGGGAATCAGTACAGATTAGATATTAGAAAAAAAACTTGAGGGCAATCAGTCAATGGAATAAGTTGCCACCTGAGTTAGTGAACTCTCCTTCACTGAGCAGAGGCTGGACCTCCATCTGTCTGGGATGGTTTAGGAAATCCTGTATTGAGCAGGAGGTTGGACTTGATAACCCTAGAGGTCCCTTCCAATTCTATGGTTCTATGAGAAAACCCTTGACTAGGTGTTAAAGCAAGTTGCTGTGGGCATCTGGGTGGGCATCTGGGTTGCACACATTTCAGGCAAGGTATTTCTATATTCTGGTATTGCCCCCATGGTAGATGCTTTCTGAAGCAGCTGTTCTGTGCCCTTTGAATGCAGACTTCTTCCCTCAGTTATCCTGCCTTGAGACTGTCAACCCAATGCAAGTCAATAAATGTATCAGACTAGTCAATTGACGTTTTGGTTATGGTTTAATTTCAACTGAAGAAGTTCATAACAATAAGTTGTTCTTATTGTTATAAACACAATATTGTCTTATTTTATATATTCTTGATTTTTGTAATGCTTCCATTGATGATGATGATGATGATGATGATGATGATGATGATGATGATGATGATGATGATGATGGGGATGGCTGGCAACCTGGAAGCAGAAGGGCGGAAATGAGACTTGGTGAAGTGTGCCTCATCATTCTGCAACCATCCTTCCTCCCACACCTGAAATGGTATAGTCCATTAGGGAAAGTTGGCTTTAAGGTAGGGTTAGACAAATGTATCAATGGCTACTAGAATGAATGCCTGGGTACATCTTTCAGGCTGGGGGGAAAGGAGGATGCTTCTAAGGCCATTTGCTGGGATTCAAGAGCAGGAGAAGGTTTGCCCTTGTCTCTGCTTGAGATGCCCATGAGCATTTGGTGGACCACTGTGTGCAACGGGATGCTGGACTAGATGGGCTGTGGCCTGATCCAGCAGGGCTCCTCTTATGTTCTTATGATGTTAACTGTGTTGCATGATTAGAGTTGTGCTTGCCTATGCACTAGTTTAGCTGGCCGTTCCTCAGAAGGAGATAACGGTGCAGCATGAAAAATGCTTAGGCAGCTCTTTGGCGCAGTAAAAAATGCAGCACTTATCACAGTTGTGTTCTTGTGAACAGGTTTTAAGTGCGTTTCACTTAGCTGGAAGCAGATGCCACAGACTTTGACAAAACAATCCTGACCCACTGCTTGCAACCCTAAAGTGCACACCTGGGGCTACGTTAGTGAAAACAGATGGGCGAGACGTAAAAGCTGGACGTGCTAATTGGGCATCCCACTGGTGGATGCTTGGAGTAATTGGGAGCTTATCATGACATATGTTTATCTTTTCACTCATGTTAAAGATATTGTTTTGTTTTGCACTGTGAAAAAGGAGGGGGGGGGAAGGATAATGTTCTATGATTCCAGCCCCTGTGAGTCTCATTTGCTTTTTCTATACACGCTTTGACTCCACTCTGTATATCCTGACCTTCAAGAAAATCAGTTACTATTCAGCTGCAAAGTGGAATAGCCTCCCCCTCGAGGTGCGTCATGCCCCCTCCTTATATACATTTAGGAGGGCAGTGAAGATGCACCTCTTTACCCTGGCCTTTGGCTAAGCTGTTTATGTTCCCTCTCAGTACAGACACTATTATTTTAAACATATTGTATACTGTTTTATATTTGTTGAACTTTTAATGTCTTTTAATGTATATTCAATTTTAATCTGTTGTAACCCGCCCAGAGACCTTTGGGTATGGGGTGGGATATAAATATAAATAAATAAATAAATAAATAAATAAATAAATAAATAAATAAATAAATAAATAAATAAATAAATAAATAAATAAATAAATAAATAAATAAATAAATAAAGGCCTCAGTGAGAAGGCCTCAGTGAGAAGAAGATACTGGGAAACAGTTTTGAGGGTTTCTCTGTTCATACACAAGGGACTTTTGGAACTGCCTGATATATTGATCCACCATGACCCCGGTGCTTAGACATTTTAGTACACATTTCCTGTGCCCTTGCGGCAAACTAGAGTTTTTACCTATTCTTTTGGGGTGTCTTCAAGCTCCTTCAGGTCAAACACCCTCACATCAAGTTGTGATGATGACAAAAAACATCTCTATTTATTCCAGTGCCATTAACCAGGTTTCCCAATGTATTTGAAAACTGAAAATAGTTGTTTTCCAGAGGTGAATTCACACATCATCACTGGGAGATGAAGCACTAGAATGGTGGATGCGCAAAGCATTTGAAACTTAGCCAGCTCTTAACTAAGTGCAAATCGCCACGATTATGGCAGGCATCGTACAGCCCTGCCGACAGTGCCAGTACTCCTGTACAACACCATTGCTGAGACAACCTGGCCACACAGTGTGTAATTGTGCCACGTGCCCCCCCCCCGCATGTCCTCCACTAGGAAGAAGTATAGAAGGAGCATGCAGGGCCTTACTAGCTCTGTTACTAGTGTAGGTGTGGAGCATTTTTAACTATATGGCACCAGGGATACTCTAGTATGCATGGAGCCATTTCTGGTGTGAAAAGGTAAGTGCAAAAAGGCTTTTGGACTGGCAAGATTTGAGATAGATTTAGCTACCCAGAGTGAAGACACCTGGATCTATTCTCCATCTTCACTTCCCTGGGTTGCTGTTCCAGGAAAGTAAAGGTGTGAAAATACCCTGTGTTCCACTAAAGAGGAAGTTGTTTACCACTTCCTATCACAGCTAAGTACAAATGAAGCAACACTTGGGTAGTTGGCACTGATGTCTCACAATTGCTGCTCATCAGTTACCATAATTTTTAATTTAACAGTGCCAGATCCTGGAATCAAGCTATCCTGGGAATGGCCACAGCAGCAGAACTTTCTACTAAAAAAAAAAAAAAAAAACCAAGCAGAGGATTGCACAATGAAATTCTTTCTAAACATGTTTCTAACTTTGCCCAAGAATTCTGAAATTTTCAAGTGACGCTATGTAAAAATCTGGACTATGATTCAGTTCCGTGAAATAAGTGTATAGAAACATTCCTTGTTTTCTAGTGAGCTGGGGGATTGATGACAACATTTTAAGTTCTCCTGGTTATGAGCTGTTTTTGAAATTAAATGTGCTCAGCTGTATTGCTTGCCCCAGAAGTGTGCTCAGAAAAGAAATGGTTTCTATACCAAGTCACTGCACGGAAATCTATTTTCTGCGTGAAATTTGCAAAGCTGCCTAAAGTTTTAGTTAATACATGTGTCCCAAATCAGTATCTTGCACATGTTTTAGATTATAATTCCCATCAGCCTGAGGTAGCATGAGCAAAGACCATGTGTGGCCCTTACACATGGAAATCACAGAGCAACAAGCCACAGTTATAAAGAGAAATAACGAACTGTTCACTCCAAATCACCCAGTGCATTCACAGTGAAATTAGCTATATTCGCCCATTTAAATTCTATACAGCCCTACTCCAAATGGTCTCAGGAGGGTTTGCAAATAAAATGTCTGTATGTGGTGAGGCATTGTTGCATAGTAGTTTTGTTACTCCATTTGCCCATGCAATTGTCCCAGCATTGATTGGGGTTGTCGGCCTTTCCCTGTGAGCTTCATTTTCAGCACAGTTCTGACCTTGCTTAAATGATTTGTGCTATTCAAACACTGAAGCCCATAACAGACAATATTCCTCACAGTGTGTTTCAGGTCTCCGATAAATTTCAGGCTCTTTCAAGGTTCTGTAACAGAGAAATCTAATAATGACAATAATAATACATCATTCTAATTAATTAGAAATACATGCAGGAACCATTTAGGAATGTGCACCAATATTTGTAACATTTGTTATTCGTATGAATTTGTACAGATTCAGACATTTTACACAAATTGAATGTTATGACATTCCTACATTAACATTTGTACGAATATGAATGTTTCGGAACATTCATATGAATAGTTCGTACATTTGTTGAACTGGGGATATTTATCAGATACGTATCGATACGTATACGTTGGTATAAGATACGTATCCGATAGATAAGTGTTTGTATAGGATCCATATGCATTTGTATCAGATATTCATAAGAACCGATATGAATGCTTTCGTATCAATAGAATCTTACTACATGCAAAGGCAATCCATTTGAATGAATATGAATTTTCTAACATTCGATTCATTATGAATTGAATGCCAAAAGAACCATTTGTGCACATCCCTAATTTTGAGTTGTGCCTGAAAACTCCATAAGGTAAAAAATGGGAAGGAAATGCAACTCACTCCAAATGGCTCTCAAGGCTGTAGGAGTTACCATCAAATAGGGTATGTTCACACCTAGCAAAAAAGCAGCTCAAAAGTGCCTTTGGCCACGTCCCCATGCAAACTGTTTGGTAGGGAATAGACACACATGGGACTGGGAGCGGGTCCGAGATTGATTGTTGTGGTTTGCCATGCCATTCCCGGTGACCCAGGCTGGGTGTGGATGCAGCCATCCCCATGCAAACTGCGCCAAACCCTGGTATGGGGGAGTAGTGCCACCTCCTCTCCGCCCCCTCTCTCCCCATTGGAAGATGGACTCATGTCAGCCCACCCCTGTGGTGCCAGGTGCAAATGCCCCTGTGCCCCAGCTGCAAATACCACATCCCCCCTCCCTCAGCAGCACAGAAAGCCAGGACTGGGCTGGAAGGCATGGATTTAATTCATTAAACTTAAATTAAGTTTAATAAATGTTTAAATAATTTTTTAAAACCCAAAACCGCTACGAGGTTTAGTGGCAGTTGGGCGGTTGAGCAGTTTTGCGCACCTCCACTCCACCGGGAACTGCAAGAATGCCCAGCAAGTTTAAAAGTGAAAAAATCAAGCCATTATCATGAGTGCCTTGGCAATCGGGAAACGGGAGTGGAATATTTGGGAAAAGGAACAAAAATCAAACCATTATCCCACCTGCCATGGCAATCAGGAAATGGGGGTGGAATATTTGCTGTGGAAAAAGTACAAAAATTAAGCCATTATCCTGCCTGCCTTGGTGATCGGGATTTTTTCACACCTCAAAAATGTCTGCGGCTGTGATATCCAACGCACAAGGCAGGAATGGCGAGCACAGCCCACCTCCAAATGACGTGAACACCAATCTCCCCCCAAAATAGCCTGGGATCGTCCTCATGCGCAGTCTCGGCTCACTAAGCAATGAGTACTGGGACTCCAAACCACGCCCAGACTTATTTTTTCAAGTACCAAATTTGGTACTGGTCTGGCACAGTTAGGGGCAATTTAGTCTGCAGAAACTAGCCCAAGTCAAAAATGCATGGGGACACCCCATGCCGAACCCAATTTTGGTATCAGACCAAACATGCGTGGGGACACGCCCTTTGAAACAGTATCTCATGTTCTCATCCCATCTCTATACCTCCTTTTCTTCCCTACAATATTCAAGTGAGGGGGAAAGACAGATTGGTCTGTGAATGCTGCCATCTGCAAACCATCTTTCAGCTGCCTCAATGTGCTTTTTTAATGCATGGAATTGCAGTTTGACTTCCAGCTGTCTCAAACTCTCTCTAAAGAAGCTAAATCAGCAGAGTCAGATCTCACAACTGACCAAAGCAAGCAGCTCCACAACTCAGACTGCAATCAGAGAGGGCTTTTTTCAGTTGCCCCTTTTTAAAATCACATCTGTTCTGTGGCCACATGAGGCACTCAGACAGTGAAACAAATAAGCTTATTTCATGTTTCCATGTATTGTTCTTCCTAAACCCTGAAGTCTGGCAGTGCCATCCTGACAACAAGTGCTCACCACTGATTGGCCACACACCTGTTTGGCTTTGTTCCCATTCTATGATTTGCTATCTTTCCCTCTTCTGTACTTATGAAGCTCCCTGCCTAACACGATTAAAAGAATGTGCCATTTTACCCAGCATGAGTAAAGGTGCCCATTTCCAGGCTTCAAAACAGGGTGAGGTGATTTTAGGGATTGTATACATGCCCTTACAGCTTCAAATTTGTCCAGAGGTTGAAGAAGAAAAAGAAGGAGAGTTGGCTTTTCTACCCCTCTTTTCTCACCTATTTAAGGGGACTCAAAGTGGCTGACAAAGCTTCGGTTCTTCTCCCCACAACAGAACACCCTATGAGGCAGGTGGGGCTGTGAGAACTCAGGAGAGAGCTGTGACTAGCCCAAGGTCACCCAGCTGGCTTCGTGAGGAAGGGCGGAATCAAACCCAGTATTCCCAGATAAGAGTCCGGCTCCCTAACCACTAGAGCAAACTGGCTAATGGTTTGGTTAAATGATCAAATGTGTCTGATCCCACCCTCAGATGTGTCACAATAAGTCAGAAGCACTGACAGAAGTACCGGCAGTTTTCAAACTCCCTTTCTCACGTTAAATAAATAAACAAATAAAATAAACACGGGAAGGGCGATTCTCTGTTGCTAACTCACCAGACTGACAATTACAGGTATCAATTCTTCAACCACAATAACACAATGCCTGTGGCAAATAACACATAATGAAAAATTGGAAATAGTAAGGGCAGCATCCATTGCTCCAGGACATGGCATCCAGCCTTCTTATAACTTTATTTCTTTAAATCGTTTTTATGCGGCTTCGTATCCGGTATTTTGTAATACATGTTGAGTGAAGCTGAAGGTGACAGGCGTGAGAGGTTTTTCAGATTCAAACACATTCCTCTTTAAAACACTGGGGAACAGTATTCTGAGAGAAGAACCACTGCTTTCTTCATTCCCCTTTACAGTTAATGACACTATTTTCTCAAAATGTGATATACACAATAGTTGTTAAGTAACGGCCGGATAAAAAGCCTGGTAATATTTACAATGCTCCTGTGACCTTCTCAGAAGGATTACTGAAAGCACCCAAAAGCTAAAAAGAAAGGCATATTTAAAGGTGGATTTACAAATAGCCACATATTAGCTAGATAGATTACCTCCCCCCACCCACAGAATGTACTGATTCTTATAGGATGGAATGCTTGTCACATTGACTTAATTGGCAAAGGGATTATGAATATAATAATTCAGACCGTGCCTCCATATGTGTGGCTGATGACACCTGGGTGAAGGTGTTGAGACTATCAGCTTAGCAGGGTTGGCATCCAGGACATACACAGCAGATCTCTGTGTTAGAAGTTCCCAGCAAAGACAGAGCCTTCGGTACTTTTCAAACAGAAGGCTTTATTGCTTGATGCTAAAGTTACAGGAGATATGCTTGCATGGATGAATAAATGCATGAGTATATATGAAAACAATAAAAACAGATATATGAATGAATATACAACTTGAACACAAGCATACTAATACACAACTAACTCAATATGGACATTATACACATGAGTATAGAAATCACATTGTACCACAGGGATACTTTGAACCAGTCAGGAGGTAGTACTGTTACTGGTGTCAGGCTGACCTGCTTCTCATAACAAAATCCATTTCTCACAGCGTTACAGAGTAACAGAATACAACAGCAAAGTGTCAAGCTGTTTTACTTCAGCATTTTCTAACTTGGAGAAGCCAAGAATTAGATAAAGAGGACAGAAATTTATTTATTTTGTTTGTTTGTATTTCTATCCCACCCAATGGGTGTTTTTCCACTGTCACTAAGGGTGAATCCCCACAGCAAGCTTATTTCAAATTCAAAACGTTTTCAATCCTGGCAGACCCCACGTCAGTTTGGCTTAACACACTTTCCGCGTGTTAAATTGCCCCAAAGCGTTGTAAATGTTAATCCTCATTTCAACAGGTCTCACTTCGGTTCGTGCGCTTGAAATGTTTTACATTTTTTTACTGTGGGAATCCTTCCGTGTTAAGGGATGAGAGTTTCCCTCCCCCAACAGCTTGCTTCCAAAGCAAGCTGTAAAATCCACAGCTTAAAGCTACACTGTAGTGATCGAACCACTTCACACCTGATAACGATCTTGTCATTGAAAGTTCTGATCTTTAAAAAAGGCAAAAGAAAAGCAGCTGCCGGTTTGGGGAGATGTGTGAAGGTTTGTTGCTGCTGCATGCCCTGACCAATGAGGAGAGGAGGGGAAAGAATTGCTGGCTGCCCGCTGCCGTTTTTCCTCCATCCAGGCAAGCAGCAGCCACCCAGCCACCCAGCTAGGCTCCGTGAAGGGGTCTGTTATGGGTGGCGCGTTCACGCCAGGAGGAAGAGGACAGGGCAGCCTCGAAGACCAGTTTTTAAAAAGTAGCCACTGGAGTCCCCCCTTGAGTCACGTACGTTCTCAGAATCCGGATTGAACGCGACTCTGGCTGAAAGGAATGGGATCAGGCAAATTCGCGTTTGCATCCGGTTCTGTTATTTCGATTTAAGGAAACTGGATTAAGCTTCTAATGGGGATGCGGCCTAAAAGTACCTATTAAGTACCCAGTGACAGTGGAAAACACCCAATATTTAAAATCAGCATATTAAAACAATAACAGTATGTTAAAACAACAGTGTCTGCAAGTGGGAACATAAGAATATAAGAGAGGCCCTGCTGGATCAGGCCACAGCCTATCTAGTCCAGCATCCCGTCGCACACAGTGGCCAACCAAATGCTCACGGGCATCTCAAGCAGAGACAAGGATGAACCTTTGCCTGTTCTCGAATCCCAACAAATGGCCTTAGAAGTGCTCTGCTCCCCCCGCCCCCGCCAAGCCTGAAAGATGCACATAGGCATCATTCTAGTAGCCACTGATACATCTGTCATCCATAAATTTGTCTAACCCTACCTTAAAGCCATCTAGACTGTTAGCTGTTACCACCTCTTCCGACAGCACATTCCATAAGCTGATGACCCTTTGGGTGAAGAAATACTTCCCCTTGTGAGATCTGACTCTCCTACCCTTCAGCTTCATAGACTGCCCCCTGGTTCTAGTGTTGTGTGATAGAGAAAAGAAATTTTCTCTATTCACCTTTTCTATACCATGCACAATCTCTCCACACTGAAGAGGCCTAGACATTGCAGGCTGATTTCGTAAGGGAGGTGTTCCAGCCCCTTAATCATTCTGGTTGCCCTTTTCTGCACCTTCTCTAGTTCCACAATATCCTTTTTGAGGTGTGGTGACCAGAATTGTACACAATATTCCAAATGTGGCCTTACCACAGATTTATAAAGAGGCAAAATGACACTTGCTGTCTTATTTTCTATTCCCTTCCTAATTATTCCCAGCATTGGATTTGCTTTTTTCGCTGCTGCCGCACACTGGGTTGACACCTTCATTGAACTGTCCACCAAAACCCCGAGATCCCTTTCCTGGCGTGTTGCAGAAAGCTCAGACCCCATCAGTTTATAGACGTAATTTGGATTCTTGGCCCCAATGTGCATTACTTTGCACTTGTTAAGATTAAAGCACATTTGCCACTTGGTTGCCCACTCACCCAATGCTAAGAGATCCCTCTGGAACTCTTAGCAATCTCTTTCAGATTCTACTACCCTAAATAATTTAGTATCATCAGCAAACTTTGCTATTTTACTATGTACCCCTTCTTCTAGATCATTGATGAATAAATTAAAAACCATTGGTCCCAACACTGAGCCTTGAGGGACCTCACTTTTTACCTCTTTCCACCCTGAGAATTTACCGTTTCCAGTCACAAACCAGAACAAAACCTGTCCTTTTATTCCATGGCTCATGAGTTTACTTGGTAGCCTTTGATGTGGGACTTTGTCAAAAGCCTTCTGAAAGTCCAGATAGACAATGTCTACTGGTTCACCTTTATCCACGTGTTTATTGACACTCTCAAAGAATTCCAACAAGTTTGTGAGGCATGATTTACCTTTGCAGAAGCCATGCTGGCTTTTGTTCAGTGATGCTTGCTCCTCCATGTGCACTCTAATTTTGTCTTTAATGATGGTTTCCATCACCTCACATGGAACCAATGTTAAGCTAACTGGTCTGTAATTGCCTGGATCACCCCTGGATCCTTCTTTGAAGATTTGCTACCCTCCAGTCCTCAGGTACGGAGCCTGATGTTAGGGAAAGATTATATATTTTTGCTAGAAGGTCAGCAATTTCGCATTTGAGTTCCTTAAGGACTCTTGGATGAAAACCATCCGGTCCCGGTGACTTGTTCACATTTAGTTTATTAAGACATGCGAGGACCTCTTCCTTGGTTATCTCTGTCCAGTTTAACACTTCAGAAAATACAGTCTCAGCTACTGGCATGTATCCTCTATCTTCCTCCGTGAATCCGGAGGCAAAGAATTCTCTGCAATCTCTGTGTCTTCTTTAATTATCCCTTTCTGTCCTTGGCCATCTAATGGTCCAACTGATTTCCTGATTGGATTCCTGTTTCTGATATACTTATAGAAGTTCTTGTTATTTGTTATGATCTGTGTCATATTTTAATACTTAATATGTTATCAGTTTGTTATATTCGTTTTATTGTTTTGCCTCTGATTTTTAATGTACATTTTTTATTTTATCTTACTTTAGATTGTACGCTACTGGCAGGTTTTATACTTTCTTATTGATGTTATTTGTTTTACATAATAATAATGATAATGATAATGATGATGATGATGATGATGATGATGATGATGATGATGATGATGATGATAATAATAATAATAATAATAATAATAATAATAATAATAATAATAATAATTCTTTTGATGTTTTTAGGAGTGTGCTCCTCAAAGTCTTTCTTAGCATTCCTAATGGTCATCTTGCATTTGTGTTGCCAGTGTCTATGCTCTCTCCTGTTCTTCTCATTTGGACAAGACTTCCATTTTCTAAATGAACTCCTCTTGTTTTTAATGACTTCATCTATTGCACTTGTGAGCCACATTGGTTTCTTCTTGGACCTAGAAGGAAAAGTGTATCCCATGTAACTGAAGGGCAGGGCAAAGAGGTGCGTCTTCACTGCCTTCCTAAATGTGTACAGCCCAGCAGACTAATGCCCTGACATAGCGAGGCCCTTGCACAAGAAAAACCTGGCTCTTGCCTTATTCCCCCCCTGGAAAAGGGAGAATACTCAAGCCTCTGCACCCCTGTTTTCAATCTTGGTTGACAGGAAAGAGGCTTGGTTTTAAAACTCAAGCCTCTTTCCTATCTGCTGAGATCATGAACAGGTGGGGCAGAGGCTTGAGTGTTCTCCCTTTTCCAGGGGGGCAATAAGGTTGTCCCCCTGGAAAAGGGAGAACACTGCAGCCTCTGCACCCCCTGTTCACGATCTTGGCTGACAGGAAAGACGCTTCAGTTCACTTCAGGAGTAAAGTTTAGGCACCTTCAGTTAATATTTTCAGAAAATTGCTAAAAACTCATTTATATACCCTGGCCTTTGATGGAAATAAAGAAACGTCGTCTCCTCTCAGCATTCACTTAATATTTTAGAATCTTGATCTTTTAATTCATTTGCTTTTATTTTGTTTTCTATTGCAGTCACTCACCCTGAGACCTTCAGGTATAGGGTGGGATAGCAATGCAAATGAATGAACAAACGCTTCTGGCATCTCTTTTCATCAGTTTGTGGCAGGATGGTGGTTTGATGTGTGCAGGGGATTGTGCAGTGTGCGAGTTTTCCATCTAGAAGCAATTCTGCTTTTGGAGACGAGGAGGGGAGAGGGAGGCCATTTTGCTTGATATGGCATAGAAGTGGCATCATATCACATTACATTTGATGTATGGGTTGAGTTTCATATAAGGAAGTATTCAAAAATCCCCCACTGATGATGCAGTTTATTCTACCACCTTAAAAAAAAAATCTCCATTTTCTCCTTGTAACTTCACTGTGCCGCATGTACAGACATGCTCAGTTATTTCCATTGTGGTATCTTAGCTTTGGTGAAGCAAAACGACTTGTCACCAAAAGAAATTGAATTCGCGTCTCATTTCCATTGGAGTTTCTTTTTCAGAATGTTTTCTTTTTTGCCACCCAAAAATAATCTGCTGTGGGCTAATCAACTTGGGATGAGAAGCAAGACAATTGTGAAACCTTGGTGCATGGATCATCTCTGCTGATTATTCTCCAGAGGGCTTTGATGAATGCGCAGGAGCTGGCAGATAAGCAGAGGTTTTGATTAAATCTGCCAGTCTGAGCATTCTTACACTTCTCCACAATTGCAAACTGTGACACAGCTTGTCTCTTGTGTGCTAAATTCTCATCTAAGCGCTCCCTTTCTTTCTCTTCTTTCTTAATCAGTTGGGAAATACTAGTGTTTCTTTCAGTCTAGAGTTAGAAATGAAGCTTGAATCAGGCATAATTTGCTTGGGTGATATTTTTCTTTCTCTCTAAGTAGCTGAAATGAAATTACCTTTAATGTTTATCATCTCCTATATTCACATTTCCATTAGTATGATCCTGCTAACAAAATGAAAATGTTTTGCTGCCAGGCAGATCATCGCAGAGAACAGATTGTTCTTGAGTGTACAGGGACTGACCTCAGATACCTTTGTTACTTCAGGGAGAGCTGCTAACAGAGTATTCTCCATAGCATACCTAAAGGCAGCTATGTTTTGTTGGCACTTGGGCCAGAAAAATCCCACAAGCATTTATCTATCTCCCTCCTTGTAAAATACAACAACCATCCATTAAGCGGTTTAAAAGGTGCTGTCCTTTCTTGACACCTAAAACTAGTGGCTAGAGGTAGCTGCCTTAGTATAAATAGTGGTAAAATTTTGGCTTGTGTACACCACTGTGTTGAGTGCACAAGTTAATGGCTTCAATGAAGTCAGTGCATTTTAAACTATGTTATTATATTGCTTTTCTTGTACTGCCACCACACCTGAGACCTCTAGATATAGGGTGGGATAGAAAGAGGAAGTAAGGGTCGTGTCCAGAGCAGGTGGTAACAGCATAGCACTCCCACGCGCATGCGCCCAGCTAGCGACAGCAAGACACCAAGACAGTTTCTAGCGTTCTTGGGGATATAGAGTACGCGGAGTCAAACAGGCCAAGAGTTGGGCTTCCAGAGAGTGGTCATCAGTCAGTCAGGAGTCAAGAATCAGGATTCACAAGAGTTGGGGGTTGCCAAGGAGATTCTTCGTTTGCAACGGCGGGGGCAGAGTTCAGCGTTTCTTAAGCAGGACTTGTAGAGTCACACCCCTGCCAGCACAGCTGTTTTGCATGGAGGGAAGCCGAGCAGCACAGCTGTCGTTGTTCTTTTCAGAGAGAACTTGGCTCTGGATGTTGTGTATTGTCTGAGTCCGAACTATCCCCATGTGGGGGGACAGAAGCAGTTTCCAAGTTTGGCCTGAGGCACACCTCCCTGACTTTGACTGGCAGGAGCAGGACCCTCCTCCAAGGAGTCAGAGAGGACACAAAGCATGACAGGGAGGGAGGGAAAGATTATCTTATCAGGGTATGGAGACTGGGGAGACAGATGGAATATTTTAAGACCGGGGCTGTAGCTCAGTGGAAGAGCAAAGTGCCTGGAGAAGAGAGACTGGTTCAGTTCTCAACCTCTCCTGGGAAGTAAGCAAATGCCAAACAAGAAAATGGCATAGAGGTCCACACGGAGATCTCTATGTAGTCAACCAGGCATCAGCCATGATTCAGTGGTACACAACAACAGTAACAAGGCAGCTCCTGATACTGAATCAGTTAATGGTCCTTTCCGCATTTGGCTTTATTCTGGGATACATCCTGGAATTTGGCCTGCTGTCTGCTTGCTAGTGCAGACTATAGCAGTCCCTAGGTGCATTAGAAGATGTGGGGGAGGAGGAGAGTTGGCTTTTCTACCCCACTTTTCTCACCCATTTAAGGGGACTCAAAGCAACTAACAAAGCTTTCTGTTCTTCTCCACACAACAGAACACCCAGTGAGGTAGGTGGAGCTGTGAGAGTTCAGAAGAGAGCTATGACTAGCCCAAGGTCACCCAGCTGGCTTTGTGGAGTGTGGAATCAAACCCTGTGACTGCCAGATAAGAATCCGGTACTCTAATCACAAGACCAAACTGCCTCACATTAGCATGTGGACAGTAGAGTCCTATTCCAAGATATATTCTAGAATAAACCCAAGTGTAGAAAGGGCCGCTATTTACTATTTGCATCCTAATTTGAACCAATTGTTGCTTGTTTTTTAATTGTTTTGAGTCTCTTTGCAAAGTGTTCCATACTGGAGCTCATCACAAGATCTCATCTCATCCTACACATTTCCAAAGTCAAATGCAGTCAGTCACGCCTATTTAAACACGGAGCTTCCATTCTTGGAAACTACTGCATTATGCAAGTTCTAGCAGTGATTGCTGGTTCCCTTAACAGTTGGCTTTCCACAGCTGGCAAGGCTGTTTATAACACAATGTTGGTCAGTGTGGTTTCACATTATGTAAACAAAAACAGGCTGACCAAACTCATGTTGCACAAAGGACGAGTCTACTTACTAGTATACCATTCTGGACAGTTATCCAGCTATTGTGTAAAACTTGTAGTGAAGGCAAAACTGTTGTCTCCAGAAGGAGCCTGTGAACTGTCAGTTTATACCATCACAAATATTTCCTAACATTTAGCTGTGTGACATATAAGCTAAGATGCTTATGGCATAAACATTACTTTCATACATCTATATCCACATTTCTCAGTGACAGATAGCGCAATCGGAAGGTGAGCATCCACATTTTGCTGTGGGCTCTTGAAGCTCTCTGTGTTTGAAGGAGCAGAAGACTTTAGGAAGCAGAGGAGGTGGTTGCACAAATCAATCAAGCCATCAATTTATTTATAAACCACCTTTCCAAATATTGCTCAAAGCAATGAAGAAAATAAGAAAAGAGAAAGCATGAACCATTTTCTAAGTAATACAAATATAATGGAAGCAAGACAGCAAGACAAGAGATGACTAAACTCTTTTTCAAACATCAAGCAGCAATGGTTTGGAAATGGGGACAAATGGCAAGGGAGGTGGGTAGGGGAAGATGAGCCCACCTAAGTTAATTGCATGGAATGAAAAATGTTAAAATGACCAAATGTGTTATTTGTTATCATAAGTATTTAAAAATACAAAGCAAAAATGAAAATACTACCAGAGATAGTCTTCCACTATTTGTACCCGGGACAGGCAAACAAGCTCAGCTGTAGTACCAAACAGAGATGCCCTTGTATTCTCAAACCCAGCCTAAAGCTGGCACAGTTTTTATACATGCCTGTGGGAGGGAATGGTGGAGGTAAAGAAGCTCAGCTGTAGCTCCATGGTATGGTCTTCTCCTCTTAGTTTTCTTTCAAGTAGAACAATGTACAAAGGCTGGGGCACTCTCATCTGTACTCCTGCCAAATGGTCAAGAACAGCAAAAATGCAGTCTGAGGTCAATGTCACGCAACCTTTTGCAAGACTGCAAAAGCAAAACACATATTATGGCAGTGAAGGCAATTCATAGTTAGGATTGCTTGTCTGAGACTAGGGCCTTAGCTACACACAAACCTGATCACCAACTTTAAAAGGAAATCTGCTTGAATAGATAACGCAAATCCACTGCATTTCTTTTCCTGACATATCCAAAACCCAAGGGGTTGTGCTGTTCCCTGCAATAGTTCATTCAACCTCCCTCCCCCCCCCACCCTCGGAAATGATTGTTCTGCATGACCTGTCAATCTCACACAGTTTTCCCTTTTTCTTTCTTTTTTCTTTCTTTCTTTCTTTTTGTTTGTTCTCTGCTGCTACATGGAAAACTGCCTCCTTTTTCCTCTGCTCATGTGCAAAAGCTGCCATGTGCATCTCAATTCCCTGCAAAAGTGATGCTGTGGAAATTTGTCCCTGAGCAGGAACATTCCATCACCTGTTTATCTTTAGTCCCATACATAGTTGGCTTTACAGTACTGAAAACAATTTTGACTGCTGAACTATGGAGGTCTAGAGGAGTGCTTTTGGGCAAAACTGCAAACTAAAAAAGAACTAAAGATGGGAACCCATTCACTTCCATAATGGCTTGCCAATGTTTGGCTGAAATCCCATTATATAAGCTGAAGAATCCAATGGTCTCAAAACTATACACACCAAAAAACAAAGCTAATTTGAATATACTACAAACGTCATGAAATTCAAATCCAGATTATTTATTTATTTACATTTTTATCCTGCCCTATACCTGGAGGTCTCTGGGCAGGTAACACTTAAAATCAAACATCGCTAAAACAATAACAGTATATGTTAAAACAATAGCATCTGCAAGTGGGAAGGGAAAAGTGTATCCCCATTTAACTAAAGGCCAGGCCTTCTGAAATGTGTACAATGAAGGTGACTGACACACCTCAAGGGGGAGACTATTTCATAGCCTAGGGGCCATCATTGAGAAGGCCCTCTCCCAGGTGCCCACCCCTTTTGCTAACGGTTGTGGGACAACCAGGAGGGCCTCCCCTCCAGATCTTAAGGCACGGACAGGTCGATAATACTCTATGGAAGCGTTACATGGTGATGGTTTGCAGATCTTCATATTCCAATATTTCAAACCAGTTCTTTTAGATACCAAAGCTAGTGTGTTGCATACTTTAGCTATTCTTCTGAATGAACTGAAAATTTATTAAAAACTTCAGCTTCTTTTTTCAATGAACCAGAAGGTTTCCCAAAGGGATATACATTGTGAACTGAGTACTCAAATGATTAAATTAGAAACACATGTGTATTATAAAGCCCACATGATCTCTAGGGAACTTATTTTCTTATTGGGCTTGTTTTCTGAGACTTTAAATAAAAACAGCTGGAGATTCTGCTATTGGGTGCTACACCACCATGGAAACACATTGGGTACTTCCCTTAATCCGGATCTACTCTGTCTCTTTATATTTGTGTTCAGAAATAGACACTACAGGAGAATTTGTTAAATCTGCGGAAGACAATTCAAGACTTTCTTTCTTTATGAATTCCCACTTAACCTCCCCCCCTCAAAATTATATCCTTTGAATATGGATACTGTAGCCATATCTGAAAGCTTAAGATTGAAAGCAAAACTATGAAATATGGTGTAATAACCCAAAGATTGCCAGAAGTGAGATGAAATCTGGCTGTGGAAGCCTCCATTCTTTCAATGTGTGATTTG
Organism: Aspidoscelis tigris stejnegeri; assembly: GCA_023333525.1. Classification (NCBI taxonomy): domain Eukaryota; kingdom Metazoa; phylum Chordata; class Lepidosauria; order Squamata; family Teiidae; genus Aspidoscelis; species Aspidoscelis tigris. Next base: position 258,276,211 of record JALMGA010000001.1, read on the forward strand.
CTGTACCTGCCCAAAAGATTACATTAACCTTGCTTATCCTGTCCTAAGGGTCCCACTATGTGTTTAGTGTAGGTGATACCTGCCTATCAGTGATTGTCATGCCCCATCCTGCCACTCCAGTCTTCTTGGGGAAGGAGAGTGCCTTTTCAAGGGCTCAACGGTCTGGGCAGTAACCGGGGCACAGCAGTCCGGATGTTGAGGGTCAGGGGCCAGTTTTGGGGGAGCACACAGACAGCTCTGGGGATGAGAGCTCAGTCAGCCCCAAGAGTGCCCCTCCCCTCTACTGCTTCAACAGCAGAAACAGGTGAGGCACAGGTTGCAGTGGTTGGTGCAGCTGCGCTGGCAAGGGCATGGTGCTGCCTCCCCTACTTAACTGAGCAGCACATGCTGGGCCGGCATTGCAGACAAAAACTCGTGCAACTCCTGTCCATGCCTTTGACCATAATCCTGACTCTTGGACCCTGCTATGACTCTGCCATACTTCTGGAACCCCAAGTAGGACTGACCTGACTCTTGCTGTGATTTTTGCCAAACTTCTGGAACCCTGACTTTGGACTGACCTGACGCTGACTACTCTTGAGCCCCTAATGGATGCCATAAGCATACACATGTGTTTGCCTCACTGCCCTTGCCCGCCTGAGACACGACAGTGATCTGAATAAAGTTTTTAAGTTGTGATTGAACCTTCTCACAGGCTTCAAAAGGGAGCACTATTTCCCAGCTCAATATATATTTTGAGCTGAACGCCAATGTTCCTCAGTCAAGACCACAGTGAAGACCAGATTTTCTTCTAGAAGTGTCTGTTGCTTCAACTAGTATTAATCTCTAGTTTCTTCAACAGAGCATAAAATCTGAAGCAACATAGCATATGATGAAGCAATTTGTTAATGCTAGTAGTTTTTACTAGATGATCCATCCAGGCATGAAGAACATGTTGTGCAACAAAATCTTCCTGACATATATCAAATGCCGTTATCAAGCAGCCTCGAACTTTGCCCTTCCATTAGCAGTTTACATCAGATACAGGTGGGAAGAACCATCAAGTGGTCCGTGATCTACTGTCTATTATGAGCCATTCTGTCAACAGAGAATGTAGCTTAGAGACCCCTGACAATATTTATATTTCAGCCATGAAGTCTTTCAAAGTCAACAACATTAAACATTTATTGGGTTAAAGGAACCATCCAGCAGTTTTATAGCAGAATACAATACTACTGAAATACAATACATGTCATCCTGAAGTCTACAAAAGAACATATAGGAATCAAACCAGATTTTGATCAAGGAATAGATACTCTTTGAGAATAAACAAATTCTTCAGAATTTCAAAAGCAGCTTGTTGGCACCTGTTGTGTCTACTCTTCAGGGAACATCATTATATTAGCACAACTGACATGGCTTCTTTTACAGGACTGTTCCTTAAAGAAGGTCCTTAGAAGTCTATTGATTTCTTTATTTAACCAAATTTCCCAGAGTTTTCTACATCAGAAACATGGATTAATATTAAATATTCAATTAATGCATACTTTAAAGATTCATATTTGTTAGTCACATGGAAAGTTGTTATTTGTTTACATGTTTTCATATGTAGGGTGTTTTTTTGGATAATGTTTGTTTTGCTATGTTGCATTACTTTGAACAAAGTACCAAAAAAGAGAGGAAGGGTTTTGCCTGGGAGATAGGTGGATGATGATGATATATTTTTAAAAGCATGGATTGGGAAAAAGCACTTTAATCTAAGGTTTTTATGCATATCTGTAAAATCCATAATTAACTGAAATTTTGTCCTATGGCATAAAAGCTTAGGGCACTTACTACTTTGAAAAAAGCAAAAATATTTTCATTGAAGACAATGCACTATCCAAACTTGCATGACTGGGTGAGAATGATCTTATTTATTATTTACATTTTTATCCCACCCTATGCCTGAAGGTCTCACGGCGGGTAACAACATTTAAAACCAAATATATTACAACAGATAAAAACATATATTAAAACAACAGTGTCTGCAAGTGGGAAGGGAGAATGTATCCTCATTTAACTGAAGGCCAGATTAAAGAGGTGCATCTTCACCGCCCTCCTGAACATATACGGTGAGGGTGCCTGATGCACCTCAAGGGGGAAACTATTCCATAGCCTGGGGGCCATAACTGAGAAGGCCCTCTCCTGGCTGCCCACCCATTTCACTGCTGAAGGTGGTGGTTCAACTAGGAGGGCCTCCTCTCCAGATCTTAAGGCACAGGCAGGTCGATATGGGAGGAGGCGTTCCTTTAGGTATTTGGGGCCCAAGGCATTTAGAGCCTTATAAGTCAAGGTTAGCACCTTGAATTGGGCTTGTTAGCAAACTGGCAGCCAAAGCAACTTTTTTATAACCAGCATGATATGCATCTGGCTAGTTGTTCCAGTCAGCAACCTAGCAGCTGCGTTCTGTACCAGCTGCAGTTTCCAAACCATCTTCAAGGGCAGCCCCATGTAGAGTGCATTACAATAGTCTAATCTAGAGGTTACCAGAGTGTGGATAACTGTGGCCAAGTCATCTCTGTCCAAAAAAGGCTTCAACTGGCGCACCAGCAGAAGTTGGGAATAGGCACTTTTGGCCATGGCCTCTACCTGAGCTTCAAGCGTCAGTGTAGAGTCCAAGAGCACCCCTGTTTTATTTATAGAATTAGGACTTTTGATTGTAAAACCCTTGAGTCGTTAAGTGCACAGTAATATACCAGGTAAAGGCAAAACAGATTCTTAAGCACTATTCTTTAGCATTCTAAAGAATATCTATTCCAGATACTTGTGCAGTTTTGTTTAGGTTTGTGAGTCCAGCAGCCTTTAAAGTATTTTGTACACTATGAATATGTCAGCACTAAACAAATCCCTCAATAGCATCTACAATCTTAATCTATGAATTTCTCTTCTCCCACCAAAAAACAAAACAAAAATTGGTATCCTTTGTGTATTTTTTAATTCAAATTATTTTAATTTCCTTTCCAGTGCTGTGGAAGAATTATTAGCCAGCATCATATAGCAAAAGTGTTGAGCACTGTCAGAAACTTAAAATTACAGTGGGATTAATTACTTTGGTAGAGGAATATGGAGTCAGGTCAATTGGAATGGCCTATGGTAATAAAAACATCTCAGATCTCACTAGACCATCCCCGTGGGCAGTACTGGAGAGGCTGCAAGTGCCCAGTTTTCAACCTGAGGTCTCCTGTCTGAAACAGCAGGAAATCATCAAGAAATGCTGTCAAGATCCCAGAGACAATGTTAATTCCTTGAGTGACCTTTGGTATGCTGCAGGCAATCGTGGAATGTACAGTCTGTTCCATTACCTTTGAATGGCAGCTAAGGTATCAAGATAAAAACTTTCCCTCTCTCTCACTGCACCATTCTTATGCAGAACTTCTCTATACCATAACTACTCTATTTCAAAGTCTTGACAGCTTGACAGTAGTAATATGGCAAAACCTCAGCATTACTGCTATCTCCAGAAGCAAACTGATTCATAATTCCAAAATGTCAGAAAGTCTGAAAGTTCTCCCTTCTATCCCATTTCTCATTTAACTTATGTTGCTGGCATTACACGTACTCTTTCCTTATTACTACAAGGCCTGTTCTTGGCTGTGATAGGAGCAGCAATCCTTTTATGCCAAAGATCACACCCTGGGGGGATACTGTAGGTATCAGAGCCGATGATTAACCTAAATGCAGCTCATAGCGGTATTACCCACAGTCTACAATGGCAGACACGCTATAGTAATCTACGTGTAGAGTTCATTTATATGCCATTGCCTGGTACAATTCCCCAGGTAGTATTCTACATACACTTTATCTAGACTGTGCTGGACAAAAGGGAGAAGAGGTGAGGGTAGATTTAGAAATGGTCAGAGAACAACACAAACAAATGGAGTTGTGGAGATAACAAGATACTTATCTGCAGCACGGGGGCCCCCAAAGAAAAGGTTGATGACTTTTGAGGGAAAATGACTAACGTGTATGGCAAGTTGGGATTGTCAACTGAATCATTTTCCAGAAAAGAGAAGAAAGATGCAAAAATTACTAGCAAGTTAATTCTGACGTTCTTTGTAGTTTTAAACTCAAATGTACTGATCTGTGGTGGTCCTGATGTGTAACCGTAAGATGTTTGACAACTTACCTTCATGAGTTTTACTCCAGAGAACTTTTCCTGCCCAGTTTCCCCGTTGTGAGAAAGTTATAAGCTTCATGCCATGGACCAAAGCATAAATCTATTTCCGTCAATGTTCATACTGCACGTACACTGGCAGGCATATACAAGGCAGGGCTCTCTGCCATTTCCCCATCACACACTCATTGAACACCTGAACATGTCTCTCTTAGAAATGTCTGGAGAGCTTTGTTCATTGGGAATCAAATCAGTAGGAACTTTATAGATGGAGTTTCGCATATATACAAAAACAGCTGCCCTATAAGAGCAAAGCAGGCAGCATATGTGAGTTTGAACAGAACTGCTTATTGTGAACTCTGTATGTTTGGAATTTCACATTGGACTTTCAGAGATGTTGCATTACATATTTAGGCATTGGACTTTCTGACTTTCATTGGTTATTTCCATCTACAGTAACCTGACAGGCAGTTAGGAGAGAAAGCCTGTTCCTTCAGTATCCAAACTGGTTAAAACTTCATCTCAGCATGGATTTAATGCTTTGATTCAATCCACAGCTCACTGCAATGATGAACAACTACCTGTTTTCACAGAATCCAAATCCAAATCGTATTGCCAAGCTCGAATAGAATTAAGCTTCTATTAAAATCAATTGAGCAACATGTCCCTGTGCATTAGACAGGAACAATCCAACAATAGATAAGTGTACAAACTCCCAACAAGCTGTTCATCATGGAATGTGGTAATGCTAGCCTTATGTCTAATAAACTGTGCTATATAATGTTTGTCTATGTTTTATTAAATAAAGTAACTGTCAGAGATGGATGAATAGCTAGACCCTGAATATAGAGAATTAGATCCCCCCTCTTATTTTATCAATTCCCTATTTAATCTTGATATCTCAGGAGAACTCACACATCTAGTGGGGTTTATCATTTCAACTGCTAAAATGATCAGCCGTTGAAACAGCAAGGTGTGGATCCTAAAATTTCATCATCAGGTTGACACTTTAGTGAGAATAACAACAAACAAAGACATCTAAAATCTTAACGGATGATTTAAGCAGTCTACCTACACTGTGATGCTACCTCACATTTAGTTCACAGTTGGAAAGTCACGAAACTGAATGTAAGAATATCCATCAAGCAAAAGGAGATAAAAGGCAAAGGTTTTAAAAATCAAAATGCTTGTCAATGTTTTATCTGCTCAAGTTTACAAGATATTTAATAACCTTCTGAAAATCCAAAAACATATTTTAAGAACAAAACAATATTTTTCAGTAGATTCATCACAAAAGACTTAAGAAAATCCTGTTACATTGTTGTTTAGTCGTGTCTGATGCTTTGTGATCCCATGGACCAGAGCACCCTAGACCATCTGTCCTCCACAGTCTCCTGGACCAAGCCCAAACTGATGTTTGTTGCCTCTACACCACTATCTAACCATCTCTTGTCACCATACCTTAAGAGTTTTCAGAGGGTAGGTGTGAAAGTTTATTGAAATAAGAACAAAAAACCAGTAGTCCTAAAGATCCTGTATGTATGTGGGAACAGTGCTAAACACAGGTATAAACTGAGTTCCCGTAACAGGGATGGCATCTTACACTGAGATTTTGGGGGGTTTTCCATGGCAGCCCTTAGATCCGGATCTAAGAAGATCCGGATCTAAGGAATGGGTACATTCCTTAATCCAGATCTAGTAGATCCGGATTAAGGGAAACACCCAATGTGTTTCCATGGGAGATATAGCACCCATTAGCAATGGGTGCTAACACCCCTTCTGTGGAAACAACTTTGCGCCCATGTGGGGAATCCGGATCAACCCCCAAGGGGTTGGTCCGTTACCCCAGGTGTTTCGGGGGGCAGGGGGGTGCGGTCTTCAAAGCCACTTCAAATTGACTTCGAAGTCATTTCGAAGTCTGTGCAAAATAGCTCCGGAGTGCCTTTGAAGTCTGTACTAATCTTTGGAGTGAACTTCGAAATGACTTTGGAGCCACTTTGAAGCTACTTCAGAGTCACTCCGAAGTTCACTCTGAAGATCAGCACAGACTTCAAAGGCACTCCGGGGCTATTTTGCACAGCCTTCGAAATAACTTCAAAATGACTTCGAAGTCAATTCGAAGTGGCTTCGAAGTGACTTCAAAGCCTAGGTTTAGGGGGATTCCAATGGGTGCATCTCCTCCCCCTAGCCTCCTTTGGACCCCATTGCCTGTTTCCAGTGGAAATAGGCTCCCTTTAATCCGGATTTTCTAGCAGAAGACCCCATTGTAGACCCCATTAATGGGGTCTACAGAAAATCTGGATTAAAGGCCAAAATGTACCCATTAGATTTGGATTTCCCCCACGGCAGTGTAAACAATCAGGTCCCAAATGGGTGCCATGGTGGAAATGGGATCATCCGGCTCACACCCAAATGGGTCCTAAACGGGTGCAAAAATGGGTATTTTTTGACAGTGGAAAAACACCCTTTGTTTATATATTGCTCTGAAGCGTCACTGAACTTCTGTCCAGCTTCTGGGACTCAGATGAAAAGATCAAGTCATTATAATGTAAATTTATTTCCTATTTGGTTCGTATTCATGAAATTTCACTATATCTATATATCACAGTGTTCTGTGTGACTGAAGTGGAGAGAGATTTCTATTTTTCACTGTCATTTTACCACCACTTGTCAGCTGCTAGCATCTGTGTGACTGAAACCAGCTCTGCTGGTTGTATTTCTGTGTGATTCCTTTTGGCTATACTTACCTGCTATGTGATTCTGAATGAACGTCTGCACAGATTACGCTTCATCTTGATCACTTTGTGCTGTTTCAAACACGAAGCAGTAAGCAATGCTGGGAATGTTGCAGCGTCTGAGTGTGTGTCTATTGCTTTCTATCCTAATGTTTATTTCGTGATGTAAAACTCTCAGTTTCAGAATCACAATCTCTCTAGTATTATAGAATATACTCCTTGGGAGTATATACTCCTGCACATAAAGGAGATACCACTCTTTATATTTGTGATCTAGAATTTATTATTGCTTTGCTTAATTTGGCTGGCAGTGTATCAGATTCTTATTGGAATTCAAGACAGTTCAGCTATCATTCTTTATGTTGTAACTATGATACTCTCCCTGCACGAGAAAAGTAAAAGATTTAATATGTAGAATAGTGGAGACATCACTTACTGACAAACTACACTAAAAAAAAGCCAGAGACCTATTTAATGAGATTAAATATATATATATAAATTCAGCTTATTTCAGTAAAACATAGTTTGTACCTAAATAAAATTCTAAGATCCTTCGTAGCAATGACTTATCTCTTTTGTACTTTTAAACAACCATGTTCTTTTAAAAATTACAGCAGTGGAATGAAAATACATTTAATGGAAAAGTCAACAGATCTCACTAAACTCAAAGGGAAAAAACATTCAAGATTGCCAAAAAATGTAAAACATACAATCTTTGGAAACTGTAAAACTGAGAAAACTGCAGCAATAAAAGGTTGACTCTGAATTAGTAAAATCGCTGGGAGATGCATATTACACATTTGTGATACGTAAGCTCCATATTCACTTTAATGGAGAATACAGAAAATCAAAACTGCACAGATAAAGGATTTAATGGGTTACATATAACAGGCACAATTCATGGAGAAGTTCAGGCTCAGTTGTATTGAACATCATATATACAAGAGCTGCGGTGAGCCTCCTCTTGGATGTATACATAGTTCCTTTCTTTATAGCTTCCGTAGGAGACATTTTAGCAGTTTGTCACCAACAATTGTTCTAAACTTATGGAAATAAGTGGGATCACACCTTATGCTTTACTGCCAATCCAGATAGTTTGGGGATTTCTGATGTTCTGGATATAAATTATCATTGCAAATCCTATGAACTCTCTTTGGATTCAACGGTTCAGATCCAGCAGTATCCAGTCTATTTTCCTCCTACTGATTTTTCAAAAATAGAGCAGCTCCACACTGAATCCAGCGATCCTGGCTACCTCCACATGGAACATCAATGTTTGTCACCACACAATCCCTCTCAGCACTGGTGTAAACTGGCAAAGAGATACACTCTTCAGGGGAATAGGGCCCATAAACATTCTGTCAAGTAAGAAAGAATTTTATTGAATCTGAAAATATTACTCGAGTAGCATCAGATAAAATCACAGGAAAACAACTCCAAGGCTGTTCACAAATGCTTACATATATACACAGAGTCCCTAAACAGATTTCTAGGTAGGCAAATTTTGTTTTGAGTAGAACATTTCATAACAAATTATTTAATTGAAGTAGAAATAATTGTGGTAATGTTAGTATATATGTATACACAAGCAAAATCCTGTCCTGTAACTAAATGTGCTCTGGGAAATTAATCTTGAAACAGGCACAGAATAAAAACTAAGGGGTAAAATTCCATGAGAACTGTTAAATTAGTCCAGAAGGGTACAAATTACCTTGTTGATAATATAAAAATATTTTCTACATACCAACATAGTTAGACCTATATACCTATGGGTTTACTTCCCATGAATTTATTTCAGAAACTCCCATAGAAATTCAGAATATATTAAAAACTTCTCCCTGCTGAACTGGATCAGTGGCCCACCTAGTCCAACAGACAGTTCTACAGTGACCAAAAGTTGCACATGGAAGCACGGGAACAAGACATGGTGACAATTTGCCCTTCTCAGTCTCCCAGCTGCTATTTCTTAGAGATATAACACCTTCTGTATGAGTGGAATATGGTGTCGACAGGAGATAAGGCATTGCTATGGCCTACAATGCAAAAGATGGCACTGTAGCCCAAACTAAAGCATTCCACTGTGGCAGACCAAGTCTAGCCACCTGTGTCCAGATAACACTGAGTGATTGATCTGGTCTACTGAATGCAAGGAGCCTGGCATTATGTCATCAGGCTCTTAGAAGCAGCCCTGGAGGTGGGTCACTTCTAGGTGAATGGTTAAAACAGCCGTGGCTTGGAACTATGGAGGCTGGGAACTTCCTGCTCACAATGCACATGACCTAAGTCCTTGGTCACCAGCTGCCACTATTAGTGTAGAAATGACCACAGAATTTAGGACTAGCATGCACTGATCTCCATCTGCCATGAATTTGTCCAACCCTTTTTTCGAAACCATTCAGCTAGTGGCCATTCAAGCTATACTAGTATGTGACCCCTGCAGAACAGAATTATGTGAGTAGGAATAAGTATACAGGTTATAGTTTTGAAGATATTACATTCTTGAAATGTCTTTACAATACAGCTGGATTTATTCAGAGGAACCAGTGCTGTCATTCAAAGAAAATATATAATAAATCCACAAATAATATATCATAAACTATAGGTGTACATGGAACCCTTTTTAAAATTTTGTACTGTTTCGGGAGTGGAGTGGAGAAACCTTACTATTATCTTTTGAAACATTCCAAGTGTTCTGGCCATGGGAACTTGTTTTGTGTCCCAAAGTTCCAGTTCTGTTGGAAATTAGAAAGTTCCAATGAAACAGGCCTTTCTATGTTCTGAACTCCGAACAAGCCCTTTTCGTAAAATACACTTTGTGAGAACCAGAGGACACTCTAGGAAACTGATAGGTAGGAGAGCTAGGGCCAACAAGAGGTGAATTTTTTCACCCAGAGAGTCATCGATCTGTGGAATTCACTCTCAAAAGAGATGGTGACAGCAAGCAGCCTAGATAGTTTTAACAAAGGATTAGATAAATTCCTGGTGGACAGGTGTATAAATGGCTACCAGTTGGAGAGATAGGCATGATGCCTCTCAAGACCATTTGCCAGGAGACTGAGAGCAAGTGAAGTTTATCTTCTGCTTAAGATGTCCAGGAGCAGCTGTTGGGCCACTGTGTGAGTTAGAATGCTGGACCAGAGTCAGAATGCTGGACTGGTCCAGCAGGCCACTTCCTTATGTTTCAAGTTTGGAAGATCATAAACAGTTTGCTTTAAAATTCCATACAGAAAAATCTTACACATCCCTCTAATCAACTTGATATTTTTAAAGAGTCCTGATCAGAAGAGAGTGACTCAGACTCACATAAAATTATTTTTCAGATTAGGTCTGAGTTTTCAAATCCACCGGAAAAGCTAATGTGTAGTAACTTCAATAATTAGGCAATAAGTGTAACTGGACTTCATACATCTAGACTTAGTCGAGTTCACAGTTCTTCTGGAAGATATTTGAGAAATTAAAATTATATAATTCTCTAGTGGGAATTTATTCTTAAACCAATATCATACAATTTGGAAAAAGGATGGAAATAAAGGATGAATTAATCCCATCTATGAAAGCAGATTTCTATTTCCGCAGCATTAGCAGTAGCACAGTATTTCTGCAAAAGAAAATTCAAATTTGAAGCTGTCAGAAATATAGCTCTTTCAAATGTAAGGAATCTGCCTCCCTTTTTAAAAAAAGCAGGTCAGACATCATAATGAAAGCCTATTATAGCAAAGGAAACCAATTATAGGACTTAAGGTTTAAGACCTTTAATAATGAATTACCTGAGGAATCCAGGCCATGTAACAAGGGAGCACAGATGACACACTGGGAGAATCATGCTGGTTTTCTGAAAGTCGATTTCCATCAAAACTACAGCCTTCCAGTTGAAGGCCAGTGATCTGTCATGAAAACACATAAAATATTCACATGGGTGTTAGAGACTGAAATGTGAGCAGTAATGGAATTGCATCATCACAAAGGCTAAACCTTCCAGTTTATATCCATAAAAACCTGCAAGCCCTGGTACCGAATGGAAGTGGATATGCGGTTAAAAATAAATCCTAGATAAAGGGGAGTATCTCCGTTAGCACTTATGTCAGATTCCACCAGTAATGGAAAGCAAGCAGTAAGAGCTAAATAAACATTTTTCAACAATGCCAAAAAAGTGGGGGGAAATCCACCCTCCGATCAGACACGGCTACCTGTTGAGAGGTCTGACATTCACCTTCAAAGAAAGAATTCAGCTACTGCACATTTTGTGAAAGCCACCAAAATATTTCCCTCCCTGCTGTGTGTGGAAATAAAGCACAAGGGGAAGAAAACTGGGAAATACTGTGGGGCGGGGAACTGCTAAAAAAAAAAAAAAAATCAACTACTTTCCTAATATGCTTCACTTTGGGTACTGCATCTATCAAAATGCTTGACATGTTTCAAAAATTTAATATGAACAACTGATTTCTGATGCAACTTAATATAATCTGAACAATGTGCTCTATAAGCCTGCTTTTAAGATCTGATAGGTTTAATGATGAAGCCAACTGACAGTTTTATGACTTGGTATTTCCAATCCAAGTTTTCACTAGACCTTTGTATTTAGTGAAATCTATTTTAAAATGAGTCTGAAAAGCAACGATCCCCCCAGACATTTGTTATAACATGTCATGTCTTTGAGGGCGCTCTGTTTCAACTCCCAACACGTTTTTGCTTGTTAGTTTTGACAGTGGAATGGGCAAATTATATTCCATTTGTCTTAGATGCAACTGAAAGTCAACCAGTGCTTTTTCCTACTCCTATTGCTTGTGTTAAATTATATAGAGAATTATGTACGTATGTACATATGTATGTCTTTATCCCACTCTTTACCCAGAGATCTTAGGGAGGGTTACAGCAATAAAAGCAAAATATAAAGTGAACACACTAAAAACAATAGGTAAATAGGTGTGTCTTCACTGATTGCCTGAACATTTGAAGGCCCTATCATGGGTTCCCAGCCTTTTAACTTCTGAAGATGGAGATCTTTCCTGCAGAACTAGTAGGGTCTTCCCTGCAGAACTTAAGGCATGAGCAGATCAATATGGGAGAAGGCATTTCTTTAGATATTTGGGGCCCAAACTGGACTCATTTTGCACCAGCTTGCAGCTTCTGCACCATCTTCAAGGGCAGTGCCACATAGAGGGCCTTACAAAAGCCCTATCTGTGTAAGGGCCACTGGCCATCCTGCTTGCAACCTGAGGCCTTGCCTGCTTGCATTCTTTTTGAATCCATTACTTCCTCTGCTTGCAACAGAGGCACAGCAACAGATGGTACATTTGTGGGAATGGTTATCTCAGTAATGGTATAACAGGAGATGCCTTGAATGATGGGGAAGGCTGTGGAAAGTATGCCTGAGAACCTGAATAATATTACCCTTGCTTACACCTGATTTTTTTGTCTTCTGTTATTGTCAATAAATGAAAGAATTTGCTATGAGCAATCCTGTGTCTTGTTCTTGAGTTCTGGGCTCCTGGTGGATTCTGCAGATTCTGCACCTGGGTCCATGGCAGCAGACGACTGCACAGAACACTGCCTAGAGGGGCTGACCACCGAAGTGGTCGCTTCTTGTGAAGTAGAAGCTGTTGGTGGAACCACTCCTGCCTAAACATTTAAAGGAGTACCATATTTGTGTTCAACTGCAGTGCTGTTTCAGTTGCTTCCAGGAATACAAGGCACTTAGGTTACAGTGGGAAAGACCTCGCCCCTTGAGCAGTGAGTCCAGGAAGCAAGCAACAGACTGTGCAGTGCAGAGCTGACTATCATCACTCAAGAAATGTGTTTCACAAGGGGCCACCCTGAAGGCCACTAAATTTTCTTTACTCTTGATCTATCCCTGCTTAGGGAGAGCACACAAAAGATTATTGTAGTCAGATCATCTCTGTCCCAAAGGGGCTAAAATTGATGGGCCAGCCATAGCTGAAAATAGGCACTCTTGACCATAGCCTTCATTTGAACTTCAAGCACCAGTGCAGAGCCCAAGAACATCTGACCCTTCCAGGACATTACAAGTCCATCAAGGACAGGGTGCCTCACAACTTCATAGACTTGAGATGCTGTTACATACAGTACCTCCATCTTGTCTGAATTCAGTTTCAATTTATTGGCCCCATCCAGCCTATTACTGCCTCCAAGCACCTATCAAGCACTTTGACCATCTCTCCTGATTCAGATGACATGGAGACTAGAGCTGGTGTCATCTGCAACTTCCAAAATTATAGATGATCTAGTTCCATCATCTATTTCAAATTTAGTCTTGCTTCAAGCACATATGTAAGGATGAATCACAAAAAAAATCCCCTAGTTTCATAATTCAATCATACTCTAGCTTCATAATGCTGTCAAAATGTCTATTAAAATGTCTCTTCTTTCTTTTCAGTATTTTAAGATGACCACAAGAGACTGTGATTTGCATTCGGGCAAGAGACGAAAAGGTAAGAATCTCTAAGAATTCTAACTGTTATTAAGACAGCTACAATCATGTACAAATTGACTCTGAGTCAAGGATTCACCATAATTTTAGTAGGAAGGGATTTCTCCTCTAATCATGCCCTGGAGTTATCTACTGAATTAACTATTCATTTCAAGACTGTTAATCCCTTTGGACTAAACTGTAAATTTAAATTTAAAAGGGCTCCCATACTTAAAGTTGCCTTCCAGAGATGACTCCAAACTTTATTAAGAAACCTTTAAAAATAATTTTCAAAACCAAATTAGAAGTCTAAATGTCTAACAGTAGATTTATAATTGCAGATAATTGTCCTCTGATTTACAATGTATAAAATCCAACCGTCAGTAAAATACAATAAATGACTTTTCTACTGTTACCTGGATTTCTTTAAAAAAATATTTTAATGTCCATATCATCTTGTGATGTATTCAGTATTACTTCCCAAGGATTTTACCATCCAGAGAAGTGAGAAGTGTTATTTTTTTTCCTTCTAAGATGTCCCTTTTATCTTCTTAACAGGGCTCTTCTGGGAAGACTAAAAGTTACTAATGAGCCAATGTTGCTTTTACTACCTCCCATATTCTTCGACTACTTTCACTATACCATCATTAGTGACAAACAGCTTAAGGAAAGAGAATTTGGATTGAGAGAGAGCTGCAGTAGGAGATTCTAGTGACATATCTGAAGCTAGCACTGTACATGTCCAGTGCATGGACTGTGTGCAATGTGGAAATGGGGTTGCTCCCATGCACCTTCACGTCCCATTATCACTAGACCCTCTATTGGCAGAGTACACATACTACTCTAGCAACCAAAAATCAGCACTGACAAAACTATGAACCTTCCTAAAACAGAGTTCATGCTATGCTCCGCTGATGGCCTGATGAAGTGCCCTGGTAGTATACACATACATGATCTCTATGGGCAGTCCTGGAGGCACAGCAATGTGAAGCCAGCATCACACAAATTTGTAGATGTGCACTGCACTGAATTAATATCATTCTTTCTTTTTCTTTCCTGTTTCTCCCTTGGTAGCAATTAATTTTTTGTTCTTCTTCTCTCTCTCTCTCTGACTGGGTTTTGGTTCACAGGAAATAAAACTATAGGATAAGATAATTAAGAATACTGTATTTGATGCCATAATTTTGAATGGGTTGATCAACCAAATGAACAAAGGGTGTTTTTCCACTGCAGCCCTTAGATCCGAATCTAAGAAGATCCGGATCTAAGGAATGGGGACATTCCTTAATCCGGATCTAGTAGATTCGGATTAAGGGAAGAACCTAATGTGTTTCCACTGGAGGTGTAGCACCCATTAGCAATGGGTGCTAACAGCCCTGCTATGGAAACAGCTTTGCACCCATGTGGGGAATCCGGATCAACCCCCAAGGGGTTGGTCTGTTACCCCAGGTGTTTCGGGGGGGCAGGGGGGGGGCAGTCGTCAAAGCCACTTCGAATTGACTTCGAAGTCACTTCAAAGTCATTTCGAAGTCTGTGCAAAATAGCTCCGGAGTGCCTTTGACGTCTGTGCTGATCTTCGGAGTGAACTTCGAAATGACTTTGGAGTCACTTTGGAGTCACTCCGGAGTTCACTCTGAAGATCAGCACAGACTTCAAAAGCATTCTGGAGTTATTTTGTACAGACTTCAAAATGACTTTGAATTGACTTCGAAGTGGCTTCAAAGTGACTTCGGAGCCTAGGTTTGGGGGGGGGCAATGGGTGCATCCCCTCCCCCTAGGCTCCTTTGGACCCCATTGCCTGTTTCCAGTGGAAACAGGCTCCCTTTAATCCGGATTTTCTGGCAGAAGACCCCATTGTAGACCCCATTAATGAGGTCTACAGAAAATCTGGATTAAAGGCCAAAATGTACCCATTAGATCCGGATTTCCCCCACGGCAGTGGAAACAATCAGGTCCCAAATGGGTGCCGAGGTGGAAATGGGATCATCTGGCTCACGCTCAAATGGGTCCTTAATGAGATGCATTTCCCCCTCTCCCTTGGGTTACATTCTGGAGAACTGTTAGGCCTTTGGGCACTTATCTCTCTTTACTCTGGATCAGTGGATCCTGATTCAGCCCACATCTCCCCATGTGAGCTTTGCAGATGTTCTCCCCATCCTCCCCATAACTGCTAGGAATGAAAGTTCCTAGCTTTGGGGCTTGGGTGGGAAAGGGGGAGTTGGGGTTAATCAGCAGAACACTATGGCACACTACTGAAAAGCATCCCCCTGTCGTTCTGGGCCACAGAGGTGTGCCATCTGCATACCTACCATAGTTTAAAACAAGACCCATGGCCCTCCTCTGGACTGATTTAACAGAACTGTACACTATGATCGAGAACTACAGGCTGCTTTTCAGTGGCATGCCATAGAGCTTTGTTGAAAAACAACCCACCCCACCAAGCCCTGAGGCTAGGGCATTTTAATGTGGATTCTAGATCCATCCTGTGCAGATGGTGCAGGACTAATGAGGCAGAGCCTCCTTGATTCACCTTAAAGTGCATATGAGGAGGCCCAGGATCCAGGATCAAAGGTAAGTGAAGAAACAGTCATTAGTTTCGTCTCTGTAATGATTATTGCCCTGTATAAGGTCCAGCGATTCATGCCAAGACATATTCCCATCTGTCAGTTCCTGCTGCCTTGACTATTCCACCCCAACTCCAGATAATGCCTGGTGAAAATTCTGTTCCTCCTCCAAAATCAGCCCTGGCATCCAATGGGTCTAGGTACCATCAGAGTGTAAGCTATTACAAATTAGCCTTTTAATACAACACACCATCTATTTTAAATCCTTTAGGTAATGAGATGAAGTAGAACAATATACAGTACCTGAACTTGGAGCTTTGCTTCTCGTATTTGACCTCTCCATGATGCTGTAAATTTTAGGCTATCAACTGAACATCCCATTACCCTATAGCAGAAAAACAAATCCAAAACAATGCATTCCATCAGTAAATATAAGGAATTTAAAATATTATATGACACAAGACTGTTAAATAAGAGAGCCAGATTTTAAAATAGCAAAGCAAATGAAAATGCAGCATTCTATGAAACAACACTTTGGGCTATAAATAGAAGTATTTTGATATGAGAAGCAAGTACTAAGATGATAATATTTTCTAAGTAAGTAACTACAATTTTTTGGGGAGGGGGCAGTTTTTATTTCAGTGTTAATAATAATAATAATAATAATATTTATTTGTATACCGCCCTATGGGAAACCAATCCGGGCGGTTAACAACAGTAAAATATAAAAAATAACAATTAAAAACACCTTATCCCTCCCCCCCTTAAGACAGTATTAAACAATATAACATATTAAAACACAATATCAATACATAAAACAATAATTTAAAAACTAAAAACCCTGATGTCCCTCTATTGATCCTCAACCATCACTAAGATGGGGCCACGGGAGGAATCAGGGAATCTGGGCCGGGATGGTTAATCTGGAAAGGCCTGCCGGAAGAGATCCGTCTTGACCGCCTTTTTAAAGCTGTCTAATGATGTTATCTGACGGATCTCATCCGGCAGGTCGTTCCAGAGTTTGGGGGCGACAGCAGAGAACGCCCTCTGGGAGGTCGCCGCAAGCCTAGATTTTAGAGGCTGCAGTAAGTTCCTCCCAGAGGACCGGAGAGTGCGGGGAGGATTGTACGGGAGGAGGCGGTCCCTGAGATAGCTTGGACCCAAGCCATTTAGGGCTTTAAAGGTGATAACCAACACCTTGTACTGGGCCCGGAAGCTGATAGGCAGCCAGTGGAGGGACCTCAAAACGGGAGTGATGTGGTCCCTCCTAGATGTTCCTGAGACAAGCCTGGCTGCCATGTTTTGAACCAGTTGTAATTTCCGAGTCAAGCACAGGGGTAGCCCCATGTAGAGTGCATTACAGAAGTCAAGGCGTGAGGTTACCAGCGCGTGCACAACAGTCTCGAGATCCCTTACTTCCAGAAAAGGGCGCAGCTGGCGTATCAGCCGAAGCTGATAACAGGCACTCCTGACCGTCGCATTTACCTGATTTGTCATCAGGAGCGACGAGTCAAGGAGCACCCCCAGACTGCGAACACAGTCACTGGAGGAGAGTGTGACCCCATCCAGGACTGGAGGTTGCAACCCAATTCTTGGTTTCGGGGCCGCTACCATGAGCACCTCCGTCTTGTCTGGATTCAGTTTCAGTCTGTTTTTCCTCATCCAGCCCATTACCGCCTGAAGACATTCATTGAGAGAAGAGATGCCATCGGAATTCGAGGCCGACGAACGAGACACGGAGAAATAGATTTGGGTGTCATCAGCGTACTGATAACACCCAGCACCATGACTCCGTATTATCTCACCCAGCGGCTTCATATAGATGTTAAATAACATCGGGGACAAAATAGCCCCCTGAGGAACCCCACAAGTGAGGTACCTCTTACTGGAGCTACAGTCCCCGAGCAGCACCCTCTGAGACCTGCCCGAGAGGAAGGACCGGAACCACTGCAAAGCAGTGCCCCCGATGCCTAAGTGTTTAAGAAAAAGATCAAAGAGTGTTTTAAGAAAGGAATTGGACAAATAGCCCATCTAGTCCAGCAGTTTGCTCTTGCAGTGGTCAATCAACTGCCCACAAAAACTCACCAATAGGACATAAGCTTGGTCTACTTGCAGCCTACCAGCGACTAGCTGATGGAGGCATGCAATCTCTTACTGCCATCAAGTCTAGTAGCCATTGGTAGCCTTGGCTTCCATGACTGGCCCAAATATTTTCTGAAAACATCCAAGGGTATATTCAACACCACATCTCATATGATCCTCTCTCAAAAAAACCTTCCTGCATTGTTTCTTGTACTCAGCACCAAAACTGTTCCCTTTAGAAATCTACTAATACCTATCTCCATTTATTTTGAGCTAAGTATTTTATTCTGTTTTATCGAATCATTGTTTTTATTTGAATGTTGTGACCCACCCTGGGATCCTTAAGCCAAACATGGGAAAGAAATGAAGTGAAATAAACTCTGATTAGAAACTTTGTGATTTACCAAACAAAAAAGGAAATTTGGATTATGTATATTACTAGGCAAGGGAACTCCAAACACAAACCCTAAAACACATGTTTTGATTTTAATGACCCCTAATAACCTTTCCCTTGTTTGATCACAGGCCTCTTCTAGAATTGCACTGAAAGAATCCTACATTGTATTAGTCTCTTTGTGTTCTCAGCCAGGATATCATGAGAAACTAGTTCACTGGATCTGACTAAAAGTCCTATCTAGTTCAGCACTCTTAACAAGGAGTGCCTAAAACCCTTTAAAAACTTATTTATAACGTCATCTGTTATCTAATATTTTTTTCTACAGTTAGATGCAAACCTAAAACACTTTCAAGAACTAATTTTTTAAAAATATGCCACTTTCATTATAGGGAACTGGAATACTGTACGAAAGTAAAGAATCAAAAGATAACTGGAATAAGAGGCAAGTTTGGCCTTCAAGTACAAAATAAAGTAGGGCAGAGACTAACAGTTTTGCCAAGATAACTAGCTAGTCATAGCAAACACTCTTTACTAACAGCGCAAAAGGTGACTCCACACATGGGCACTACCAGGTAGTCAATATCTTGTTTATTATTATTTTAATGATTTCATTAAATAATGCTTAAATACAAAAAACCCACAAATCTATAAGAAGCATAAGCGAGTTCAGCTGGCATTTGTAAGAACGTAAGAGAAGTCGTGCTGGGTTGGGCCACACTCCATTTAGTCCAGCATCCCATCTCACACAGTGCCCCACCAATTGCTTCTGGGCATTTTGAAGCAGAAGACAAAGGCAAAACTTTCACCTGCTCTCAAATCCCTGCAAATGGCCTTGAGGGGCATCTTGCCTGTCTCCCCAGCCTGGAGGATGTATAAGGACATAGAAAATTCTACAGTTTACTATGTATTTTAATTGTGGAAGTGATGAAATAAGGAACATATAAAGGGAAGACAACACCATAAAGGAGCCCTAAAATGCTCACCCACCTTGCTGTTTCCTGTCGCAATGCGTTCAGGAAGGTGTCTGGATGGAAGAGTTCTGAGAGGTCAAGGATATCTGAAAGCAAGGTCTGCTTTTCTGCTTTGCTTACCCAGTTCTAAAACGATAGGATTATTGTACATTAATTGGAGAAACCACATAGTCATTTTATGGTCTTGTATTTGGAACACAATGGTGTTACATTTGGGCACTGATCCTCTTCTCATAATATAAACATGTGGCCCACTAAATGAAATGGCTACCATCCAACACAGTCTGCCTGTTTGCACAACAGAAATTTCCTTGAGCAATAGCAATCCCACTACTTTCTTCCCATCTGCAGTCCAGAAGCCTGCTCCAGGGTATGTTTTGGAGCCACATGTGATTACAGAGAGAAGAGGAAGGATCTTTTCACTTATGTGAAAGCGGATGTCACATAAGGAACAGCTGAGTATAAGATTGCAGTTTTGGAGGCTTGGATAAAAACAAAAGAAATAAATAGATATGGGAAAGCAGATGGCTGCAGGAGGAACATTGATATAGGAAAGAAGATGGTAACATGGCCTAGTGGTAGGGCATATGAGAAAATAATTTCATCAATCAGAAACAAATATTGTGTTCATGTGGCAGCAAAAACAGAGTTTTGAAATACTGGGTTGGATTTTATGGCAATAACCCATAAGGCCCTTAGCACTGTATTTTAGTAATGATGTATAAAATCATTCCTGGGTTCTCGTCTGAGTTCCTTCCCCAGTGAACAAGGGACATGAGTACCTTTTCTTAATAGCAGCGTTCCAGTTACAAAACATGCCATCCTTAGCATTAAGATCAACCTTATAGACCTAACTATCTGGAAGGCATTAAAGGCCCATTCGTTCATGTTGGCTTTTCCTTCTCTGCTTTATGATTTATGTAATAGTTCATGAACAATGTCCTTCACTCAACCATTTCCCACCAGTGGTAAGTCATTTATTAATATTGCTACCAAATAAGCTGTGTTCACAAGTAGCAAATCGAGTGGCTTAAAAGGGCCTTGAGAGATGATAGTATGTAGCCTTCATGTTCTCATCCCAATTCTAATCCACCTTTTCTAGTCTACACTAGAATGTTCAAGGGGAGGGCAGATGGACATATGAAGAACCACCTGAATTGTCTCTAAGCTGCATCAGAGGTGCTTCCCCACCCCCTGAATTGCAAACCAGTGCAGCCATGAAATTATTTCTCACATTATTGCTACCTATTTGGAGAAGAAAAGTTGGATTTCTACCCCACTTTTCTCATCCATTCAAGAGGACTCAAAGCAGCTGACAAAGCTTTCTATTCTTCTCCCCACAACAGACACCCTGTGAGGTAAGGGGGCTGTGAGAGCTCAGAAAGAGAACCCAAAGTTGGCTTCATGGAGGAGAGCGGAACTGAACCCAGTATTCACAGATAAGAGTCTAGCACCCTAGCCACAAGACCAAACTGGCTCACTACCAGTTAGGCTTATATATCTTGCTTGTACGTTTTTGTTAGCAGGGTGCTAATGCTTGCAAATATTGTGGGGGAACCACTACATTTCTGAACATGAAAAACGATTTACGCAAGTTAACAATAGTATTTTTTTTTAAAAAAAACAATTAGTTGGCAAAATGGGCATAATAACAAGTGTGGGTATATTCATAGGGGTGATACAGGATCACTAAGCAAACTAGGTGTCTCCCTTCTGCACTATGGCCCCATCTGGGACTTTCTTTAGGCCATGCCAGGATGTAGATGGGAGAATCCTAGTACACTTGCTACTCCAGTATACCAACCAGTATATCTTTTTAAGTTGCCTTTCTCACATAATCTTGACTTGTTTTCAAACTTCTATGAGGTTAACCTTAATCTGCAATTTCAGTTTTCTCCACTAAAGCAACCTCAGTCTCTGACCTGGCTTTTATCAGCAGAGAATGCCTCCCCCCACACACACACACATACCTCCTGACCCACTCACCAAATAAATACCTACCTCTACTTGCCAGACTAGTGAGAAACTACCTAAAGTATAGCTCCTCCAGTCATGTAATGCAAAATCCAACAACCTTCTAGCAGCTTTCTTGCATTTGTCTCTCACTCTGCTACCTTTGCTGTATCTACCTTCTCCCTTTCAGACTTTCTACTCAACACCCCCAGCCTTGCAATGACAGGATCAGTGTGTCTCAATCTGCCGATCTTTCTGCCTCACACTAACTGGCTCAATAACTACCAATTGCTTCTTCTGGCTGCCTTCTACATATAGTGTGAGGCAGAAATACAAACAAAAAACAAACATCAAATCTTTTGTTATTCTGGTCTACATTTGGTTTTGTTATTTTTTGCAGAGTCTTCCTTCTCATTAGGATGTTATCTATCTTCATAGGGTGCTCAAGTCCTTCCATCAGCTAAAGAAAAGGAAGATGGGCTAACAGGTGAATGATGCCGATGAGGAAGGATATATGGATGGAAGATGGCAAAAGTAACTGAGGGAATGAGCGATTGTGAAGAGTGGAAGTGGAATAGGGAAGAGACTGAAAAGGGTTAGAGAACAGGACTTTTGGGGGGTAAGGGCTAGCCAGGGAGAGCATCGTAGGAGGTAAAGGAAGAGCTTTATTTTTGGAACGGTGAGAGTGGAATAGAAAGGGGGATGAAAAGTGGGATCTATTTTTGAATAGTAGGGAGAAACTGGAGAGACAAACAGTGGGGAGATATTGAGAAGTGAAATAGATGACAGTTCAGAGAAGACTAGAATGTGAGTAAATTGAGTCTGAAAGTGAAGAGATCAGAGGGTGCGATAGGAACAATGAAAGATGGTTCAAAGGTTCAAGGGGGGAATCAGAGGGCTTAGAAAGATGAGTACGAAGGTTCTGGGGATATAAAAAGGGAAAATAGGCAGGTTTGAAAAAATCATGGCAGGTTGGAGAGGGAGATAAATGGGTTTAAACGGTAGTTGATTCATCAGATTGTTCCTTTCTGGAGTTCCTTCTGGAGGATAGTTCTTTTTAACAAGGGGTGTTTGGTCTTGAATTCATAATACTCAAAATGCCTGTCCTGAGTTGGTCCACATTGAATCTATTTTGCACCACAGTATTTATTACCCATATAATGTTTTTGAAACTTCCTGACCTGGAGGTTCATCTTCCAGTATCATATCATTTTTTCTATAATGCTTTTCCATGGGATTTTCTAATGGAGTAGCTTTCAATTTCTTTCCCAGTGGATCACATTTTGATGAGCACTATCTATCTTGGGTGGCTCTGCATGGCATAGCTCAGCTCATAGCTTCACTCAGATGTGCAAGTCACTTCACCACAACAAGACAGTGATCCATGAAGGAAACAGAAGAAGAAATTGGCTTTTCTACCCCACTCTTCTCACCCATTTAAGGGGACTCAAAGTGCCTGACAAAGCTTTCTGTCCTTCTCCCCACAACAAAACACCCTGTGAGGTACATGGGGCTGTAAGAGCTCAGAAGAGAGCTGTAACTAGCCCAAGATCACCTAGCTGGCTTCATGGGGAATGGTGGAATTGAACCCAGTATTCCCAGGTAAGAGTCCAGCTCCCTAACCACTAGACCAAACTAGATCAGACATATTAACATAACTGATTTGTAACAGAGATATCTCCATCTTATAATAATAGCCACCCTTAAAAAGACATCTACCAATTGATTAACATGTATATATCTTATTTTCTGAAATCGAGTGACACTTCCTTGACCTCTTCCTCTTCACTAAAGAAAATATCTTAATTTAGATAAAATGCATATCAAAAGGAAGGAACACATGGCTTCTCCTTGTAGCTCCATAGACTTCTTCTTCCACACTGCTTTCTTTCTTGCTAAAAAGTTCTCAAGTGTTCTCATAACTCTGTGACTATCTCTTTTGGTTTGCACACTGAGCCAACTGTATTTATTCTACTCAATGAAACAGCAATGGCTTTCCTTATGAAGAAAAATATGTTTTTCATTACATTCAGCTGGTTTCTTTCATTAGATACACCCTTTCTTCTCCTTCCTTGGATTTCAAGTAGAACCCATTAGGTTAGTATCAGCAGAAATTCTATCCCAGTGGACATGTCTTTTGTAATCATGTGTGGGCAGTCTGGATGTCATGAGAATATAAAGGAAAAAATAGTCATATAAAAATATTTCTCCCTTTCAAATACAGTCTTGAAGCATTGAACTATAATGGAGAAAGCCAGTGAAATTGCATCACTTCATTGTAATTTGTTTTTCTGTCACTGTGTCAAAACACATCACTACGGTCTTTTTCTCAACTCAGCAATTTAATCAAGTGACCTTTAAATGTGTCACAACGCAGATTATGAATGTTCCTCCCAGAAAATTAAGACTGATTTGATTGTTTTTCTCTCGCTCTATTCATTAGTATTATAGTGGTCAGCTCTGTGTGATGCCTCCGAAGATCTAACAGCACTTTCTTTTTTAGCATGGCAGGCACTGCATCCA
Source organism: Aspidoscelis tigris stejnegeri (assembly GCA_023333525.1). NCBI lineage: Eukaryota > Metazoa > Chordata > Lepidosauria > Squamata > Teiidae > Aspidoscelis > Aspidoscelis tigris. Next base: position 258,299,998 of record JALMGA010000001.1, read on the forward strand.
TCAGACTGGACCTTGTCGGTTATTCACTTTAAGTGGTCATGGGAATCATTCTGTAATTTGTGTCCAAGAAATTCATTTTAGTAGTGCCTTCAAATAAACATTTAATTCAGTTAGAGCTAGCAATTATAGTCAATAAAACTCTAAGAGATTAAAATGTTTGACAATCACATTTTGTTTTCAATGAAGTCTAGCATAATCGCTTCTAATTAATTTGTGTTTAATGAAGTCTTTGAATGTAACATCAAATGTATATAAAAGTTTAATGCCAGGATTTTACTTTTCTGTATCCAGTCAACAGAAAGCTAAACCCAAGGCACAGTTCAGTGTGAGTTTTTCCTTTGAAAGTTACATGTTTATTTCTTAACAGGCATGGAGGGTTCTCCTCTTCTGACTCAAATCTGCAGGCCAGCAGTTCACAAACAGGCATCCAGCCAAGAAGCTGCCTTTGGTTTTTCTCCCATGGTTTTTGCTAATGGCTGGGTTGTCACATCCTCCATTGTCTCTTGTTTCCTGTGCAGTTTTGTGGGTTTTTTTGAAGCACTGGAGCAACCCTACACTGTCTAGATTGATCTCCTCTGTCCATCCCTGCCCTCAAAAACAAGAATGGAGGAGCCAAACTGTGCAAAAGCAAAAAAAAAAAAAAAAAATGGGAATGCATTAGTGGTGGTAGATGGCATTCAGTCACCTGAATGGTGAAAACAATCTGAACAAAAATATGCATATAAAGATCAGACTATACTGACATGCATAACATTCTGTGAAATTCTGTCGCTGGAAAGCACCTCTAAAAGTTGCCAGAATCCAATGAAAATAGGGTCTCAGGTCTGACCAAAGGTAAGGTAGATGAAGATTTTGAATCAGGATTAGAGGTTGGAAAACTACAAAAGATGATAGCTGGTCCCTTCCTTTAATTTATGATTGTTTAGCCCTTGCCCCCAAATAATAATACATGCAACAGCAACCTTTACCTTCTTCTTCTTCACAAAATATCTGTTTTGTGATCACTAATAACTTGATAAAAGAATGGACAGACTCTTGTAACACAATTGAGAGTAATCTCTCAGACACAGAAACATCGATTGCTAAGATCAACCAAGCCCTGCAAGAAACGTATACTACAGCCTTCAAGGCTTATGACATTCCAAATATCAATGAATTTCTTTTAAAAAAATATCTGTTCTACACTGGCAGTGAAGAAGAAAAGGAAGGGGGAAAGGAGACAAACCCCAATAGCATAGTGAAAGAAATTGCAGAGTGTTTCTTTAGTGCTGGAAGCTTAAATAATTATTCTGAGAATGCTCTATCAAACAAGAAGGAGAACAGGGAAGATAACTATCTTGACCTATTCACATAACATCTCAAATTTGAAAAGTGATCAAAAGTTTACATAAGCTGATGGCTCTAACCTTGTTGATGTGAACTATGCCATACGAACAGTCTTGTGCAATAGAGTCAAGGCAAGATAATAAAAAACAAGGCAAAACTATTATAGCTGATACAGTGTTCACATTCTGTAGAGTGATAGGGTAGAAGCCATAGAGCTACAGGAATTAGGGATGTGCACAAATATTGGTAATATTAGTTATTTGTATGAATTCAGACATGAATGAAATGTTACATTTTTACACTAACATTCGTACAAGTACGAATATTTCAGAATATTTGTGCAAATAGTTTGGACGTACATTAAACTGGGGATACATAACTCATACGTATGTGTTCGTATCAGATACATATGTGTTCATATCGGAAACGTATCAGATATTCGTACAAATTCGTACAAATACATTTGTATTGAATAGAATCCTACCACATTCGTATCGAATACCATCCTACCCCGAAGGGGATCTATTCAAATGAATACGAATTTTATAACATCCAATTAGTTACGAATCAAACACCAAGAAACCCATTCGGCACATTCCTAGCAGGAATATATACATGTAGATTTCTTGGCAATAATATGGAAGTTGGTTGCCACTGCCTCCTTCCAGATATCTCAGGTCACTGGCATTAGATTGCCCCCTGTCATCCATAAAAGAATCGCTCATATATCTTGGAACTGGAATTATATGATCTCTCCCAGCGACCAGAATGTGCTTCTATCATGGATCCTGTCTTGAGAGAAAGACCTCCTGTACCCTTAAAAGAAGAGTGACTACACCTATATTTACTCTTTTTTGGCATGACTATGGAAGAGTCATGACTATGTTGTTAACGGTGGAGTCAATGTGATAAAAGGTGCAAAAGGTCCCCTTAATTTAGTTCTGTATACAAAAGTATTAATGAAACTCTGAATACAAGGGACACATAGCCAATGTACAATTTGCATTTGTAATATAAACACCATGCAAACTGTTTACAATACTTGTATTCTGTCATGTATAATTTGTGCAACATTTGCAGGAATTGCATTCATACTGCATTGGTTGCATTTGTGCAAATTATGTGCTTTGAGAACTTTGTACTTATTCCAACAATGCTCCTTGAATGATCAGCTTCAAAACAATTTGTCATATTGCAGAACCCCTAATAAGAGATATCTCCTTTGCACAAGCCACATTTCAGAATAATATTTGGCAAAAACTGTGAATGGTTACACTGTCCCTCTCTTGGCAGTGCAAGCTTGAGTAAAATGGCAATAAAAACATACTTTCAACAGTGGCTCTAAGTACAGATGTGGTGATCCAGCCATAAGGTATCACATGTACTTAAAAAATCTATTACAGCTAACTGAAATTCATTCTGTTTACAGGAAATGGTATAATAAAATATGTTTTCATTTCAGTTTCCCATATAAAGCAACTTTGGAAATAAAAAAAAGGTGAGAAATACACTAACAAATTTAACATCTCAGCCTGTAATAAGATTAAGGATTATTAAATACACCAGATTACTCCACTAACAGGGTATTTTGTTAAATTTTGGGGAAACTTTGGACTATTAATGTTGTGTGTACAGTTAGGTGTATCGTTGTGTATGCAGAAACTTGCTACTGCCTTTGTCTTATGAAACAAGTACATAAGACTGTTTTACCAATCTGGGAGATCTAAAGGAGCATGAAAAGTAAAGCACTGCAATACAGGATGGTATGAAATCTATGAGTGTTTCCGCACCAGCTGTGGAAACCGGCTTAACCCGCCCTTAACACAGATTAAAGACACTTACCTTGAGATACTTCCGCATTGGAGTCCTCTTCTGGCACCCTTTGCAGAAGCTGCTTCCACATTTCAGTGTGCAAGACTGGTTTTTAAAACCGGTTTTGCCGCTAAAATCTGGATTAAATGTAAGACCTGAAAAATCAGGTCTTCTGTCTCTTCACCGGGATGTGTGCAGAAGCAGGATACTTCCGCATTTACCACCGAAAAGCGGATCTTTTTAGATCACTTTTCTGTGGCAAATGCAGAAGCACCCTATGCCAACAATCCAGTGAACTGATTATACAAATGTAGGCACAGAATACATAGAAATTATTATTTTTACTCTTTTCTTATTCTTACAGATTGTATTATCAAATACTGCCTTTTTGTATATTAACTATTTCAATTCTACTTATATAAAATAAAAAAATCCTAAACAATCTCCAGCATTTCAATAATTCTATTTCCTTCCTACTGCTTTTTTTGGAAATTCACATATTTAGATAATGTGATATGAACAAAGCATTGGAAAAACTGCTACAGTCACATGCTAGCTTGTTTCAAGTTTTCTGAATTGAAATTTCCTTCTATGGACATTTCTGTCATAACAACTGCCACGGTACAAGTCTCCTGAATGGACGTAAAGATAATCTAAGGCTGCGTCCCCATGCAAGCCAGTTGCTTTGCCTGTCATGCGCGTCATAAAAATCTGCATTGTAACTCGCAATAAAGCGTCCCCATGAGGTTTGGGGCAATGCAGATTCAAATCATACGTGCCTGTCCCCATGCAAGCCACAGCGTGAACCCGCATCTTTTTCTCCCCACCCACCCTCTCCCCTGATAGGAAGCCAGGTTGATGTCACCATAACCCATCCCATTCACTGCAGCGATGACAGGCAAACACCTCAGTTGCACCTCCACGAATACAACATACTTCATTTCTTTCCTTGGCCACCATAGTTAAAAAAGGATAATCAAAAGTTATATAGTTAAAAGCATAACCAAAAGCAGATCATTCCTTTCCTTGGCCGCCACAGGTTAGCAGAGCTTAGCATGACAGCAGACATGACAGCGGGCACCCCCACTCGCAACCAGCTCAAAATTACTCATACATAGCTTGCTATCAGGGAAGGGGGGTGTAATAAATGTAGCCGTAAAGACACTTTATTAAAAGAAATCCCCAAGTGGCTGCTGATCACAGCGCGGATGGCGGAAACAGGGAGCAGAGGCGAAACCCTGCCTGCTAATACTGCGGCCGCCAAGCTCCACCCCAAATAACCCGGGAGGGAGCGTCCCTATGACCACAGGACAATACGTGCTAGCCCCCTATTTCAGAATGAGAACACTTGCTAAGGTTTTGTTGTTTTGTTTTGTTTGACACGTACTGTCTTACATGTAGCCCGTATTAGGGCTTTGTATGGAGACGATCCCGAGGCAACCTCAAACTATTTTCAGCATGGGGACGCACATTTATTGTGTTGATCTTGGCAGATCTCTTCTTTCTGAAACTTTAGGTTCTTTCCTGTGTTAAAGTTTTACCGCTTGAGTGGCTCTTTCATTAAACTTAGTTGTTATATTCATGAGTGTGTAGTGCAGTTAACTTGTTTTATCACATCTTTAAGAGCTAGCTGGTGTTCATGAATACACTTGCCAGTCTTCTTCCAACTTGTCCTGCATAACAGTATTCTGTAGATAGAGGCCTTTGGGTCTCATTTATTTGCATTTTTACCCTGCTCTATACCCAAAGGTCTCAGGGTGAGTTAGAGCAATAAAAACAAAATATAAAATGAATACACTTAAAAACAATAATAGTGCCTAAAACAGGGGAGGGGAAGCTGTTCCCTGAGCCAAAGGATTAAAAAAGGACTGTGTTGGCAGGACTGTGAACATCATTATATGGGACATATGCTCTAATCTTTCTGATCCTGTTCTTACCATTTTAAGCAATCATAACATTATGCAGCATTCCGGCATAGTGAAAATCAAAAATTACTGAATGCAACATGTCAACTGCACAATAGGTTTGCAGATGTCACAAAATTACTGAATTCTCCACCTCACTGCCTGGAAGAAAGAAGGAATCCAAAGACCAACATGTCATAACCTTGAAAGGTTTGCTAATCCTTGCTGAAAGTACAAGATCTGCAAGTGTAATCAAGCCCTTTGCTCCGAACACTGTTGCATGTGACTACAGTGGATAAATAATTCTTCATCACAACAGTCTAAATTCAAGATACCAAAGGGTTAAGTAGGAAGTACTCCCTAATGCTACTACATACTCTGCTGATGATTCATAGATGCTCTACTCCTGCCGTACCTTTATAAACAATTTTGTCCTCCAAGGGCCACAAGGGCCAAAAGCAAGACAATAAATGGATAAAATTATAGCCTAACAACATGACAGGAGAAAAGATCAGTACAATCTTAATTACTACTGTTTCTCTAATAGCACTATGAGAACATCTGACTCATCTGATTCTTCCCCTCTTAACAAACACCTGGACACTTGTGTGTTGTGGCTACTGATAATTATTCACTGCTCCACCAGATTCTACTTTGGGTCTACAGGTACCTGTAATAGATAGAGAGGCCCTGTTCTGATAGATCACAAGGGGAACCCATAACATAATTACTGCTAACAACAACAAAATACTGCAGTATGCTTGTTCCAGTCAGACTTGCTAAATTTTAATGTATTTTAACCTTGTGCTAAAATTCAAACAAGAAAGATGATAGGTGGTGGTGGTGGTGGTGATAAACCCATGAAATTTACTTTTGGTGTATTAAACTGCTGAATTGTAGAAAAATTTAAATTGTACCTGGATTGCATGTGCTCGTGCTACAACAGCTCTGAGATACTGCAAAGGATCATCTGGACCTTCCCATTTACCTTGCCATGTTAATGGGCACTGAATAAAGAAACAACAAACAGACATGATTTTATGTTGTATTTTGGATTGCTGTCTCGTTGCTCTGTTCTCACTTAACTCAGGCTCCTTGCCGTAAGTGTGTTAAATGAAGATTACACATGTGAGAAAGACAGTAGACTTAGAGAACAACAAATTGGTTTACAAGTATACATTCCTGTAATAAGGACATCAAATAAATGTTTCTCAGTAGTAACCACCCTATGGCTATCCAACTAGATGTTATGATACAGCTCTAGTACTTGTTTGCAACCTGCAAGCTTTTACTCTCTTGTCTGCCCTTCCCCAAAGTTTTCCTCCTCTTCCAAAAACCCTAAAGTGGAAGAGAGAAGGCAGAAAAAAATCCCCCCTCTCATTAACATTAACTCTGGGATCCTCCTACCACACATGTGGTGGTGATCACCAGTCTGAAATGATTCAAAAAGAATCTGGACCAGTTCAGGGTGAAGTTTTCAGCAGCTATTAGACCCTGACAGCTGTGTGACTCCCTCTAAAACAAGAGGCAGCATGCTTCTAAAGATCAGCTGCTGAGAAATCATGAGCAGGGCAAGGTATGTATGTATGAGTTGCCTATGGGCTTCTAATGTATATGCATATGGTTTGTCCCTGTAAGAGCAGGATGCTGGACAATATGGGTCACTACTCTGATCCAGCAGGACGTCTCTTTCGTTATGAGAACATTTTGCTCCATCAAAGCTTTCCTGCAAAAGCAAATATCTGCTGTAGCTTTGACAAGAAATAAATCATAGAGCTGTCAACCCAGAAACAAAGCTCACTAAAGCAGAGAAGTAACTGATTACAATAGAAAGTCTGTCAAGATAATTTCAAAACAGAATTGACAGCTACTCTGACCAAGAGTCTGCTGACCATTCTGACCATTATTCCATTTTACTTGCCATCGCTCGTCTGACTTTCTGCCAAAGAGATCAAGCAGCTAATACTGTTTTTTCCCCTCAAGTTCTGCTGAGAAGCAATGGAGCTTTATGCCCAAATGAGAACTTGAATCCCTAAACTCCCAAGATCTATTCTGGTCCAACATCTAATGACTACACAATGCAGCTACCAACTATTTCTGATGTTCTAACAATCCATAAATCACACAGCTTACTTTCTTCTATGGCTAGAAGGGGAGAAGAGGAGTCAATCTTTGGTTGCCTAGAGACACTAGTGAATACAAGAGTATCACAATTATTTTCAGCAGCTTATGTTATGGCCATTATTGGAACATTTCATACAGTTCTATCTTCCTGACACCTAAGGATACACAGTTAAACATAGAAATTTTACTGCTAATATATGTCTTTAAAGACCCAACAAGTCCAGTTCAAGACATTACTCCTTTTACAGAGAGCTCTAAATGCCTTGGACCCCAAATATCTGAAGGATATTTGGTTTCTCCCATATTAGACTTGCCTGGGCAGTAAGATCACAGAGGAAAGCTCTTCTTGTACAGTGGTACCTTGACATACGAGTTTAATTCGTTCCGTAACCTTGCTCTTATGTCAAATCGCTCGTATCTCAAAGCAATTTTCCCATTAATCCATTCCAGCTCCCAAAACACCACCTCAGTTGTTTTTGTTATGTACTGTACTGTATTTACATACTCGTATCTCAAATCTTGCTCTCATCTCAAAGCAAAATATCACTCGCTCGGCGGCTTGTATCTCAAAACACTTGTATGTCAGGGCACTTGTATGTCGAGGTACCACTGTAATTCCACTACTCTCATATGTTTGAGGAACAATGGCATGCAGGAAGGCCCTTTCTGGGATGTTTCTCAGGCTTTGGAACAGACTTTTAATGGAGAGACATAGGGCCCAATATTATATGGGTCTCTCGGCATCTGGTTAAAACCAGCTTCTTCATCCGTGGTTTTGATGTTTGGCCTCTGCCTAATATTGTCCTGATAATTAAGTTTTGAATTGTTTTATTAATTTTACTGGTATTTTTATTGAGTGTTTTATTTCAGGTGAAATAAAAACAGTGCAACAAAACTGACTGGGGCTTGGAGATCCTTACTTAAATAAATAAATAAAAACCTAAAAGTCTTTTATTTCTTAAAACAAAGAAACAGATGACTGAAGACAGAATTGTAAACATAATGATATAGGATGAAAGTTTTTCTCCCTCATAGAAACAGAATATAACAAAGAAATACAGCTATCAGATGTGGTAACAACCACTATTTTACATGCCCTAAAAAGGAGATAAATTCATGAAAGATGAGCCAAATTGCCACTAATTGTGGCTGCTAAATGAAGCTTTCAAAATCAGATAAAAAGTTCTCTGACATTCAGATTTTCTGATTCAGTGGATGCTTTTTATATTGTACTTATATTAGGGCATAAACAAGACTTGTTCTGGAGAATTTGATTCTACAGAGGAAAACAACTTTAACAACCACAGAAACACTACAACAATCATCTGGTACAATAATTCAGTAATGGTTGGGTCCTATAATCCAGAGCCTTCACATGGAAACTATGTTTCCAAAAGTATTGTCTATATCTGGTGGTACTGTTTAAACCAAAATAAAATTGACTGACAACTAGAACATATATTTTTATACGTTAGTCCAGTCTGGTTTCGGATTGAGTTTTACGTATAAGGAGGATACACATTCAAAATGTAGAATAAAACCTTACCTTCTGGTTCAATAAAGCACTTGCTAGTTTTTGTACTTCAGAGCTCAGCAGTGACGATCCCCTGATGACTTTGCTGAGAGCTGCAAGAGACTGATGGATACTCTGAAGTAAGCGAATGGCATTAAATTGCTCGAGAATAATGAATGAAAGGATTGGGGATCCTTGCCGTTCAGAAGGAGGAGATACTTTCTGATAAATCAGATTTGAATTCTAAATGGAAGAAAGAAAAAAAAAGTGAGTTAATAAAAGTCTATGTCTTTTTCTTTAAAATATTACACACTGTCACTAGAAGAGCTGTCAAAAAGGTTCAGATTTTCACTTTGTACTCAAAAGCAGAGGATGTACTTCTGCCAATTTTTCCTTCCATGCCTCAACTGCTACGAAGGCTGGAGAAGAAGTGAAACAGAACAAAGATAACCTCTTTTCTCATAGCTTCAAAAGTACTTTGAGAATGGAATGAGCTGTTCTATACACGTTAATTGTGAAACACTGACCAGACCTTAATATTTAGGATGCCTTAAATCTAAAGCATGGACTCAGGTATGTAAAAGAGTAGGACTTGTGTGGTGCCCACGCTAAATTTCAGTGCTGGGTGATGTAATTTAAACTGTAATGAAAGCGCATTTGATGCAGAATCAGTATGGAAGTTCAACCAGAGAGGCTGAGTGTTGGAATGAATGATGTGGAAGCGAGAGTGGAGGGGAACTGCTTGCTTTACTAAGCTACACAGTTGCTTATATCTCTTTGCACGAGATACATTGCTATTGCTAACAACCGGATAGAATTGGTTAGAGAGGAAACATTCAGATGCGGCTGAGCTGGCGCGTGGTGTCCTCGTGAACCACTTGTGTAAACCCTTTCCTTCAAGCATGGTGCATGTTTATGCCCTAGAAAGATTAGAAGTGTCGGCATGCTCCGAGCGCTTCCTTATGCTGAGGTTTGCCATCCAAGCATGGAAGTAGCCCCCACACCTGAGCAGGTAAGGAGGGGGCAAAGCCTCCCTTAATTAGCATAAAGGGAGGGGGGAAGAGAATGCTCAGAGAGCATTCAGCCAATCAGGCTTTGAGTTACATCTGGCTGAGGGGGTATAAAACCCGCCTGCTAGAAGAGAGTGAAGAAAAAGGGAGCAATATGAACTGAAAAGCAGAGAGAAGTCTGTGCTCTGAAAAGGGAGAAGTCTAGCTCTGGGGTTCAAAAGAAGAAATATGAACTGAAAAAGAGAGAGAAGTCTGTGCACTAAAACAGGGGAGAAGTTTATGTATTGGAAAGAAGTGTTCTTCCTCAGAATGGTTGTTTTGTTTCCACACCTGTTACAGTTGTATGAATAAAGCTTCTTATTTTGTTTTACTAAAGAGACTTTGCCAGTTTCTCTATATTCTAACCCAGAAGAACGTTACAGTTACAAGGTGGTCTTGCCTCAGGAACTAGGGAAGCCGGGGCTAGGGATCATAAACAGCAAGAAGGCTGGTTACAGGAGTTTTAAGTGACAGGCAGGCGGGGAGAAAGAGTAAAGCTTTGCTGGCATTTGCTTGCAGGCGCGAGATGTGGACAGACCACAACAGTAAACACGCTACCAAGAATATAAAACTATAAAAGCCCCTAGAATAAGCTGGAATATGATCATGATCAAATCAAATTCAGGAAGAAAAACAATTGATCATATTATTATATACACTATATATTATTAATATATTATTGTAAAACTATATATTAAGAAAGAAATAATTGTTTTTGTGAAGTTACAGGTTATGTAAAGGGTCCAACTGTACATGTTTTTTTATTTTAGAAGAAATAAAGATCCTGCAAAAATTATACCTGAAGTAATTTTTTGCTAATGGCTTTTAGCTGAGCAGTTTGTAGAACATTGATTATTGAAGAGGAAGTACTAATTATATATTCATGTGAAATATTCATGTGAACATGAATATTTCCTTTGGAGAACAGTGCTACATGAAAAAATGAACTCTTTAAATCAGATTTAAGACATTTGTTAAGATGTAATAGCTCCTCTGATGGTGGTGACAGCATTCCAGACCTGTTGAAGTTTCTAAACACCCCACATTTAGCATGTTACAATCATGTGAACAGCCCTTAGTTGGACTGATATTAAACGGTAATAATAGGGTGTTTTTCCACTGTCACTAGAGATACCCATTAAGTACCCATTAATGGCATTTTTGTACCCATTAATGGGTACTTAATGGGTACGTCTAGTGACAGTGGAAAAACACCCATAAAATCAAACAAGAGACAAATATGACAGTGGTCAGCAAAGGCATCTCCATGAATGGAATCAACTGGATTCAACTTGGAAAATCTTGACAGATAAAATTTGAAAATGTTTTAAAATGTTACAGAAAGGACGCGTCTCCATGGGAACTAATTGCTTCGCTATTGATGCGATTTTAAAAAATCCGGGTTGTAAGTTGCAATAAAGCGTCTCCATGAGGTTTGAGGCAATGTGGGTTAAAATCGCACTTTCCTGTCCCCATGAAACCCGCTTTTTGTAAGCCCACGTTTTTTCACCCCCACCCCCACCCTCCCGCCCACTGGAGCGAGGAGAGGCTCTGTTCAGCTGTCAAATTCAGCTGCCGGCATCCACGGCAGCTGCTTTAATGCAAAAGCAAACCAGCCACATCCTCTTTCTTTCACAGCATGTGTGTGTCTGTTTCTTTCCCTGCCTTCCCCCTCTCTTTCTCTTGATGTCTTCCTCCGTGGGTTTCTGTTTCTATGCCCCCTGTAAGCTTCACATGCTGCTTCCTCCTTGCCACAGGATCCTACATGGAGAAGGAGCAGCCCCGGGGCCTCGGAGGGGAGAACAGCGAAGGGGAGAACAGTCCTGTTGCTTCCTCCTTGCTTCCAGATCCCACACACAGCAGCAGCAGCCCAACCAGCCTTTGCCTCTGAGGCTGTTCTCCACTGCTGGGGATGTGGAGGTAGAGGCGGCTGGAAGATGGAGGTCCCGTTCGAGCCTCAGAGCCACTCAGGGGGCTGAGAGATTGCTGATCGGAGCTGCTTTTTGCTTCTAAGTATCTCCATGCTCCCAGGAAAATCCACGGCTTCCCACAACTTTGGATGTAGAACTGTTGAAAGGGGGGGGGGGTTTCTGCCATGGATTTTCCTCCTTTGTGGCTCTGGTAGCCCGAAGTAAAGCTCTGCACGGAGACGCTCTGAAGCAAAACAATCTTAAATCCAGATTTTTCTTTCCATGGAGACACACCCAAAAACATAATCTTGCTGAATCTTTTGAGAGCAATTTTAAATGTTCTTCTTTACTTAGAGTTCAGAATTTGGGTATTTCCTCAGAACTCTGATTTTTACCTGTTATGGATAGAGTAACACTTTGTCTAAAAGACCAAGTGCACATTTTTGGGAGACCTGCTGAATTAAGCTTTGTTCCTGTGTGCCCAAGTAGCTAGTTTCTGCTAGGAAATTTTTTTGTACTATTTCAGCTGATGGCCAGCTCTGAATGCCTTCACGTTAGATGACTGCAAAGTTTTCTATATCTGAATAATGCCTGAAACTGAAACTAGGACAAAATGCTGCTGCTGTGCTGTATCAAGGATTTACTGAGGCTATGTTCACTCCTAAATTTTAATCCAGTTTCAGTCCATTTTCAGAGTGAGAGAACACCTCGGCAAAGTGAGACTCTGTTTTCTTTTGGAATTATCTAATTCAAAAAATTCACCTTGGGGATAGGTGATGTGGAAAGACAATGACTGGTCATTTTGCTGATGGGTTCTCTCACTCTTTTTTTAAAAAAATATTTTTATTAGTTCTTTTTACAATTGCTTTAAATCCCTCCTCCCCCCAACTCAAATGTTTTATACCAATCATTGAAAAGGCTACACAGTTCATAGTACTACATTGAGAAAATTAAATGGAACTTCAATTTCTCACTTTCACTCCCAAGCTTATTCTCTAAATATATTTTAACTATCATCTACTTTTGGTTACATATTCTAACCCTTTCCAAATTACTTATATAATTCATACGACTATTCAACATTTCTACCTCTATCATAATAATTATATAGTTATACCATTTACTAATAGACCATTTTGTTCTGTCATTTTGTTCTATGACTATTTGAGCACATGTTAACAATTCTGCTACTATTTCCTTAAGTTGGATCGTCGGAAGATTATTTAACTCCATATGTAATCCTCCTATTCTCCCTGTTATTATACACTGTATATTCAGCAAGTCACTAATTTCTTTCTCTATCTTCTTCCAAAATTCAGATACTATAGGACATTCCCAGATCATATGAAAAAAAATACCTCCTTGGTTACATCCACGTGGTTACATCCATGTGTGTAAAGAAGTGTGACAATTATGCTAGGGTTCTATACCATTTATGTAATATTTTCCTTCTTACTTCTTTAAGATTATTATACTTTACAATTTTATACGTTTTATTTCATACTTAATTTCCTCTCTTTCAATCCTTATGTCTGTACTCCATATACTATGTAACTCCTCCACCACTTCATCTTTTACCAAACTTAATTGGCTATATAGTCCTCCTGCAATTTTACTTTCTCCTTTAATACATTTTCTTATCAATTTTTCAAATAGTGTATCTTCTTCTTTAATTCTTTCCCTTATCTCTCATTTATTTATATACTAATTGCTATCGCTTCTAACCAGTATCTCTGTCCTGTTATTCCTCGAATGCCATCCCCTTCCATTGGGTTCCCTTGATTAACATATAAATCTTCTACTGCCTTGAATCCTCTTTCTCTCATTATACCTAATATAACCCTCAAATTTCCTTCCCCATTTTTGTTTATTTTCCATATCGTCACCAATTTATTTATATTGTTATTTTTTTTCTTTTTCCACACCATCATTGTGCCCTTTAATGGTTCTTTCATCGATTGTTCCTCCCTCCTATTCCAATCTTTAAAAATAATTTCTTCTTCCCTCATTCTATTAATCTCTTTTTCTATCTCTTACTCTTTCTAATTCCTACATGAAGACACTGGGAGAAGTTGTCAGGAGATCTGGGGCTGAGGTGCCATCAATAAATTCATTCCAGCTCTCTCCATGAGTCAAGAGAAGCAGTTCAGGAGTTTGACTGCTGCCTGAAGACTAAAGGACTGGTTGTGGACCAATAAACTGAAGCTGAATCCAGACAAGATGGAAGTACTGTGTGTCAGGGGATCTTTGGTCCATGAAGTAGGAAGGCTGCAAGAAGTGTAGAATGCAGCAACAAAGCTGCTGACAGGTATTCTGGGCTGGATACACATCAGGGCAGTACACAGGAATTGCACAGTAGCCAGTTTGCTACTGAAGCAATGTCAAGATGTTAAATATCAAAATGATGACTCTTCCCATATAGTCTTACCCATTAGTTAAAATCTACAGAAGAAGCCTTCTTAGTAGTGCCATCTCTGTCAACAGTTAACAGTGCAAGGTGAGATGGCCTCTGCTTTGACAGCCCCGAGGCTGTGGAACAACCTTCCTTCTGAGGTTCATCTAGATGCATGGTGAAGACGTACCTCTTTGTCCTAGCTTCTGTTTGAAGAAACAGATCCCCCTTGCCTTTCAGGCATAGTTGTCATTTTAATGAGTTCATTTCCAGTTGTTTTATACTGGTATTATTGTAACTGTTCCTAAGACTCTGAACATTAAGAATGAATGAATATGTACCCAATTCTGAAAAGCATCATTGTCACTGTTTCTGCCACACCTCCTTTTATAAGACTTCAGTGTGCAGTCCAGAAGAATTCAGTATTCTTCTAAAATGCAGCAAAGAACTGGAGACTGATTCTGATTATCTTTTGACTCCAAACTCAAATAAAAAACAGAATTCTTTCCCTGTGTTGTGCTTTAATGGCACCCAGTCATGAGGAAAGGGACACCTGTAAGAAATGGGGCGAGTGCTTGCTATAGCAGACATTCAGAGAATGTTCCCAAAGCAATACATGTTTCCTAATAATAAAAGAGATTAAATTAAATTAGTGAGCTACAGTACACCAGTATACACAACCCTTCACTAGAGAGGAAAATTGTGGTAACCGCAAAGGCTGCACAGGTTTTCCCCTGGCTTACCTTCCATTTCTCAAGCCTCAGAGAAAAATAGGTGCGGCTGCTTTCTTGTCCCATGGGCTTGTGGTGTACACTGAGCAACACCAGGGGCAGGGCTCTTTCCACTCCAGGTGGTAGCCTCTGGGAATAATGGCGGCAACCACACGGCCTCCGTCTTCTCTTCCTGCCTGCCACAGGATGTGACATCAGAAGGACTTCTGACCTGCTCAGCTGATGTGGCTCGACCTATCCCATCCCTAGATTGTGGCTTTACATCATTTCCTCCCCCCCTCCACTCGCTGCTGTATTTAAGCCCAGGAAAATTAAACCCTTGGTCTTTTTTCTTCCTGCTGCAATTCCTGTCTCCATGTCTCTTCTTTCAAAACCATCAGGGAACACAACAGAAAATAACTATTTTGAAAGTTTGCAGCAATGCACAATTTCATAAGAACCTTAGAACATAAGAGAAGTCCTGCCAGATCAGACCACAGACCACCTAATACAAGAACGTTAGAGAGAGTTGCAATTAAAGTTGATTAGAATTCTAAAAGAGACTTCCTACTAACTAATCTTTCATCTGAATTGGCCATTGAAAAGAAATGCATCCCAAGTTAATTCTGTTGGTTTTAAAAGAAATATCTGTAATGTCTAATTATTCTGAAGATTAAAAACCGAATACAGCTCTGCCAAATTAACTTGGAAGGAGGCAGACATATTAAAATATGCATTCAGGTACACAAGTATAATTTTCTGTTACCAGCTTTTACTAACTGCAGCATAAAGATTATAATTATGATCCATCCTGGATCATTATTTCCCTAAATGATAGTTTTCATAGTTAGTTTTGACAGTACCAGCAATCAATCCGTAGGATTTCTGGAACATGATTAAAAGCTTAAAATTGTCCAGATTGACTCTGTCAGTCAGGTATGTAGTATGCATGTGTGTTTTGCTGTGGGATGAAGTTGTGTTTACTTGATTAGAGCATTTGAGCTTTTATTTCAGTTTGAAGAACACATAGATACAACAAATAAAATCCAGCTCAGCAACTTCTAAACATGCCAGCAGGATTTAGCACCATCTACCGCTAGCAAGAACTATCTCATGATGGGAAACTTCAATCACCACCTGAGCCTGATGACTTTGGTGAATCATTTGGCTGTTCTAATCTTATTGGTATGTTCTCAACTGCACTGATAGATGCCCAGGTTCAACTAGAACTACATCCAGTGACACCCTCTGAATAATTAGCCCCATCATTGAACTGTTCTTTCCTATAAGGATATTTTGTTTGATATCTAACATTTTGTAACTTAAAATCTTTGTAACTGATACCAAGCTCTAAGTACTTCTAAGCATTTGAAGAAGGTTGGCATATTCCCTTATCTATGTCTTTATTAAAGTTAAAGTACATCTTGCTGTTAGCTCCTTCTCACAGAACTTTGTTTTCAGTCCCCTGGTCACCTTTGTTATCCCACTCAAAATCTGTTCCATTTGTCTGTATTCAGCAATGGACAAAATTCTCAAGGTGAAATGAGGAACAAGACAGAAATGAACTATTGCTTTCAGTGCTCTGGAGGATGTGAAATTTCAACTGATGAAAGCCAAAACTGGATTTGCTTTTTTATTTCCGACATATTACGCTGTTCAGTTTTATTAAGTTCGTTGTCTGTAAAACTTCAAGAACTTTTACATATATGCAACTGACACTCCATGCCCATCCCTGCCATCCTACATCCTATATCAGAACACTTCCTTTTAATTTTTTTTAACTTTAAGTATAAAATGGTTGCTATCACAGGCTGTTCTAAGATGTCTGGGAGGGTCAGAAGAATTCCACACATAATTGGTTAAATTTTGCAGCATCCTGCTCTGGATTTCTTTGAGAAGGCATTAATAGGCATAAACAATTTAACAATCTTACCTGATTAAGCTTTTTCCAAAGGTTGAGGACAGGGGAAAGCTCATTAGACCAGATTTCTCTGTCAAATTTGCAGCCTGCAGTTACAGACCTACTCAAGATCCGAAGCTGTGAAATTACCTGCAAGATAAAGATAGAAGCCATTGTGCAAACATTTTAGACAGTTCTATGAAAGCATTACAAATAATCTTAAGTCTTCACCAGAAAAAAAGCACCCATTATTATTTATTATTTACTGCAATACCTACTCAAGGAGGCACTCTGAGTTTATCTTTCACTATGTGTGTTTTTCTACTATGCTTCTTTAATCCGGATCTAAGAAGACTGTTCAGGTGTTTGACTGCTGCCTGAAGACTAAAGGACTGGTTGTGGACCAATAAACTGAAGCTGAATCCAGACAGCTGGTATAGGGCACCCAGCTGGGTAACTGTCAGGTGGCTATAGGGGCTGTAAAGAGCAGGGAATATTTTTAAAACAGAAGCAAATTATGGGGCAAGAGCATGAGAAGCTCGTTAATTATGCACCTCCTTCCGCTTGGCTGAGTCATCCTCAGCAAGGAGCTAATTAACAGGCAGCTCCAAGGGGTTGCAGGGGCTTCAAATTTCTCTCTTCCAGGGGGGCAATAAGGCTACCTCCTTGAGAAAGAGAGAAAACTCAAGCCTTTGCACCCCCTTACTCCCTTGCTTTCACTCCCCTTTCAAGGCAAGCAAGTGGCTTGCCTGGGAAAGGAAGCAAAATCACAATCCCCGCAGGAACCACCACGTTTGCAAGAAACCCCTGGCCACACATCCTCTGCTGCCCAGCCTTTCCTGCGATCTGCCGCTAACTTCAAAGACCTTAATGGACGTTTCAATGGGTACTTGGTGCCAGTGGAAAAACACCCATTGATCATAAAGCTGTAGCAATCATGAATGTGTTAAGGACTGAAGACTGTTAGAAGCCAAAACCCTTGAGGTCAAGAGAATAAAGTAATCAAGACAATAAGGTGCCCCAAACAGATAAATACAGCCAGATTTCCCTTCTTTGAACGGAAATCAGTTTGTGCGCTTCCTCTGAATAGAGTTCAAGGAGTGACTTTCAATAGGGGGAGAGGCTTCGGGATTCACTCACCCATGTTGGCTGTCACTGAAAAAAGGTATTCAGGGGCTGTGTGCAAACATAACAAAAGTGGCACTTCAGAGAGACAGTGTATGGCAGTTGTTCTACCAAGCCTTCTCTTATCCAGCTTTTCCAGCACAGAATGTTCAAGAGATGGGGGAAAGGCAGACTGGCATTTGAACAATCTCACCCCAAAGCCTTCCCTAAGCCAGCCAAGGACACTGGGACTTGACTGGATTTAGAAGAAATGACAGCTGAGAGAAAGGTGTGGACCCTATATTTCTAACAGGCTGCAATGGGGAGTTAGTAGTGGCTCTTGGAAGTGGTTAAAACAAAAAAACTAATTAAGGCAGGCTTTTAAGGTTCCTTCAATGAAACGTGAAAATTTGCACATCCACCCATTTTGGGTGCATCCAGACTCATTAATAGTGTGCAGTGGAATGCAGGGGCATCACACATGATGATCAATGGCTCATTATGGCGACACATTATCCCATAGCTACTGCGCATTTATGTTAATGCTGATTTAACAGCACTCGAGCGCAGTATTAAGAAATTTCTAATCTTCCTGCCAGTCTGGACGGAAAGTCGAGAAGAGCCAACGAGAACACGGAGGACAGCTCAACTCCGATGGGCTGCCTCATCCTGCTCGCTGGCTCGTCTTGCAGCTTCTGATGAAGAAACTATGAGAGGCAGCTCTAGTCCAGATGCCCGGTTGCTACTTTATAGCAGGTATGCTGCAATTATTCCACTAGTCTGGAAGAGGCCTTTGATTTGCGAGAAAATCAAGTACATCAAATTACTGTCTTAAAAAGTATTAAGAAAGATTTTAAAATCCTGACAGATTTAGCTTTGCATCGCTCTGTTCAATTTTCACTGCAATACAATACTACAGTATCTCTTCCAACAGCATCTGTTAATTTGATAGCATGTAAATGCTGTCCCAGAAATGGTCTTATCAAGGGTCTCAAGAACCTAAATTATACCTCTGTTCAATAAAATTACATTTTCATTTAAATTTGTAACAGAACAAAACATTTCTACAAAGCAAAATGCAGTATTTTCATTAAAATTTCAATTCCTTTATGTAGCTGAAAACTTTCATTGTTTTGTGCATTCTTTTAAAAGCTCAAATGCACTTTCACATTATTTGCAAATTCATCAAGAGCAACAATAAAAAAGTCCACAGACTAACAAGTAGCAAGGCTTCACGTTCTAGCAAACCTGATAAATTATTTTAATTTGCTTTTGCTGAACTAAACAACCACACATAATTTATCAGGCAAAGAAAATGAAACACTGCATCATCACCCATTTTTCAAATTAGGAATTCAATAAAAATGTAGAAATAAGTGTACTTTAAATGCATAATTCTAGATGCTTAACAACTAAATAGTTCATCCCATAGAAAGATTAATGTTTGTTTATTTCTAAAGTTCTGTGTGGCCAAAGAGTATAGAAATCCAAGCGGAAAACCTTACAAGAAACACTCCAAGTAAAATGTGGACAGGAATCAACCTGATGAGAGAGATTTATGATTCTTGATTTTTTTTTATTAAAAACACAAACAAGAATATAAATTATAATCACAACATTGGATTGTATATACATACTTCCAAAAACTGATATAGGAAATATTAGTTCATAACAGAAATCAGATCTGAGCAAGAATATATCCATCTTGAATTCCCCCCCCCCCCAATACAATTGTACAAACTGTCCTCTCTAAGAAATTAACAGATCTCCCAAATAAATAAATAAATGCTTGCTTTCAAACGGTATGGCCAGCTGCACAACCGCGGAAGAACTGAGGAGCCCTGCAGTTGGCAGTTGGAGAGAGAGAAAATTCTGCAGGGCTCCCCCTGGTGGTCGTGGTCAGCTACAGCCACCAGAGATAACCCACAGTGAGTCTGCTCCATCTGTCGGGGAACCTTTAGCCACTGCTACTATCTTCAGAACTATAGGAACAGTGGCTCACCTATGGTAGACTGGCCTTATGACAAAGAAAGGTAGAAGACCCACACTCATACAATGCAGACTGATTCCAAGAAGCTCGGTAATCAGCCTACCTTGACACACTTGGGTTATTTATTTATTATTTACATTTCTATCCCATGCTATACTCGAAGGTCTCAGGGCAGGTAACAACACTTAAAATCCAACATATTGAACAAAACATATATTAAAACAATAAGAACCGTAACAACACTTAAAATGCAGCAAGTTAAAAACAAAACAATGCCAATTAAAATTTGGTGGGGGAAACAAATATTGTTTGCTGTGGGGGGTTAGATGTGGTGGCTTCTAGAGTCCCTTTGGTTACTGGTCTCCTGCAAAAAAAAATATGTCTCGCCCAGTGATAACACGTGACTCTCCTCAAAGAATCTAATCTGAAACTTTCTGGCATACACTGGAAATGCTAAATCATTAGAACATAAAAGGGTTACGATTGTGACTGGATTAGGCCACAGTCCACCTAGTCCAGTGTCCTGCCTCACACAGTGGCCCACCAACAGCTTTTGGGCCTTCCCAAGGGCAAAACTTTCAACTGCTCTGGATTTCCTGCAAATAGCCTTTAGAGACATCCAGCCGGTCTCTCCAACCTGGAAGGAGTATCTGGACATCAATCTTGGCTTTCTAGGTTGAGAGGAAGCTGCTCACTACATGGATTCCATTTCTACTAACATCCATCCACAAGACAGCCCAAGCGTGGATGAAACTGTGATGGGACAGACATACAAAAACGCCACAGCATCCTGAGAAACATCCTCATCTGTTATGCAATGCACTTCACCGTGAACAAACGTGGTGAAACAATTAGCACCGTTCCCCTTCCCCTCCCCTACTTCTGGTTTGCTGGCCACTGTTTACATCCATGTACAACTGTTTCATGGCTACAGAGAAGAATATTAATGCCTTCTTAGTGTCAAACAATTTGGAATGAAAATCCACGCAGTGATTAAATATCACTCACTCTTAGTAAGATCTAATTTAGGAAACTATTATAGCTAGTGAAATACAGCACTGGGGAACTTGTGTGACGTTGTGATTAGGCATAAAATGCGCAACTGAAATATTTGTCTATAAAAGGCCTTTCAAACTTCCTGAGTATTCACACATTCTTTCATTAGGTATGGAAGAATGGAAGAGCCCAAGTGGGTTCTGGAAATCTCTCTGCTGGCAATTTAACTGATTTAGTTCCTAGGAAATAACAAAGATGTCACTAATAATTATTGGTTACCCTGTCTCCAAGAAATAGCAATAGAAACTGAACTGCTTCCACCTCCCAATCATAAAAAAAGGATTAATTTATTTATTCCTCAAGAAAACCCGAATTCAGCTTTTAATAGATTAGGAAATTGACAGAACAAGACTATTGTTTAACAAACATAAGAAATAAAAATATGACACCTACCTAGTTTAATAAATCTGGACTGAAATCTGTGACTAACGCAATAACAAAAAGCATCAGAAGAAATTTTATTTCAATCTAATCTACAGCTTCAAATGTCCAATACCTTCAGAAATTGCTCTAATCATTGATAAAGCTTTTAGAAATAGGCAATTTTCTACAATATTTTGGAATATAATGTCAACTTGCAACGTTCTTGAAATATTTATATCACTATTGTCATTTTCTGACCATTTGTAAGGCTAAAAAATAGACCTCAACTTAAAACAGTTTTTGTATCAGTTGGGAGACAGATATCAGCATTACCACAGCAGCAGACCCACAGAGAAAACTGCCAAAGAAAAACCTCTCCTCCAGGGCAGGCATTTCCACCTCAGTGAGACTGCACGAATCCTGTTAGCAATGTCTTCACTAGCCATATTTTCATTTATGTAGTCTGAAACTTCTACTCTTTCCATTACATGGATCACATTTTTCACTTTTATAGTCTTAGTGGGAACTCGAGCAAAATTTTCTGTACTGCAATACAATTATATATATTTTTTCCTTTTTAATGACCTTCAGGTAAATATGCTCTCCATTCCACAATTTAGAAAGATATTGTACTACCGGTATACAGACAACTGAAGGAACTGGATAGAATCATTTGTTTATTTAAAGACCCCTGCTCAAGTTTTCTTTTATAAAATCAGTAAATACACACTATATTCTAAGATGATAAAAATATGACGTCTTCAAAATTCCTTTGCAGAACATTTTTTTAAAAAAAAGAGAATCTAGAATTACATTTCCCCCTATAAAGTTAGCTTGTCAACCTTACTTTACCTCTTCGCTTACCAATTATTAGGAAAAGTGCAAGGTCTCTGCTGCCATCTATCAAATCATATAATAAGGTATGTGTGTGTTTTCAGTTCACTCTGCTTGATAGTATATTTTGCCTACCATGACAATGGAAATGTCCTCAATTAATTTTTCTGTGTCTGCATGTTTTCTTCAATTAATTGCTTTATTGCTGCTGCCTTTACAGCAGAATATATCCTACTATGCAATGGTTTTGTATTTTATTAATCACTTGAAAAACTCTCAAGTTTTTCCAGAAACGAAAAACTGTTGTTTTGTAGGAATTGGTTAATATGTAGTTTATGATGACTGTCATTGCTCATGAGACTAACGTAGCACTTACAGTATGCACACAGGAATTATAAAATCGCATCTGGACTATCATAATTTCTGGATTAGATCCATATCAGGACCTTTTAAAGGCTAACACACAAGCAATATCAAATTCCCTTTCCACTACAGTATCTAAAGAATACTGCCGTGCATCAGAGCAGCCAATCTGAAAACATAGTAATAAAGAAACACTGTGTAATTGAGGCTATACTGTAGTACATAGAATGAGACAAAACAGGACAGTATGAAGAAGAAAAGGTAAGTGAAAAAAGCACCAAGGGGAGGTCTGAAGCTCAGTCCTAACTATGCAGATGCTGATTAAACTTAGACTGATAAAATTCAAAGGATTTTAAGGCACTGTGAAATTGGAACACTTTTGTTTCCCTTGTCACTGCCAAATCAGTTTGATTGTATCATGCAGTGGCTTGTTTACTTCCTTCTGATCAGCTACACTGTCAATTTAAGGAACCAGTGGCTTACTTATTTGGCAAATATGTCCTAGAGACAAAAGATGCAGAGTGTAAAATTCTAGTTGGCAGGACTTCATAGACTATGGATTCTCAGTACTATTACTATTTTCTGCAAAATTATGTATTAATGGATAGCGGCTTGGAAGATTCTTACTATAAGAAAGCACTTGGACAGCATGAAATACATATATGCAGCCCAATGGGTACACACGAGATAATTTTTTGCTGCAGTTTTCTTCTAAACATCTCTGCCATGAGTGCGAATCATACACAAAAAATAGATGCGTATGTCCAACAGTGTGTAGAGGACATCAATTTGATCAAATCTATAACTGTAAATAAATACTAAACAATGAGGCAGATCAAGGGTCTATAGCTTGAGACACTGGAGCAGCAGAGGTAGCACAATGATGTGATGGAAATCTTCTCTTTCACAGGCCTGATTCAAGGCTGCAGTGGACTTGGCCTGGTTTGTGTGGCCAAAAATGAAAGCTTCAGTTGTGCTGCTAACCCCTACCTCACAAAAGCTCCTGATATATAAACCTCCAGCGCCCAGAAGTAAATATTCTGCAGGTGCATTTCTCAAAAAGCAAGCAGAGGACTTTCTCTTTCCTGGAATATGTTCCACTAGTTCCAAGGCTGGATTATCTCAATGGGTTTTCCAGCTCTGCACAGGAAAGCTGCCACTGTACTGTACTTCCAAATCTTACAAGCAAATGATCTGTGCATGACTTATCAACAGCTCTCTTATCAATAGATTCTTATCAAACTGCTGCATGGCAAAGACCAAATCAAGAGTATGTTCTGTTCCATGTACTGGGCTAATAATATATTGAGACAGCCCCACAATTGTTATGAAGACAATGGAAACCTGACAAAGCCCACTAAATTGCCTCCAACACCACTGTGGCCATGGCCTCCAACAGCACATCTAAGACCATGTCAAATCACTCAGAGGGGCCGATGGACAGCATGATGGGTGACACACCAGCGGCACCTCTATTCTTGGTCTCTCTAGCCAAGCAGAAAAACAGCTCCCCAAACTCAGTCACAGAGTGAAATGGTTGACTTAGAGATGGGGACCTATGGATGAGAGGGTCTTGCCAGTCTGGAGTAATGCTGTCCTGAAGAATCTAGGGGACAAGTCTAGGAAAAACCAACCCCACCAAGCTCATCCTCCCTGTGAATCGAGAATCAGTTCTTAGACGACTGATGTTTTATTCTGTATTGACCTGGCATTCAAAAGCAGTAGCACCAGTGCAGTAGAGCCAGTCAACAGGTATGAGTAAGCTTAAATGATCTGAGTGTTTGTAATGCAATGTTCTTTCAAATGTTAAAAATAAAATTCAGAATTCTGCCAATAAAACAGCACTTAAATAATTCTTTTGATTCAAGAACGGAAATTTAAGCTGCGTAAGCTTCCTGTTTATTTACAACGAATAACATTTTCTTTTTAATCATTTATTTAGTTACGTAGCTAAAACCAGACCTAGCAGCCGTTAGTGTGAAGTGGTAATAAAGATTTGCAACCACAATAATGCTACACATAAGGGCAGGGAATATTATGAGAACATAGATTGTTTCAGTACCCTTCTAAAATAAGCATTCTAGTCTTGTAGGCATCCAAACTATAATTTATGGCAGTGATTTGCAAGATGAGGTTTTTAGTAAGTATCAGAATTAAAATGTGTAGGCTTTATACTATGTCAAGGAACTGCATCAGCATATTTTTCAAGGGAATTAGGTCTTAAAAGCTTGAATACAAATCACAGGAGACATGCTAGCTTATGCAATTTTAACTTAAGCAAACTAAGAGTGAACCTTTCTGTCACACAGAAGAACCCATTCATCTGCCAGCTGTGAATATGAATATAATCAAGTTTCAAAAATACATGCGACTTGTATCTTTGAAGAGGCCATGTATCGTATTTTATTAGTAATAGAGTCAGTTAGTATTTATCTGTATATGTTCGTAAGTCATAAGAAGGAAAGCAAAGCGAGTGGAGGGAACAATAAGCAAAAAATTTATACAAGATACAAACATCCTATTTGAACAGCTGGATATATGCAGATATGAAGAGAGGAACTGATGTCAGTTGCCAAGTCTTACTTCAGTTGGCATGTCACTGTCTTCACATTAACAGCCCTCTGCAAGACAGGATGCAGCTCTATTTAAAAGATACACTTTGCTAACAAAGACTTCTTGAGAGACTACAAGGGTTATATCCTTACCAATGCAATTGGGCACCTTGGATGTATCTGCAGGGAGCTGCTGATCGAGGTCAGCAGACCACAAGGAATGCCTCATTGACACAGAGGACTGGTCAACCAGTAGGCCACGCTCTTGGAAGAATGGCTGGACAATGGCACAAAAAAAGCACAATAGTTCAGTCCAGGAGACCACATCACCATGGTCTCCAAAGTGTTCCACAGTATTAGACTGGACTGATTGCTCACACGCAGATGGCAACAAGCTGCTGATTTGGTTTACAAGATGCAAGGAACCCAGCGCCATTTGTCTGGACTCACAGAAGTGTCTGTGGCAGTGGTATCACTTCTGGGCCCCTAGCTAAAACAGTCCAGGCTGGGAACCTTCATTCCCATCCTCCAGAGCTGGGCTGTGCCAGGCCATTCATACTGTGCAAAGCCTTTGGCGTGGGTTACTGGCTACCTGCTGATTTTGAGCATGATTGCTAAACCTTAATCAAGTCTGATCCAGGCTAGTATACAGTTCTGTGTACGTTCACGTTATTTCAGAAAGGGTTTGTTTGTTTTTTGCCCAAGACCTACTCATGCAACCATGTTGTCTTGTCCATTGGTAAACTACTGCAAATCAGTGTCTTGATAAACTGTAAGTTCAATCAAATCCAATTTTGTAGTTTTCCAATTTTAACAATCCACTATGGCCATACCTACAATAATACATGTACAGACCTACTGCTTCCTTAGAAATTAAATCACAATGGTTGTATTATTAATATCACTAATCTACAATTTTTCTGAAATAAAAAAATATACACTCATGGAGATGTTTTACCACAGGGATGGTGGGAGATCAAGATATAGTATTTATCATTTATTTAGTAAAAGCTTTTCTATACCACTTTCCATTAAAGAATCCCAAAGGAGTATGCAATCTTGTTCCCATGCATAGTACTAAAACACAGTTTGCAACCTGGGAAATGCTAAATAGGTTTACCAAAGCTTGGGGGAAATATCTGGGGGGGGGGGTAATCTCTCCATGCATCAAAATAGCATAATTTAGAGATTAAAGATAAATAATAATTCGTCAACTTGGGCTTGATTACTGGAGGTGGCAAAGACAAATGCAGTTTTTTTGGCTAACAATACAGAAGTAATGTGTCTTGGATTTTCCCCTCTCCAATTTTCCATTCTGATCTACAGTCCTTGGTATCCTCAAGAGGGCTCCCATAAAAGTATTAGCCTGCATAGCTTCCAAGGGGAAATACTAATTCAGGGATAGCCTAAATGCCACTGTTTTATTGGTAACAAAATGTACAAACATACAATCTGGTTTTGGCACTTAAAAATTCTCTACCTTGAAATATCAGTACCTTTTGACTGTAAACGAAAAAAGTCTAAAGGCACATCATACATTCAAATTTATTTTCATTATAGAATCACTATATTTGGTTTGAAGCCTGAATTTACTTGCTTCAAACGACCATTGTAAAAGGATGCAATGTTTCATGTTTTGTGTACTGTAAAATATTTTGTGAAATGACAAGCAGAGCTGTGCTGGATCTGCTCTGAGATCAGTGCAAAACTGAATACCAGAAAAACTCAATATGGAACTCATTATATATAAAGTATTAATTTGCTTTCATTATTAATATTTGCACCGCTTAATCATATAATGTTTACTGGAGGGACCGGAGTCATGTTTATACTTAAGAGTTCATGCCATGCATATAAAATGACATTTTTGTACCCATTAATGGGTACTTAATGGGTACTTCTAGTGACAGTGGAAAAACACCCTAAAAGAACACAGTTCATATTAAGGGTTTTTAATAAGCAGTATTTGTGGTATTCATCACTTAATTCATTTAATTTCTTTATTCCTGTATCCCACCCTTTATTCAGAGATCCAAGGGTAAAACACAGAACATACATGCTATATGATGATTATTGCAAATTCCCATTACGTACCCATTAATGGGTACTTAAAGTGACAGTGGGAAAACACCCTTAAATTACTATGCTATTAATCTCACAATTGTGCTTGGGATGCAGCAAAGTTTCCTACGCTGCATTGTGCTGCAGCAGATTTTTGTATTCTGCATCAGAAAATGTTTGAATTGCTGGAACATATTTTCCATGTGGGAAATATGAATGCATTTTAAAAAGCTAAGGATGGCATAAAATCCAAAACCACTGCTTGATGGTTTATTATTTATTTATATGTATTTCTATCCCGCCCTATACCCGGGGGTCTCAGGGTATAGACAGGTCCCTGCCCTCAGGCTTACAATCTAAAGACACAATATACAAAAGGAAAGTGCTGTGGGAGGGAACAGGGAACAGCCAAAAGCAAGCATGTGAGGTCTTCAGTTCCAATTCTTCTGTTCGTTTCTTACTGCTCAAATTTTCCTATTCTCTTTACTTTGAATTTTCTCTTCATTGATGACAAAACAGATGATGGTGGAGATGGTCAACCGGCATCTACTCAGCCCCACCCTGCTCAGCCTCAGGACCAGACGTTTCCTCAACTGGTGGATCAACTGCCGTAGTCTCTTTGCCATCTTGTGATGGGAGCAGTTAGAAGAGGGAGGGGCAGTGCAGGAAGCAAAATGGCAGAGCAGATGCCTCTTCTCCACTCCTCTCAGGCAAGATGGTTCACAGCCTTGCAATGATGGCAGTTGAAGGAGGGAGGGGCACTGCTGGGAGCAAGATGGCAGAGCCCAGCCTACTGCCTCTTCTCTACTCCTCTCAGGCAAGATGGTTCTCAGCCTTGTGATGGCAGTTGGAGGAGGGAGGGGCACTGCTGGGAGCAAGATGGCAGAGCAGCCCAGCCTGCTGCCTCTTTTCCACTCCTCTCAGGCAAGATGGTTCTCAGCCTTGTGATGGCAGTTGGAGGAGGGAGGGGCACTGCTGGGAGCAAGATGGCAGAGCAGCCCAGCCTGCTGCCTCTTTTCCACTCCTCTCAGGCAAGATGGTTCTCAGCCTTGTGATGGCAGTTGGAGGAGGGAGGGGCACTGCTGGGAGCAAGATGGCAGACCCCAGCCCGTTGCCTCTTCTCCACTCCTCTCAGACAAGATGGTTTGCAGCCTTGTGATGGCAGTTGGAGGAGGGAGGGGCACTGCTGGGAGCAAGATGGCGGAGCCCAGCCTGCTGCCTCTTCTCCACTCCTCTCACGCGAGATGGTTCACAGCCTTGTGATGGCAGTTGGAGGAGGGAGGGGCACTGCTGGGAGCAAGATGGCAGAGCCCAGCCTGCTGCCTCTTCTCCACTCCTCTCAGGCAAGGTTTAAATACTTATATAAATATTTATTGTTATATTACTGTGTTTATTGAAGGGCAGAGTCAGTATATTGTAGTTACTAAATTAGGACTTTGGAATCCGGGGTTCGAGTTCCTTATTCAAATCATATAGATATCGTAAATAAACTGACTTTTCCCTTCACTTTTTTATCATGAGTATGCATTAAGGATGTGTATGAACTTAATTTTTTGAAGTTTGGTTCACATCAATTTGTTTCTTTCAAATTGTCAAAAAAGGCAAAAATACAGTACTACTAAACTGGTTTGGGGTGAATGTGTGATTCACAAGGTTCTAACTGAACCCCCATTAGTTTGGCTTGACTTTAAACCAGAACCTAGAAACAGCAAGGGCTTTGGTTGAATTTGAACAGTCTGAACCTCCAGCTCTTCCTATACCAGTTCTTTAAAACTGGTTCAACATATTCCTGTATGTCTACCTAAGGGCATTACAAAATAATGATCTTTAATTCACTGCAGTTTTTCAGTTTTGTTCTAAATATTTTAAAATTAATAACTAAGAAAGGAACTAGCTGGATAAACCTGGGACTTTTCAAAATTTACTGTTTACTTCAAGTAAAATAAAAGAGTATGACTTATGAGTTTACTTGCCTCTAAATGAGTTGAGACTTAATTTAAACCTTCTTTCTTGATAAATAGACTCTTATTAACTTTAACTGTCATCACAGAACACCAGAATAGCTTATTATACCAACAATAACATGTGCTTGAATACTGAAATGCCAAATTGTGTTTTTCAGAAAAATCAACCCAAGTATTTGCATCTTCATTTCTAACCCCAAATATATAATTTGATCACATACATCTGCCATTTTCTCTTAATCTTGGAGCTCATTAAATATCCTTCCAACATTTCAATATTCTTCTACTTATTAGCAATTTCAGGCTTAATGAAAACAACTTAATTGCTGCACAGTCTTATTGTTTGTGTGTGCATGCTAAATTCTAAGAAACAGTGTGTTAACTATTGCCTAATTTATTGCCATGTGTGATGGATTCAGGGTATAGGCTGCAGAGGGCAGGAATATTTCTTAGGCCTTTTGCAAACCGCTTTGCAAACCGCTTAAGCAAGCCTTTGCTGCAAACAGCAAAACGGGCAGGAAACATTGTCCAGGCCCTTTGCATTGATTGGCTGCAGGCAAAATTGGAGGGAAAACCTTCCCAGGGGCTAGGAGGCTTGACTGGCAGGAGGGAGGAGTTTTCCCCAGTAACCACTGGCAACAGCCAGTGCCTGGAACTGTTGGGTATAATAAGCAGGGACCAGAGCTCTCTGTGTCTTTCTCTGGGCAGGATTTGAAGAGGATTGATCATGGGGGGTCTTTCTCTGAGGGACATTTCCTAGGATTGACCAGGGCTGGGGTTACAGCCAAGCAAGGGAGGACTGGGCCGTGCATCACCCAGGGGAACGTTACATTCTTTGACAAGGCTTGAGCTGAGGCAGAGCTTGTCAGAGGAGAAAAGTGGAGAGGCTTGACTTTTAAAAGGGACACTATTTTTCCTGTGAGGGGGGAAATCAGTCTTGATAGGAATTCTGAGTTATTGAGTTACTGATTGGACTTTAACTGGCAATACCTAAACTTTATAATCATCTTCATTATTACCTAATAGCTTGTTATCATTAACAAACCTGTTTTGATTTACTGTTTTAGTGCTTGCTACCAGTTTATTAAGGCTGTAGCACTCACTCGGTCATTGCACGTTCCCAGCAACCTACTGGTGCCCGGCTACTCTTACGAGGACAGGCACTGGCTGGACTGTTGGGAGTCGTGACACCATGCCTTGGAGCCAACTATTCCTTGCTTTTCACTTTTGGTCTTACAACGCTAAAAGAGAGCTCTTGGTTCAAACACACTATTTATACACAGTCGTATAGGGCCACTGTATTTTGTGTAAAATGACAGTTATCAATAGTTGATTTATTTTGTACCCATTAATGGGTACTTAATGGGTACTTCTAGTGACAGTGGAAAAACACCCCTTGTCTCACGTGACTAGACTTTCAGTTGTGCAATGAGTAGAGATGTACAAATTAGGTTTGTATTCTAAAAGTTTGAATGAAACTGAACTATTCAAAGTGGTTTGAATCAAATTGTAAAATAAGAATGTTTGATTCAAACCGTTCATGTGCAATTTTATTTTGCCCTTTAAAGGGACAAAAATTTTCAATGCAGAAATTGAAACAGAACTAGTCCCTATAAGGTTCAGTTCAATTCAAACAGAGCACACACAAAAAGTTTGTGCACTTCTCATCTTCTGCAGTCCCAACCATGCCTGGTAACTTAATGGGGGGTGGAGAAAGTGCATTGGGTTTGTAGTAGGGGTGTGCATGAATTCAATTTTTTGGAATTCAATTTGAATCAAATACCTGAAAATTTGATTTGATTTGAATCTTTAAAATTCAAATTTACCCAAATTCAATTCAAATTTTTACACTTATGAATGTTGACAACACGCATCACGTACGCATCCATACATGTCCATATGCATCCCATATTTATCCCATATGCAACCAATTTTCATCCCATACAGATACATACAAATGGAAATGGATGCAGGAAAGATGCGAGAAAGAATGTCCAAATAATTTGAATGAATAGATCTGAAAATTCAAAATTCATTCAGATGTTTAAATTAGAATTTATAGACATTTGATTCGAATTTTAATGTCCACATTTGAATGAATTTGATAAAATTTCAAATGTTCTGAATATTTGTGCATATCCCTAGTTTGTAGTGGTAAATGGAAAAAAACTTTTACTATGTAGAAGGCAGAATTAACAGAATTCATGTATAGGCAAAGATACTGATGTACATTCTTTTTCTGTCTATTTTCATTTATTTCACATATGAACACCATGCCTCTTCTTCTGACACCTGTAAATGTCAGTCATAATTATTTTCCTCAGCATTTTAGGTTTATATTCCTTTTATGTGGCAGGAGAGGTTGAGAATCAATTATTGGTTCAATGTCTTGCAGTAAATCATGTTAGGTTCTAACCCAACAAGTTTAGTTAGATTGTTAGATGTAAAAGCACAATTTTTAAACTATTTGCTAAGCATTCCTTTGCCGGCTCACAAAACGAATGAAGCGGGACTTGAATTATTAACAAAAAATAATTAGCAAATAGCAGATAGTCATTGCAACAGGGAAGTTGTTGAATATTTGAGCTTGTGACCTTCTCACTTCCTAATTATTATATGCTGGTTTATTATCATGAACAGGCATACACTTAATGACTTTTAAAATCTCAGCAAGAAATTAATTCAACATATTTAAAACCTACTGGAGATTTTTATCCCCGAAGCCCACATTTTGGTACTGTACCCTAACTCTATATCCCAAATGTTGTGACCCATATATGGTCTGCAGAGCAAAGCGGAAATTATTTCTGATGGCAGATACGTGAAGCATTGACTTTTTTCTGCTATCTATATCTATGCTCTGTATCAATTGGTAATGCCCTCTTAATGTTTGTGGCCTTATTAGCCTCTCTTATTTGTGACTCTATATGAATTGAGTTTTAACTCTGTTTATATTGTAGATATTATGTAACTTGTATTTGGGGCATAGGGCAGGCTAGATGGAGAAGAAGAAGAAGAGTTGGCTTTTCTGCCCCGCTTTTCTCACCCATTTAAGGGGATTCAAAGCCACTGACAAAACTTTCTAATCTTTTCCCCAGAACACCCTGAGATGTAGGTGGGGCTGGAAGAACTAAGAAGAGAGTGATGACTAGCCCAAGGTCACCAAGCTGGCTTTGTGGAAGAGTGTGGATTCAAACCTGGTATTCCCAGATAAGACTGGCTCCCTAACCACTAGACCAAACTGGCTCACTGTTGAGAAAGAGAAAGAGAAAGAGAGGGGGACATACTCTACCAATTATATAAATATAATTCAAAGATGGATTGTTAGTCTAAGGTATAACCAACACTTCTAAAAAAATAATCAGGTAACTGTTTACAAAGGTCAAAATAGTCTCACAGAATTTTAAATATAAAAATGAATTAATTCAGTGCTAAGATGGGGCAAGAGGGGAAGAGGGGGAGATATGGTGTGGGGGGGGCAGGGAAAACAGACTTGGAAAAGGGGTGTTAGACATCTCAAAGCTATCACTTCTGTTCTGCCTCCCAACTGGCAGAGTTTGAGGAGGCCTGCCAACTTGCCCACTGCTTTGGTAGTGCTGCTTTTGAATGGCAAGTCAGTCCAGAATAAAACATCAGTCATCCATGACTTGATTCTAGATTGTAGGGGTTGTCAGCTCTTTGTCATGGATGGAACATTACCCTCCTCCCAAAAATATCTCTATAACAAAGCTCCCTTAAACAACAGTAGAATAAGCATTCATGCTTCCATTGTTACAAAAGTGTTCTTCCTTTTATTCCCAAGAAAATTTATTTCTAGAAACCTAATTGATATGAACCATGCATTCTCCATATGACGCAGAGAAATAAGACTTAATATCTTAGGATCCCCCTCAATCTATTATCCCTTCTAATGAATTATTTTCCATACCGGCACTTAGTATTGTAATGAGATATACTGTATTTTCTGGCGTATAAGACTACTTTTTAACCCAGGAAAATCTTCCCAAAAGTCAGGGGTTGTCTTATACGCCATGGGTCATCTTCTTATATGGCAAGTATATCCCAAACTCTGTATTTTAACTGGAAAGTTTGGGTCGTCTTATACGCCGGAAAATACGGTAGATTACCTAAATAAACAATAGCACATGAGAACATAAGAGAAGCCCTGCTAATCAGGCTACAGCCCATCTAATCCAACATTCCATTTCACATAGTGGCCTATCATTTGCTTGTGGCCATTCTCAAGCAGAAGATGAGGGTGAAACACTCATCTGTTCTTAACTCACCACAGTGGTCTTTAGAAGCACCCCACTCCTCCAAGCTAGAAGCAATACCCAGGCATCCATTCTAGAAGCTATTGACATGCCTGTCCTCCATGAATTTGTCTAACCCCTTCTTAAAGAAGGGGCCATCACCACTCCTTCCAATAGTAAATTCCACAGATCAATGACCGCTGGATGAAAAAATACTTCTGCTTGTCAGTTATTTTAAAACTATTAGACGTGAAGGGAAGGAGTCTTTTGAATATAAATACAGCATTATTGGTTGTAGAAATCTGTCTTTCAGGGTATTGAGAGACAGCCCTACAGAATGTTCCCTAGAAGACTTGCTATACAAAATTATATATAAATTACTAACTTTATGCAACAGTAATTCACTTACTGTAAACATATCATTTATAATAATTGGCCTAAAGAAAATACAAAAAACAAATCTTACAAGGGAACTGATCATTCGTTGAGATGAACGAGCAATGTTAGCAGGCAGTCCAAAAAAATCAGGTTTATCATCTTCTGGAAGACCTTCAATAACTTGGCGGTAATCCTGTGCCAAAAGAAAGATTAAATAGATTTTTAAGATGTCTGAGCAATTATAGGCCACTGAAAGAAACAATCTGAACTAAGATTTTACAATTTCATCATCTTGAGTACACCAAAAAGAAATAGCTTTGAAACTTGCTTACAGATACAATTATTAGTAATCAATCTTACTTATACAAAATTAAACACAACAATAATTAGAGGGTCTGGAGGGTAAAAATCTCCTTGAAAAGTTGCCATATATGTTTCAATGGAGTATTGATCAAGCAACATTTTAAAACCTCTTCAGAAACACACCTTTTCACAGGTCTCTTAGGAAATTACTGATAGGGGTGATCATGATGACTTCTAACTATTTTTGTCTGTTTATTCCAGATCTATGCTTTTATTTATAAACCATATAAACTACATTAACAATCTGAGTTATTCAATAAATAAATAAAAGAAATAAACGAATGTGGTCAGATAATGAAAAATAAGTGTGGTTCCCTTACAAGGTGGAATTGGGTAAGTGAATAGAATATATTGTAAGCAATAGAACCCTGTTTTGGGGGGGGGCATTAACCTTTTGCATGTATTAATTTTTATTGACACAAATGACTATTACCCTAGCAGAAGTTTGCATATGCATTCCCATGTTCTTATTTTTTGACAGAGTTATTAAAATGGTCTAAGTCTCTAGTCCCTTTGCTTCCGTCAGTCATGATCAATTTTCAGCAATGTAGCAGTTTTCAACAGTTTTATTAGGTAGTCATAAAAGTGATCCACAATTAGGTAATAAGAAGCAGAATCTTCTGCCAATTTAATAAAGCCAAAGAAATTAATTTTAGTTCTAACATCTGATAAGGGAAACATACCAATATATTGCAGGAGCTAGGGAGAGTGATAGAATATGGAAATCTACTCATCATCTTGCCCCGGAAATTTGTGCCGGCAATGACTCTCGAATTAAAAAACTGTTCCAGGTAGGATCGAAGGACCCTCATATCAAAGTAATTATCTATACGACCGCCATAAATAGCATTTTCTAATAAACCATGTACAAATTCCCACTGGAAATCTTTGGCACCTGTAAATAATTAAATATAAAACACATTAAAATTCAATACAATGGCTTCACTTTATCACTATGGGTGTCGTAAATGCAGTGGTAAAATATATTCTATCAAGTGTAAACTCAGACCTAAGTAGATGACCCGATCTTTTCATTCAACTAAAGCCCTACTCCTATTACAAATGTCTATGGAATCCTCTATATATCAAACTAGTTGTTAGTCTGGATTGTTAAACCTGTTCATTTGTTGAAAGGGGGAAGGCAGTGCATCTGTGAGATGCAAAACGTGCTCATGGGCCTGCTTCCTCTATGTATTCCTTCTACGACATTTTGAAACTGGTGCCAGTGTTCCTAGATAAGGCACTGGGACCGAGCCAGTTCTTCCAGCCATGCACTGCATGTTAGTGGACATGTCAGGGAATATGCAGCTACTGCTACTGTTGCACCTACCTACTTAGGCTGCTTGTTTCCCCAATCAGAGATGCCCGGGAACTGCTGTTTTGGTGAGCGGGATGCAACTCCTGCTGCTCTATCAGCTGCTGTGGATCCCCAGAAAAATTATAGAGAAACTGAGAGCATTTGAGTTGTCCCAGTATGTGTATGGAATTGTCATTAGCTGCAGGCTTGGGAAACCCAGACTCACAGATCAGGGTCCTCTGAGTGTGATACTTCTTTCTCAGGCTCAAAGAAATATTCACAAGCAACAGTAACAGCATATATTCAAGGGATTCATGTAGAAAGCAGAGGGTAATGTCTGATCTCTGACCACTTCTGTATCTGCCAATATTTGTCCTCTAGAGGTGGGGCTGGGACTATGGAAAATCCTAGCACGCCTGTTACTGCTATAGCATGGTTGGCCCTGTGGCCCACATGTTCCAAGAAGGGGTCCAAACAATAAGGTGCCTTATGGTGCTAAACTTTATTTGTGGGACAGGTATGCCAAATACATATACGTTTTGCACATCCGTATCTGTAATTCTGTAAACAAGTACGTTATTATAACAACAGCTATTCAAGCCTGTGCAATAATTAGTTTCAAATAATCTTTTGAGCAGAATCTTTTTGGGAGTTTGGATCAGAAATAGGATTCCAATTTCTTTAAAAGTTGAGCTTTACTAGTTGTTGTTTTTCAAAAGCCAGCCCTTCATTAGTTGTTAAATTCAAGTGTGCCAGGCTTACATGATTTTTGGTGGTAGAAAAACTGAGTCAGACAATGCAACGAGATTTCCTTGAGGACATAATGACTCACCGTCAAAGAGTCTATCGATAATGTCATATCCTGCACGAAGATCAGATAAGGAAAATTCATAAAATTTGGTCCAGCCCTATTCGCGGGGAGAAAAACACAGTTGTTATTACTCAAACAATATTATGTTCATAGTCACATGATGAGAAAATTGTCCAAAGCCTATGCTATGTGAAAAATTTTAAAAATATATGTAAAAAATACTAAGGAAAAAAATCACACAGTCATACAAAATTAAAGTAAGAAAGCTCTATGGGTCCTACAGAACACAACTCCCTCAAATTTACTTCTGATATAAATATGTAGTTGAAGCTAGAGGAATTATCATAGGATTTTGGATTAACAGAACCTGGAAGATGGGTATGAAGAAATCTGTTATTTTATACCATTTGTCTCACAAAGTGGTAAAAGATTTACCTGAAGTCAGTTCTCCCTATTTTATCGCAAGTGTACATTGACCTGTAATCTTAGTTTTACAAATAAGAAAGGGGATTTACACTGTTACAAATAAGGAAGAGAATATATTTTAGTATAAGAGAATGCACATGAAATGAATACAACTGACTCTAAGCATAACAAAGAACAGTAACAATGAGAAGCAAGATTTCTTACCTGAGGAATGTAATTTCTTCTTTCTTGACATGCAGCATGAAACCAAGCCAAGCTAAAGAGAGCATGGGCTCGAGACAAATTGCCTTTTTTACTAATTTGCTCTGGAGTCCAAGACTCATATGTTCTCATTAAGTTCTTTTTCAAACCTGGAGGGGCCTATAGGGAAAATGAAAAGTCAGCTTAAATGTTTATGGATTGTATCTTATATTGCAAAAAATAAAAGCCTGCGTCTTCCTGCTGCCCTTCTCCTAGTTCAGCCTGCTGCATTTCATAAATGCAGGAAACCTGCAAAGCTGCCGTGAAACAAGGAATCAGCAAAAACTGGTGAAGAAAGCTACCACCTCCTTTACAATTTAATTCCACTTCTTCCTTTGCCCATTCGCACTGCAGCCTTCACCACTCTTGCCCAGACCTCATTTAATTTCCCCAATCACCCTATGAGGCTTTCTGGAGGTAGCACAAGACATGCATGTATGAAGCAATGCAAAGAAGACTTGCACAACAACAACACCACACACATACAGATTCAACCTTATATGTTATTTTCAGTGTCATTTTACTTGGTAAGAGTACCCACTTTGTTAACAGTGTACACACTTTCAGCAACTTAATCTTACTTCATATGTTATCTTCAGACTTGACTGGAGCAAAATCGGGGAAAACTTTGGGTGGACTTCAGCAGTCAGCCAAAGTCGAAAACCTGCCTGTGGCTGCAGATTTTTCAGTTCCTGTAAGGAAAAAATAATAATTCTCAGACTGTATTAAATATTTCCTTTTAAAAGAAACAAAATGTATATAGTGTTATTATTTTGATACAGCACTGTCATTCAGCAACTCATGGATAGGTGTTTTCTGGTAAGACAGACTACAATATCCTAGAATTCTTTGGCGAGCAAGTTCCTTTTAGCAGACAGGTTCCTTTATGGATCACTGAATATTTTATTTTAGCAAACAGAGAGTAGAAAGCAGAAACAAGGGATCCTTGCTCACAAAGAACGTATTGGAACAAATGAATTATTTCTAGGTTACGTGTTCCATTTCAAACACAGAGTTAGGAGTGAAGAATGAGGCAGTCAAACTGCAAAAACCAACAGAGGATTCCAAGGACTACAGAAGAATCTTTGTGAGCCAGTTCGGTCTTGTGGTTAGAGTGTCTGATTCTTATCTAATCGTCTCCTGGTCCAATACCACACTCTTGTGAGAAGCTAGCTGGGTGACTTTGGGTTAGTCGCAGTTCTCTTTCTGAGCTCTCACAGCCCCACCTACCTCACAGGGTGTCTGGTATGGGGAGAAGAATTGCTTGCCAGCTGCTCAGAGTCCCCTTAATGGGTGAGAAAAGCAAGGCATAAAAGTCAACTCTTCTTCTTCTAGATAGCATGAATGGACCCCAAAATAGCAAACCGAATTGGAAGGAAGTTGTATGTGATGCATAATATAGTAAAATAAATAAATGTTCTAAATTAATGGTATCTGACCTAGAAGGAACTGACCAGGAAAGAAACTTTGATGGTCTGAAGAATCTCCCAAAAGATGAAGTTCATGGTTGGGTTAAATAGTCAAACTGAAACTGTTGGTATTATAATATGGTTATACAACTCTATAGTGCAAACATCTTTCGAAAACTAGTTCCTATTAAATGTAAAATGTGGGGGGTTGGGGTATTTACCCAAGCCAAAGGGGACAGAATTTGAGGCTGGTGGACATACAGAAGAGAGCACTGAGTGCAGGGGGACAGCTGCTCCAGAAGCCATCCAATGATTTTTAAAAAGGAGGCAGAGACAACAGAAGAAGGAACGTCACTAGAGATGTGTCAAACTGCTGACCATCGTGTTAGGTGCTTTCTCTGATAGGTTCCCATTCTTAAATACATGTAGAAGCATGAAACAGAAAACTTATCTGTTAGCTTCATCCACCCTCACAGCCATTATGGGCCTTTTGTGTGTTTGCCTGCAGCACATATCCGCATGCATGAGATGTTAGGGAAAGCAGCTCACAGTCCTTGGCCTCTAACTGCTATTCACGTTCAATGTATGGTAGTTTGGCATATCTGTAGACCTAATTCATTTGATGTCTGTTTGCAATCAAGCTGCTGATTGGTTCAGAGTAAGGACCCGCCAGAGGGCAACTCAGCTGATGCCTCCTAAGAGAGGAGGAAAAAAGAACAAACCATCTGCTCAGACTGCTCTTTTCCACCCTCAGGATCAAAAATGAAGTAACAGACCACTCCTAATCAGTTCGTCTTGGGGACCAGGACTTAAACCCTTCAATACTGAAGCAATGTGGGCATGTCAATTGTTGTAGGTCACAATTTGTCAGACACCCAATAGTGACAATGCGCTGACAGATAAATTGCATAAACTGAATTCTGACTTACATGGCTGATGTGATCTACCAGCTGTTAATTACTATGGCAGCCTATTTTGAAAAAGCAATAAGGAACAGCTGCTGCTTTGGAATCCTAGAAATAGCAAGTGTGCATAAACTTTTCTTTACAAAAGCTTTATTCTGCATTTGAAAAATCACTTTGAGGTGTACTGCAGTACCAATGCAATCTTTCTGCATATGAACTTGGAAGTTCCGTTGTGATTATTTGCAAACACACATTAACTTTATTTAGTTATTTAAAATGTATTACAGTTGGACCCCCATATCCACAGGGGGATAGGTTTCAGGTCCTAACGTGGTTACTGAAAACCACAGATATTTCAAACAGCTGGAAATTGCACTCAATTTCCCATGATCCTTGGGAAAACTTGTGAAATTTCACAGGAATCATGGGAAGTCACATGTGATTTAGGGCTATTTCTCACTGCCCCAAGCCTCCAGGAAGCCTCAGGTAGGCCTAATGGCAGTGGCAGGGGATGGGGAAGAGGCTGATCCAGACATCGCAGGTAAGTGAAACCACGATTACCAAATCAGCAGATACGGGAGGGTTGGTCTGTATTTTATCATAGTTTTTATTTCATTTTAACATAATTGGTTAAAGCCATGAGAAGACTGAGAGAGTTATACTCCTAGGCAATTTGGAAATATACTTGAATTGGTCATGGAACCAAAATCTGAAGGCTTCTAAACCATGTGTAATTTCTTACCTTTTCCAGGATTGGAAGCCATGACACAACAAGGTGCAAATTCTTCAAACAGAGCCATTCACCATTCTGTGCACATTCCTTTAAAGTTTGAACAGCTAGATCGGCTTGGCCCTGGCCCATGGCAACCTACAAAACACAACAAAATGTTTTCACAGCCAAAATGTTTTCATAATGCCATGCCATTGGACTTTTTCTTTTACTTGTAGCAAAATAAAAAAGAATACTTTAAATCCAATGGCATGGCATTATGAAAATGTTTTGGCTGTGACTAAGATGTTAAGTTTAGAACAGCCACTCACACTTACGTGTGGTTTATTCTAGGTCACTTCTTCCACAGTTAATTGAGAAAGACTACTGCTATGGTAGAAAATGGTGCATTCATTAAGTCTGCTATTATCAAAGGAAATCTACTAACAGCACTGATTTTATTTCAGTGTAAAGTATAACAAGAGAAAGGAAGGAGTTTGTCATACAGCTACACAAAGTGAACATACTAAAAAAAAATTCACTATTTCCTTCAGTCACCACCAACATATAACGTCTATCATTAGACACATCTTATTTTTTGGTGGGAGGGAACCTACCACATTATAGTGTGCTTTCAGAACAAGATAGGAAAAGCAAGAAAATAATGATTTAACTCCAGAATATTTATTCATGCAGCACACCTGTTACTAGGATACTTCTTGGCACAATTAACTTGATTATTTTGAACTGGAAAGCCAGGTCAGTGGCCAGGTGAAGAAATAAGTTGGCTCAGTTTTAAGAAATATCACTGAGGTGTTGCTTAAAGAAACATCAATTAGGAATGCAGAGCCTTTTTCAGAAATGCAGAAGGATGGTGGGGAGACTATAAAAATATGGAAGACGGAATGTTTGTGTTGGAGGGGGGTTGGATGCTCCAAAAATTAAAAATGAAAAACACTGAACAATGTTCTATAAAATCCAACATTTATAAAATGAAAAAATTGGAAAAG
This sequence comes from Aspidoscelis tigris stejnegeri, assembly GCA_023333525.1. Classification (NCBI taxonomy): domain Eukaryota; kingdom Metazoa; phylum Chordata; class Lepidosauria; order Squamata; family Teiidae; genus Aspidoscelis; species Aspidoscelis tigris. The sequence continues at coordinate 258,340,726 of JALMGA010000001.1, forward strand.
CAACACATATGACCGCAAAGAAAGAACTTTTCAATTCTAAGAAGACTAATGAAAAGAAATCTGAAAGGGAAAACTGAGAAGACAAACTCTCTCCAGAATGCTTGGTTGAAAACTATAATAATAAATGCTTTATTCAAAAGAGCAGTACCAAGAAAGCTATTATGTGTAAAAAAAAATCCTTCAAAAAACAGAAAGCTTATCCTAATAAGGAAAGTAGAAAGACATTTCTTTGATAAAATAAATGTAGGAAGAAAGTGAGAAATTTTGAAAAAGCAATTGGGGAGCGTATTGCCAAAACTAAGCATGATGATTAGACAGCTGTTGGTCCCTTGGACAACAAAAGAGACAACAGGTTCAAGAAAAACGGAAAAAGAAAATACAGAGAAGCTGAATGAAGTCTTTGTAGCACATTTATAAGTCTGAGTTATTTTATCATGGACAGAGTTGACACACTGAAAAAACAGTGGTGACAAGAGAAGAAATAGCAGACCTCATTGACAAATGACTTCTTAACAAAAACATGCAATGTGTCACTAAGCTTGACTGCTGTAGCTGACAACCAGAAGTTGGTTGATGTTAACTCCATGTTTTTAAAAAGAGCTCAAGGGGAAATCCAGGAAATTGTTGGGCCGTCTGGCTAACGTATGTTCTGGGGAGATCATGAACCATTATTAAAGCTAAGACTACCAAATATGTATGAATCTTGCCTTAAGTCAACATGGCTTCTTGAAGGGAATAGCCCTGTCTAACTGATATTTTTTAAAAAAAGAGTTACTGTACATTCTGGCGTATAAGACTACCTTTTAACCCAGGAAAATCTTCTCAAAAGTCAGGGGTCGTCTTATACGCCAGGTGTCATCTTCTTATACGGCGAGTATATCCCAAACTCTATATTTTATCTGGAAAAGTTGGGGGTCGTCTTATACGCCCAGTCGTCTTATATGCCGGAATATATGGTAACAGTTTCAGTAAACACAGTTTCAGTAAGCAGATCTCATTCACCTAGATATAAAAACCCCCTCCTCTTGATAATACCCCTCATCAAAGAGGAAGCTAAGCAATCATGGAGTAAAAGATCAAGTCATCATATAGATAAATAACTGATTAAGGAACAGAATGCACAGGGTAGAAGAAAGAAACATTTATCACAACAGAGAATCAGAACAAGTAGGGTTCTCCAATGTTTTACACTAAGACTACAACATTGAATAAATGATATTGACTCAAGGGTAAACAGCAGAATAGTCAAATTTGCTGATATCAAATTCTGGAAAACAATAAAAACAAAGGTGGACTGTGAAAAGTTCTAAAGGTATCTCTGTTTGGAGATACTGAGTATCATTATGGCAACGTAAACAAATGTAATATGATACTCAGTGGAGCAAAATCAATAAATTTTAACTACACAGCCAAAGAGATCTGAGCTAAATGTTTATGTAGTGGTAGATAGTTCAACGTATGTTCCAACCTATTAAAAAAGTGAGCATCAAATTAGGGATAATAAAAATGGCATTGAAAATAAAGTTGCTAATATTATAATATTCCTTTTTTAAAAATCAATGCTATAACTGCACATAGAAAAGGATAGAGCAAAGCTAGAAATGATTAAAATGACCAAAAAGCTAGAGGATATCTATGCAATGTTTAGGGCTTTTTGGTTTAGAAAGATGTAAAAGAGGACACAACAGAGGTGTACAGAACTGTGCATGACGTGGACAGATAATGAAACGTTTTCCTTTCTTACTTAAAATACTAAAACCAGGGATCCCCTTATGAAGCTGACTTTTGAAGAATAAAGAAGAAAAAGAGCAACATTCCTTCATACAATATAAAGTGAAACTATGGAATTCACTCCCCCAAGATCTGAGATTTGGACAAATTCATGAAGGACATGGATTTCTGTGACACTAGCTCTGATGGCTGTTTAATATAGCAAAGATTGTTATGCAACTATCGAAGGAATCAGAACATTACAATTCTTTTGCACTGAGGAGCAACAGTCCAATACAGTTTAACTGTCAATTAAAAGTGCAAGATGCATATCAGTTCCTAAGGTTCACTAGTGAGCCCTGCCCATTTTCACAAGGACAATGAGGATTCACCATCCTTGTTTGTGGGCTTCCTATTGCTGATTCTTTCCCCCTACGTATTGGTTGATCTGCTTCTTTTCTGCAGGGTAGGCTTTAAAGAACAAACAGTGGACCGACCACCAGAAACAGCATCACAGTTTTCTTCCTGTAGATATAAGAAACAAGTCTGTTGAACTGCTTGTTCAGGTAGCTCAGGGGAGGCTAAGAAACAAGGCCAAAGTTTTCACGGATGTAAGGAATCTTATTCATCCTCTGCCTGTGATCATAAACACACAAGCAGACAAGGAAAGGCAAAGAAGTTGAAAGAAAGTATACTTCTTTATTCTTTATTGACTTATGGTGTTTTTCCACTAGCACTAGAGTACTCATTAAGGACCCTTAATGGGTCCTTAATGGGTCCTTAATGGATACTCTAGTGCTAAGTGGAAAAACACCCTTAAAGTCTGTAAAAGAAGCTACAAATAAATATTGTATGATTTCTTTGTTTTGTCCCCAAATTCACTTTTCCTAAAAAATAAAAGGGAGAATGAATTTATGAATGGTGTCGAACTTTACTGAAATATTCCATGTCTAAGCTGTAAAGCGTTCTCTTGCAGTAGGCCTCCCAGGCAAGCAACTCCTTTCAGAACCAAGGAAAAACATTTTTTAACCAGAGTTTTTATTATCCCCATGTTGTGCTACTGCTGTTTGCTCTGTTTTGTTCATGTTTAGTAGGTTGTTGAGGTTTAATAGATTGAAGATAAAGCAGATGAAAAGGATCAATATTGCAAACACACTGCGTGAATCCAGAAGTTATTATCTTGAGGAAAAAGCTGTTTTACAATTTTTAATCATGTAAGTATGTATATAATTTCTAGAGTTTTTCTTGAAGCGTGAAAGACCCACCTGGTGATAGCATTCCCCATTTCTTTCCACATTTGCAAGTTCTTGTAATTCCTGAGAAGGATCAGCACCAGGAGAAATAATTATCAAGATTGGTTCAATTTCTAATGTTTCTTTGTAGAGACGTTTCAAATTCAGTGGTGGTGGTGACAATTCTTTTATCCCTAGAAAAATAGATGGATTTCAAACAAAGATGCTACCAAGTGGAGCCACACTCCACAGCAAAGAGCAAGAAAAACAGTCTGGTCCAAAAGTGCATTTCGGAAGGTTGATCCCAAATTTCTTTTCAGGCTCCCTTGAATTTTATTGTTTTAATGAGTCCATTTTTAATTACTAAAACAGTGGCAAAGTTTTTTACATTGTTATAAACTTAAGGACCCAATTTAAGAAAATGTAAAATGTCTTTATCCGGCTTTTATGCTGTTTTTAGTGCTATTCCCTGGTCTTGTTTTGTTTTTTTCTGTTTTGCTGACTGGCCAATGGCTGAAATAAAATGTATTTATTTATCCAATTGAGTTTTTATTTTATTTTTTAACATGGCTGTGTAATGAGCTCCCAGTCCTTAGGGCCTCATGAGGGAATTCTCCAAAGAAATCTTTGTTTATTTTTATAACATCAGCAGAGATCATGAATTAGCTATATGAAGGCAAAATGTCTGCTTGCTTCAAACTAATCTGACTGTGGTGGACCAATAAACTCACATATATATTTCACCTTTCAGGCACTGTATTGCTTTAGTATGTTTATTTTTATATTTTGTTTTTAATGTTCTCCATCCAGAGATGTTTGGGTATAGAGTGGGATAAAAATGGAAACAAACTCCAGTTCCCTACCTTCAAAGCCTGAAACTGTTTTCCGAAAAAGCTTCATGTCCAGACTCAGTTACAAAATCAGAATAGTAAATACTCAGAGGACATGATTGTTTACAATACAAGGTTCTCAGATGAGACAGATAGCTGCTCATGGAAGTGTGCTTCAGTTATAGTATTGCTAGCTGAAATGCCTTATTTCAAGGTAATCATTAAAACGGTCAACTTACCCAAGGCTTTGCATGCAAAAAGGGCCATTGCGCTTTGCAGTCTATCTGGCCTGACAGCTTGTACCACGAGAACCTTGAAACAGATATAGTGACACATTAAGATTTGAACATATTACCTAAAGACCCAAGCTTTACAGAAGAAGAAAAAAATTCAACTTAAAATAGTCAAAAATTACCGTAATAAAAAACTTTACCCTTTTAAATTATGAATAATATTATTAAATTACAACAACAATAATAGCAGCATCAAATGCGATGAAATCAGGCCTAATAAGTCAATATAACTGCCTGAATTTGCTCTGTGGTTTCTTCCAGGCTTAATCAGACTTGCTTAGGGGAGGATGTATAAAAGTTCCTTTTCATGGTTGACATGTAGCCTACCGCAAAGGTAAATAGCATATTCAATGCTGTATGCATTTTTGCCTCAATCATTACTTTGCAGTCTCTAGAAGGGAGTTCATGGCAGGTTGTGGTCCCTGGACTGAGAAATGTTATCCATCCCTTTCTGTGAAGCTACAGTTGTAACAAAATTAACATTTCTAAACAGTGTTGGGAGTTTTATCCCCATAAACATCCTCCTCTACCTCTCCTCTCCCCAGATTCACATGTATACATTTAGACAAAATCTGCAATCGTGTAACAATTCCACACCTTAACAGAAGATGCTTCCAAATAATAAAACATGTAAAGCTGAAAAGGAGCTGTGTGAGAACACATCCTAGGATATTGCACTGTACATTTAAGATGTCATCTATACTTTTAATTGTCAGTTTCATGCAGAATAATGCAGGGCTGGAAATGATGCAAAAGCAGCAGTGAAGATTACAAAGCACTGAAGCACTTTCCTTACAATAAAAGGGAAATTAAGATGACTTAATTGTGGATAGTGCTTAGCATTATGAACAATGAATTGGGTGCTTAGTATTATGAACAATGTGGAGAAGGCAGCTAGAAAATTTTTTTCTTGTTTATGACAGCTGCGAAGCATGCACACTCAGAACTTCACTAAACACCAGCTGCATACAGAAACAACAGAAGAAAACCATTGTCATGCCTAGCATGCTGACTTCCTGATCACATACCTTAGTATCTGCCAGTTACCATGGAAAACAGATGGGCTTTTTACACTTGCCAACCTAGGATGGTATAACAATACCATACCAGGCTGGTAAGGATCCACTACAGTGGTGGCCGTTTGCACTACAAGTGCTAAACTACTCTCATACCTGGCCATCAGAACTTGTAGTGCAAAGGACAGCCTGGGCTGCTTGCATCACCAAGACAATACCCAAAACAACATTCAGTGAGAGGCCCTATTATATCATGGTAATGCTGTGAGCTGTGCACCCAGTAATGCTCACTCACTGTGCCACATCCATAAGAGGGTGTGAAACCACCTCCCTGGGAGTGATGCAGATGAACTTGAACAGCAAGCAGATAAAACGCTCCAGCTAGTACCGTATTTTCCGGCGTATAAGACGACTGGGAGTATAAGACGACCCCCAACTTTCCAGTTAAAATATAGAGTTTGGGATATACTTGCCATATAAGAAGACAACACCCGGCGTATAAGACGACCCCCGACTTTTGAGAAGATTTTCCTGGGTTAAAAAGTAGTCTTATACGCCAGAAAATACAGTAGGTATGAAAAGGTCAGAGTTGAATTAGATGAACTTTATAGCTAGTACAACAGACAATCGTTCAAGATGAATTCTGCAATATTTCTCAAGAGGAGTTTTTTCGGTTGATTGGCTTTTAATATCAGCTAAATTCAAACTTCAAAATTTCTCTCTACAGATGAGATCTAGAGACACTTAATGAAAATAGTAACATTCATTAAATACAGTGAACAGATAACGGTAGAAAAGAAACAGAGGAACGGCATACAAAATGGCATATAAACTGTCTAAACACTGCCAACAGCACTGACTGCTTTATTCACAAATGACAGGCTCATTAAAATCTTATTAAAAATTGAATGCTTTTAACATACAACTAATAAATTAATCTAGCAATCCCACTACTCTTACAGTCAATACTTCCATGTTCTAGCTCTTTGTTACAACAGTTTCTTTTATCTGCACGGATTTGGTTCCTCCAAACTTCTGTGAACAATTGATTTGCAAATATAAAGCAGATAAATATTAGAAGGTCAAGTGCAAAAATCCATCCTTTTTGAATACATGTTCCTTATAAGACTCAGGAAAAAAGGGAAAATGTTAATATGGCAAAATGGAATGTCTTCTTAGTGTCTCCTTTTTCTTTGTTCCCTTCATAACATCACCCGAGAATCCTTCTACATCACTGGAAGGGTTGGGAAAAATGCAGGTGAGTGCTTTTCCTTGATATTTTCTGCTCCCCTGCTCTGCTTTTTCTCCACCACTAGCAGCAGTATAGCAAAGGAAGAGTGTTTGCTACTACTGTGGCTGCTTTTGCTCCTGGCAGTGCAGAAAAAGAGCAGAGGTGGAGGGAAAGGCAGCTACCTCATACTTGCCTTCATTCATTAATTCCAATTTGTATACTGCCTTATACCTTCCAAGATGGTTAACGACAGGCAAATAAACAAAATAAAATAAAACAAGTATGAATAAAAGCCCAAAGTTACTCCATTAAAAAGTCTACGAAAAGCCTGCACTACAAGTGCTAAACTAGTCTCATACCTGGCCAGCAGAACTTGTAGTGCAAAGGACAGCCTGGGCTGCTTGCATCACCAAGACAATACCCAAAACAACATTCAGTGAGAGGCCCTATTTCCGTACCCGTATTTTCCGGCCTATAAGACGACTGGGCGTATAAGACGACCCCCAACTTTCCAGTTAAAATATAGAGTTTGGGATATACTTGCTGTATAAGAAGACGACACCCGGTGTATAAGACGACCCCTGACTTTTGAGAAGATTTTCCTGGGTTAAAAAGTAGTCTTATATGCCAGAATATACAGTATTAATAAGGCACCAAAACGTATGCAACCTGCAAACTTTGTTGGTAGGATATTCTGCAGACTGGAAGCAACTGGGATAAAGCCCTCAATATACAATACTATGGCCCCTGAATTGAATGGCCAGACTTGTCGGAGCTTTAAATTATTAAAGTAGTCTTGGTCTACTTGCCTGCTTGTAAAGATTTGTAAAGTCATGCCCAGGAATGTCCTGGCCTTTCTAATCAGGCACACCTGTTTCAATTAGCCAGGTTGGTCGTGCATAGCACCTGGAGAAAGGTCTATTTTGGATTGGTCAGTTTTTTCCCCTTTTCATGACGTCTCTTTCTGACCTGTATAATTGTCCTAGTGTTTGAGTAAGTCTCTGCGTGTGATGCCAAATACCTTACTTTATCCTTACCTTGCTATTCCTGTATATACTTCTCCCTGCCTGTTCTATACTAATTTGCTACTGAAAGAATAAACCTCCTATCTCTTGGATGACAACTCTAGCCTGATTCAAGTCTGTGACTTCACCAAATGCTAAGCCTCCGTGTCTACATGAATGTGTAGTCAAACCGGATTTGACAAGGCTACCTAATGGGGAAAGAAAAACATTAGCCTAAAACTCCAGCACCAAGCAGGATGGAAATTTAAAAAAGAAAAAGAAAAAATAAAGGTGATTTCCCCACCCCATCTTTCTTTTACAAGAAAAGCATGTGTGAAAAATGGTGCTGTAATCCTTTTGTATTATACAAATCCCATTCTGGCAGTCCTCCTTCAAGTACATCCTTCATCTGGATACTGTGAAATGCAGTTTTATGTGTAGGTAAATTCAGCCTTCCTGCTCCACGACTGTCTGGAAGGAAAGATAAACCCTTTTGTCTTTCTACCAGCAAAGCCAGAAATATCAGTGTACTCAGATGTCTGGAGGGAGTCAGATCCATTTTTAGCCACTGTTTCGACATCCTATAATCTCTTTAACAAAAATCCCATCTTCCCTTCCTGGGAAAAAGAAATTATTCTGGAAGTTCATACTGTGTCAAGTGGTGCTTGTCCATTCAGACTGCCTCTAGCTATATTTGGTCTATATAAAAAAAAAAAGACTCCAAACTCACATTTTCTCTCTTCTCTCTCTCTCTCACACATTGTATTATATTGTATTTGACTGTTAATTCTTGTACGCTGCTTTGAGTCCCTTTGGGAAAAAGGCAGGATATAAATAAAGTAACAAATAATGAGAGAGACAGAGAGAGACTTGGCAACTTGCTTCTTCATTTCCACCAATAGGTCCCTGCAAGCAATATCCATAAAGAACAGGTATCTTTCTTTCTCTCCCGTCTTTCTGGGGTGGCCTGCAAATGGGGGCTCTGAACCACAACACCTCTGCATGCCTTTGTACGTTAGGTCCAGTGTGTTTGTTTAGGCTTGGGTTTCTGACTCTTTTACATCCAGCTCAACTACAGATGCAGTTTCTGAACAGAATCTGCATCTCAGTTAGAGACTGCTTGTGGAGGGTACAGCATGACATCAGGGCAACATGGGCCATTCTGGTGTCACACCCAGGCCGCAAACTAGACAGAAATGGGGCTAGAAAATCCATCTTCTCCCACAATGCCTATATCTGAATTTGCCACAGCCCCCTCAAGCACCTTGCCCATGAAGCAGATCTTGCCATTAGGGTGAAAACTATTTAACACATCTGGGTCCAGGAAGAACTTGCTTGAGGAGTGGATGTATCAAGGTCTTTTTTTAAGGAGAGGTTTTCTACCATTACTTGTATAAAAATACTTACTCTCAAGTCAAGATGCAAAGCAGAGGCTCGAAAAATGGGAAGTGAAGCAACCATTTCTTTCTCTCTGCTTCTCTGTTCCTTCCTATTTATTTTTTCTTCACTGACAGCAACAACAGCACAAAGAAGGAAAAGCAACTTCTTTCTTATTTACATTTTTATAGAAGAGAAACAGGGAGGAAACTAGAGGAGCAGGGAAAAAAAGAGGCGATTGCCTGCTGTTTCTTCTTCCCCTGCCTTTCTTGTTCTCTTTGCAAATATGCATAGTGCAAAAACTGAGACCTTACACGTTTGGCTGGAAAAGGCTACAGTACTGTAGCAACAGATCACGTAGAGAAATGAACACTTTATAATTCAAGAGGCTTTTAAGTTTCTCAAGAGGCTGCAGGATTGAAGAGGAGCTCCAATACCATTTATAAGTAGCCGTGGAGCCATCTCCAAAGCCCTAGAATCTCCCTACCTCTTTTTTATGTGCTGATATTCTATGCTTCCTCAGTTCTGTCCGGCATCCGTATGATAAAATTCAGGGCTGTTTTCATGACTCTATTGATAAGTGGGCATTGCATGTGAGGAAGCAACTGCACAGTGAATAACAGAAGCGGGAATAAGCATTCGCTCGACAGATCAATTCTGTCGAAGTTAGGAAAGGAGGCTGCAAGGAACATAACGTATTTATTCCAAATGAAGCCTAGACATAACTCAGTGCAACCTAGCACTAGGGAAGGGAAGGGAAAAAACCTAACCTGATACCTCCCTCCTTGTTCTGGCCCGCTCATAGCTCGTAGAGGAAAAAGCTAAGCCAGGAGGGCTCAAGGACAGGGGAAAAACTCCGAAGGAGCTGCTGGAGGAGGCCATAAGAAATACAGTGGTACCTTGACATACGAGTTTAATTCGTTCCGTAACCTTGCTCTTATGTCAAATCGCTCGTATCTCAAAGCAATTTTCTCATTAATCCATTCCAGCTCCCAAAACACCACCTCAGTTGTTTTTGTTATGTACTGTACTGTATTTACATACTCGTATCTCAAATCTTGCTCTCATCTCAAAGCAAAATATCACTCGCTCGGCGGCTTGTATCTCAAAACACTTGTATGTCAGGGCACTTGTATGTCGAGGTACCACTGTATCTTCCGGAGGCAGTCTGAAGGGGCAGCTTGTCCAAAGGGGCTGCCTCCCATATAAAAGCCTTTGGGGAAGGGGACGATCGATCCGTACCCCTGTTATCCGAAGCAAGCTCCTCACAGGAATAAATATTGGACATCCCGACGGATGAAGAGAGACATGGTATGGCCAGTTGCACGACCGCGGAAAAACTCACAGTGAGTCTGCTCCATCCGTCGGGGAACTAGCAGGCAATATATATATATATATATTCAGCAACAGGTCACCTTAACTAACATTGCATCTCTCTGCATCAGTTTCATAAATGTGCTTCTTTATCCCCTCAAAAAGACACTTCATCGACTTCCGAGAAGCCCCTTGCTTTCCTTGAAATTTCATTGTTAATTATTTCACAATTCATCCTTGCTTCCTTCAGTTCCCCAATACATAGATTTGTTTTGTCATGGACTCAACATTTTTAGTTAGTTTTAGCTGTAAATGAGAACAATGAGGCACGGCAAACATTTAGTCAGAAACGAGCAAGGTAAAACAGGGTGCTTGCTGAAAGTTCCAACTGACACTGAAAAGGGAAAAAACTAATGAGGGCTGGCTCTGGATTCCTGCATGTACGAGAGAGTAGGAAACGACGGTCTAAATGCCTTTTCCAAGTCAATGAATCTAAGATTAGAAGTTGTCAGCAGAAGGCTCCAGAAGGCTCAGCTGAGATCAAAAAGTGAATAATGAGCTGCAAAAAATAACAAGTTATAAGTGTTTGGGAAATTGCTGCAGAAAAGCAAGCAGAAAGACTGCACTTTCATTTCTCATTGCGCTAGCAAACGAGGAACAAAGCAGAGGATTAACGAAGGATCAGGACCCACGAAAGTAGGCAACTGCAAGGGAAGACACAGAGGGTCTAAATATGATAGTAAAGGTCTTGGGGAGGCAGGCAGAAGTCCTGACTGTACAGAGTTCCTCACTAGTGAGATGGATAACTACACTTGAATATACTCTTTTACTTCACAAAGAGTAAGAAGGAACATGACTTTGCTATAAATTGAGTGGATTGCTGATCTTGGCCAATATTAATTATGCAAGGCACCTTAATATTCAGAGCAGATATGCTTGATCAATGAAATAGATTCTTTCCTAAAATACAGATACAGTTATTACACAGACCTTGACACAGCACAACACAGAGTTTGAATCTACTATTTTGACAGTACACAGCAAGTAAGCAATAATAATTTTTATTTAAAATAGTATTGGCACTGTACGTTCTTTAATAGCTACTATTGTACTATAATACTGTAGTCACAGAATATCTGTCCAGCACTAGTGGAATTTTGTAAATGAAGCAGAAGGACAAAAGATTAGGGGGGGAATGCAGATATTCACATATTCTCCACAGCACCAGCTTCAGTGCTGGAATTAATTTCTGTAACAGCCTCTATGGGCTGCAGGCAGCCTTGGAAAGGGGTTTGATGGCTACAGTGATGTCCCTCAGGCTGCTGCTTTGAAGTCTTCACACCTGAGGGCCTCCTCACCCTCTGAGCACAGGAGCAGAAGTCTGGCATGGAAGTATGGCTTATTTCACTGTAGTGAAGATCTAGCACAGTGCAACAAGCAGCTTGGGAGGTGATTTTTGTACACTGAAGTTTTCATGACTTGGAGAAGGTTTGAAGCCCCTCTCAATGTGTCCTCAAACCCTGTCCATGTGGGGTGCTGTGGAGATATGCAGATTTCAGTGTGCCTTCAAGCTAGTTTGAAAGTCATATGGAGACACAGATATGTTTAAACCACAGGATAAATGAAAAAAAATGTGCAGTGATTAGGACAATCAATTAATAGAAAAAGCATGCAATAATTCAATCTTGATACTGTGATTAATTTCATGAACTTTTCATTGAAGACGTTCTTATATCGTCTTCGTTGGAGTAAGAACAATTATTTTTCCATGGCCTAATCTTTAAGCATGAAAACTTACCTGCTGAAAGAGAGAGGTTCTATTTGCAATAATGGATGGAAAATCTTGTTCACACATTGAGCTCCGTGAGAATGTCTGCCATAGAGGTGCATCTTGAAAGCATACTGTTTGATACAGGGTAGGGAGAGAGATCTAAAGAACATATAAATATATTTTATATTTAATAACTTCCCTAAAAATATTTCCTCGTGATTTCTTAAAAACTAGTATTTTGAATAAACATATATTTGCAATTCTTAAACAGGCATGTAGTTTACGGTTGCTGTTGAAGTCATCTCTGTCCATGGAGGCTCAGGTGACCTCTGTGACTAGAAGTGGCTTTCACCGGCTTTTACTGGTATACCAGCGACATCCTTAGATGGGCAGAGATGGCCTGGCCACTGTTACCCCTGCCTGTTGTAATGTACTATGTGTGGATTCCCTTATAGCCGCTCTGGAAGCTGCAACTGATGCACAATGTGGTCCCCAGGTTGTTAAGTGGGGTGCCTTTTCTGGCAGACATCACATCTGTGTTTAAGCAATCACACTGGTTACCAGTTATGTGTAGCATATAAAGCCCTAAACAGCTTTGGACCAATGTGCCATGAGGAATGTCTTCCCCATTACAACTCTAAAAGTGTCCTGAGAACATCTGGAGTGGTCTTACCGGGGGTCCCAAGTACTACAAAATGCCACCTTATGGTGGCTCACAGTTGGACCATCTCAGTGCTGCTGCCCTCTCCTCTGCTTATAGATACTTGCAAAAGACTTATCTTTTTACTCAGGCATTCTTTGTGTGAATATTTGTTTCTTCCCGGCTCCACCTTGAACCATCTTGAGGGTCATTTTTTCAAATGAAAAGTAGTATAGAAATTCTTAGATAAATAAGCATGTATAGCCAAGATGTTCTGGCCTTTCTATTGATCGTAATCCTTCCACTGAAGAAGTCCTTTAGCAACTGGCTTCATTCAGATGGTTTTCTTTTTCACACACACATATTGAGTAGATGGTACAAGACTGCACGATGGTTAGTAACTCTAAGGCTGCGTCCAGATATGTTAATACTGTTCAGCAGAATGCGCAGTCGCGATTGGGTTGCCACACACTATGATTGATGAACTGTCATCATGACACATAATTCCATCACCACTGTGCATTTACCTTAATCCTAGATTAAGGACACTCACTGTGCAGTATTAAGAAAATTTGAATCGTCCCGCCAGTCTGGGCAGGATGGCTGAATGAGAGCAGGAGGGCAGCTCAACTCTGATTGGCTGTCTCATCCCATGTGATTGTGCGCGCCGACTCAGCTCTTGCAGTTTACGAGGAAGAAGCTACGGAGCTGCTTTTTAGTCCGTATGGCGGGTTGTCACTGTGCAGGAGGTAAGCTGTGCTTTTAGCTTTAACTTCAGATTTCTTCTGCAGGTCTGGATGCAGCCTTACTGAACTTAAGCATGTGTGTAAGTGGGCTGTAAGGAATGTTATTTTGCAACAACAGTAATAAATTACTTTAAGAGCAACCAAAAAGATAAATGCAAACCTAATTCTTTGCTGTTTGCAATCAGATGTCTAAGCATGTGCACACACTATTAGCAGTTCAGCTCTATCTCAAACCACATAAATTGATCACATAAAGTGATCTTTATTTCTCTGGACACATGGAGAAGAATAAGGAGAAAATCCTTATTCCCAGAGCTACCAATGATTGCTTTCCTACTTTCTTCCCAACTCTCCTTCCCCAGGTGCCCAGAGCTGATTACGTGCCTATTTTATCTCTCTTTTTTCTTCTCCCTGTTGGTTTCCCCTTTACACTTTTTTTTTCCTGACTCTGCCCCCAGCTTCTCTACTGCATCATCTTAAATTATGAGCTGAGATGGTTTTATTTCTATGGTCACATTACTGGACTTAAATAAATGTGTAACAGCAACAACATTTGTAAAGATAAAGGCAACAAGGCACTTATATCAGACAAAATTCACACCAATGCATCTGATACAGAAAAGCAAGACATGTTTTAAAAAGCAAGCTGCTACTGTTTTAACAAAAATTCATTTAAATGTCGACATACTATGTATCAAAGTTGAGCAATATCACCCTCAGAAAAGCAAGTTATCAAGACTGCGCACCAAGCATTGCAAGAGCTTATATTTCTGATAGATTTTAATATAAATATTGGCCTCAGTATAGGCTGCCTCTGAAAACAGGCTGAACACCTAAAAATAGGGGGGGAAAATGATGGTTTTTATAGGTTCCGATTATAAGCCATAGTCTATGAATGTGCAAGGGTGGCTTGGATCCCTGTCAAATATCTATGCAGTAGTAGTCTCAGTATTCACTGGAGTCCTGAAAGGGAGAAAAACAAACACAAAGCCCCGAAAACATTTCAGAGTATCCAAACCAGCTGGACTAGAAACATCTAGCACAGCGGTTCTCAACCTTCCTAATGCCGTGACCCCTTAATGGAGCTCCTCATGTTGTGGAGACCCCCAACCACGGGGGCAGAGCAGCTGGGAGGTGGGAGGGAAGGGTGGCAGGAGATTCGTCGCGACCCCTCTGAAAGGGTAATTCGACCCGCAAAGGCGTCCCGACCGCCAGGTTGAGAACTACTGATCTAGCATAAAATGAAACACCAACAAAGCTCCATATTTAGTCTATGTTTGCAGGTGTCAGGCAGGGCTAGCTGCCTGCCATAATATTTGAATGTAAGATCTCTGCCACCTATGTGATTCTGTATATACATATATCGCAGCTGCTGTTGTTTTCGAAGTGACAGTTGACTCCGCCCTCCCTACTGGGGTCAAGTGATACATTTTAGCTCCAAGTTTAAACTGGTTTTGAAAAAATAGTTATTGTTCATTGGTTGAAGGCCAAACCCCGCCCAGCTATGAAACATATAAATATGCTGGGCTTTCTGCTCCAAGTTGTTCCCAACAGGAAATGTCCTAAAGCTGAGCTGAAATAAATCACTGTTCATCTTTTTAAAGAAAGAGTCTCGTGGTTATCTTTTGCCAGCGTGACAGCAGGGCTCTTTTAGCATCAAGCTCAGCTGCTACGGTTAAGTCACCTCGTTTCCACTAAGGGCACTTTTAAAAAAGAGAGACTTATATTCAGGCCAACACAGTAATTAATTCTAGTAGTCTATAGTATTTTCATATGGAGAGAACTGAGGTAAAAAAACAACAGAGCCATGGCATTGTGAAAGTTGCCACTCAGAAAAAGACATAAATAAAGCTCTAATAATACTACCTCAATTACCGCGCTGTTACTTAAAGAAGATAATCAATCAGCAGAACCAAAACAAGGGACAAGAAATTTTACATCCATATCACCTGTTAACACAGGGATAATACATAGGGTGCTTTTCCACGGTCACTTAGTACCCCTTTCAGCACCCATTAAGGACCCAATTGGGGAGAGCCGGATAACCCCATTTCCACCACATCACCCATTAGAGACACATTTGTTTCCACCGCACCTTGGGAAATCCAGATCATATGAATACTTTTTGGCCTTTAATCCAGATTTTCTGTAGACCCCATTAATTACAATGGGGTCTTCAGCCAGAAAATCCGGATTAAAGAGAGCCTGTTTCCACGCTTGTGTGGCAATGGGATCTAGAGGAGGCTAGGGGGAGGGAGCACCCATGGGGGAGGAGCCCCAAAACCTAAGCTTCAAAGTCATTTCAAAGTCACTTTGAAGTCACTTTGAAGTCAGTGCAAAATAGCTCCAGAGCGTCTTTGAAGTCTGTGCTGATCTTCAGAGTAAACATCGAAGTGACTCCGAAGTCACTTCGAAGTTCACTCCGAAGATCAGCACAGACTTCAAAGAAGCTATTTTGCACAGACTTCGAAGTGACTTCGAAGCCTCTTCGGAGATTGCCCCCCCGTCCCCCCAAACACCTGGGGTGACAGGCAGACCCTTCATGGGTAGATCCGGATTTCCAAATGGGTGCTCTGGTGTTTCCACGGCAGGGAGGCTAGCACCCATTGCTATTGGGTGCTAGACCACCCATGGAAACACATTGGGTACTTCCCTTAATCCGGATCTACTAGATCCGAATTAAGGAATGTACCCATTCCTAAGAGCCGGATTAAAGGAGCGGGGTGGAAAAACACCCATATTTTGTTTTATTCATTTATTTTATTATTTGTATTTTTATCCCGCCCTGTACCCAGAGGTCTCAATGTCAGTTGATAGTAATTTTCCTACACTTAAATGAAACCGCATCTCCACTCGGGTCAGGTGGCTCTGTGGCAGCCAGCCAGAGAAGCACTATAGGAAATGACCTTCCTAACCCCATTTTGGAGTGTGAAGGTATCATTCTCCATTGTCCAACCATGCAGAGCACACACAAAAAATGAACCCTGAGCACAAGGTGCCCTCTATAGCTATCATGGCAGCAAAAGAAATAGCACAACTGCCATAGGACATCTGCTGCCACCAAAACACCTGTCAGTAAAGGAAGACACAGCCAGACTTTGTACAGAAGAACTTAGCTGAAACAGTACCTTAAGAGTTGCTACAGCCCATGTCCTTTCTTGTTCAATCCAAGATGGGATCTGGTCTCTAATGCTTTTTTGGGAATCCTGAATACAACAAGTTATATACATTGTGAATGTGACACATGAAGCAGATCTAGACTAGAAATTGCTCATTAATGGTGTGACCCAGAAAACACATAGCATTTCAAGGCAAAAACTGATTTAAACAGGAAAGTTAGCACTGCTTAACTGTGACTCACTGGCACTTAAAAGTTTATAAACACTCAAGACATTATATCTGAATCAAGAGTAGCTGTGCAAATGCCTTGGGCTGGATAAGAGCACACTTCAAAACAGCACTGCCACTAAAGGCCTAGGTAACCTAGCAATTTTATCAATGCGACAGCCACAACCAATCCTGGACAAAAACATTCTGATAACAGTGACTCATAGACTATGAACTTTAAAACTGGGCTACTAAAATTACCTATATATGAAGCAGCCCTTATGCCTGGTCCAGAAGCTGCAGTTAAAGTAGAATGCAGCTGCTAGGCTGATAAGTTGAAATGTTGACATTAAGCATATTACACATTCCGTCAAAGAAATGTACTGGCAAGCCTATACACTTCCAGGATGTACAAATAAAGCTCTCCAACAGCCTGAAAGGTGACTTGATACATGAATATCACCAAATGATCACTATCAAAATCAGATTGATCATATACTTTGCAGCCAAAGATGAAGAAACTCTACACAGGCGATAAAAGAAGGACTTCGGAGTTGACTGTGGCTGAGAGCAAGAACTTCTTATTGCAAAATTCAGGCTTAAATTGAAAAAAGTAGGGTAAACCATACAGGCTTGATCTAAATAGCATCCCTTATGAATATGCAGTGGAGGTGATGAATAGATCTGATAGAGTGCTTAAAGAACTATGGATAAACATTCTTGCAAAATACAACTCTTCCCATGTTTTGGTTCACATCTGCTAATAAAACATTTAAACTTCAGAGGGAAAACGTAGAAATAATTCTGGAGTTTTTATATGTTTTTTCTGTTTCTAAGAGTACAAAACAGAATTACTACCTCAAAGCAAGACTTATGGAGGGAATCGGATCATATATTCTATAATAACTTACCAACTGCCTCATAAAACATGTGTGTACAGAAATCCACTGACACTGCTCTGTTTAATAAGAGTATCCTCAGTAGCTTTTTGCCAATTAACTTGCTGCTGACTCTAAATTTATATAAATATGTTGTAGAATTATAGTATTAAATTATCACTTTTTTGACACAGTTTCTGCTAACGGACATCTGAAAACTGCACCCTGCACATTTCATTGCATAAAACCGCAGTCTTCTTAAACTATAAAGTACCAGAAGTACAGTCCTTCTTTTGCAACAGTGTGTTTGAAATCTACGTGGCAGAATTATTTTATTTCAAAAGAAAAACATTAAATGAAACTTACAGTTTTTCTTAACATGTCTCCAATAATCACACCTGTAAAGGTGTCCCATTCCTATAAAAATAAACAGTGAAAAATATTTAAAAAAAACACTGGTGACTCACAAACATAATCAAACAATATGAACATCCAACAAAAGATTTTACTCTTTAAAGAAAAATATGGCATAGCATTACACTGAAATCAGTATTTTTAAAAAAGGAAACAGAAAAAATCCATTCTTAATCTGTTTCTTAGGAGATAATTCCAGGCATAATTTAAGATAAAGCCAAGAGTGACTCTTTAGATGTGAAAGTAAAACTGGTGCTTGACTGGACCTCTGTTTTGGGAGCTGAACGAAGAAGAAAGCATGTCAGCTGGCATTTTTTGCACAGACTCACTGAAGCTTATCCAGCAGTTTACCACAGGGTGTAAATGTGACCATGAATGATCAAAGAGTAAGTAAATGCATATATCTGGAAACTTGTATGACAAAGAAAGAAACAGGAAAAAGGAAAGTTAAAAAGCAAGAAAAAGATCAATGATGTTCTCACTTTAATAGCACGCATATAAATTTGACTATACAGTACACATTTAATTTGTAGCCAGCCAATTTTAGTCCTAATATAATACTAAAAAAGAATCCATGTGCTGCCAGAGTAACTTCTACATAAAAACAGGTACTGTACTAGTATTGGCTACAGGCATTGCATTCTTTCAGAATTTATTTCAGAGGCAGAATATAAGACACTTTTCTCAACATTTATGTCATAAGCTGGAGTCACATTCTTCATATGCTTAGCTAAGAATGAATTAAAGGACTCAAGCAGAAAACAAACCTGGGAAGTAGTGCAACAATTACTTACATCAGTAACACTACTGACATAGCTTCATTTGCAGATTTTTTTTTAAAAAAATACATTTTAAGTAAAAACAATCTTTTAAAATTCTGACTGAAAAATCAGGCTGTAATTTGCCAAGGGATCCATATATCTTTGAGAATGACAGACAAGAGTGACATGTTCAAATGATATTTATTTATATTTTTATTCTTCCCCATAACAGAAGGACTCAGAGCAGGTTGCACCTGAACTCTGAATGTCACTGTGGAGTCCAAAAGCATCCTCAAATTTTGCATTTGTCCCCTCCAGGATAATACAGCTCCATCAAGAACAGGGTGCCTAACTTGTTACTTGTTACTGGATTCAAGACCCTGTGACACGTAACCTCCATTTTGTCTGGGTTCAGTTTCCATTTCCAAATGTCCCCTCACTCACAACCACTTGAAACTCATCTCCCACACCATGGTGAGGAATAGAACACCCTGACAGGAAAGCAGGATTTTCAGCATTCAGGGCACCCCATCATGGTAAGGTGATCACGGATAGCCATTTGGTTGGGTGGCCTAACTCTTGATCACTTTGACTGGTAAGCATTACTCTTGCAAAGTGCAATTGACTGTCACAAAAGGGTGTACAGTGTGGATGGCAGCCACCTTCACAATGACTCAGGCCATGCTGGTAAGGAAACTCTTCAGGTTGGCTCCACCAATGAGCCAGCTGGGATGAAAATAAATGCAATTGGGGTGAAAATCTCTTATGATTTTGAAATACAGAAAAAGCATAAATACAGGTTCTGGAGACACCATGTGTAGCCAATATGGGATCTAGTAGCCACACTTCCCCATTGTCTGTGAGCCTAAAATAGTTATATGCTGTGTCTAGTTACAGAAAGTGGTATAAGGTTTAAAAATAATTAAAACCAAAATTTGATATGATGATAGAAGTTAAGGGTTAATTTTGTATAACCCTCTTTTTATTTGTTCTGGGAATGAAAAACTCTCACAGCTACAATATGCACCCGTTATAGGCAAGTATATATATATAAGCTAGCCCTCCTTACTAAATCCTATATTTGCAAGATTGCACTTATCATTCTCTGCTTGTATTAGATTTTGAAGAAAAAAAGAAGCATAATACTAAAATACTTACACTGTCTTGAAAAAGTTCAGGATGCATGCCTTTTACAAAGTGTAATGCAAACATTAGTTGATCAGCCTATAATGGGAAAATTACAAAAATATTAATAAGACATGATTCTTCTAGTGCCCAAGTCCTAAAATTTAACCATGTTACTACTTTCCAACCTCCAGCCTCTCCCTGGAAGTAGGTAATGGCAAACCACTTCTACATCACTGCCAAGAAAACTGCACAGAGATGCCCATGGAGCTTGGAATTTTCTGCAACTCAGTGGTAATGCAAGCAGCCTAGAAAGCAGAGCGTTGCCAATTCAATCCCCAGCCTCTCCCCAGAAATAGGCAATGGTAAACCATTTCTGTATTCCTGCTTAGAAAAATGCAAGTTCATGACCATGAAGCTCCTATGCAGCCAACCATTTATTTATTTATATTTCTGTCCTGCCCTGTGTCCAGAAGTCTCACAATAAAAGCAATGTAAACACCATTAAATTAATCTAAAACACATCTAAAAGACCTGTGTTTTGCATAATGGAGTAGGTCACAGAATCATATTCCCTTTCTTCTCACTTGTATGCTAGTTTTTTCCATCAGCCTTAAAAATGAGTGAGTACAACACTAAAATATGACAATAAAAAATCTTTATTTTAGCTTGCTTATACTTCAGTAACTGCCATCAATTTTTTAAGCGTGGCATGCAATGATTTTTAAAATGATATGAAGGACACAAAACAAATATGACCAACTAGTTCTGTTATCCATGTAGGCTTAAGATTTAGCTGGGTTTAAAAAAAAAATAGCTATGATATCAATGCAGACAGCATTACATTTCAACAATATATCAGGTGAAAGAAAGGGTAATCGAACTAGGCCATTTCTTCACCAAGAAACTACATAAATCCCAAATTACTAATGTACAGCTTTTCAGTGCCTCCATAGCTAGCCAGCAGCATTTTAAAATCATCTATTGCTCCTCACTGAAGCAAGATCAGATGCAGCTATGTTGATATAAAGCATCATCTCAACAAAACCAAGTGGTAATTCATTTTGATTTACTAGGATTGTATCTTTAACCTTCCAAATCTATTCTTCTCATTCAGTGAAAATTTTCAAAACTGTCTCTCTCAACACACACACACATACACACACAAATACAATGAGACAGAGAGAAGACTGTGAAGTCTAGCAAAGTGATTCACAATGACAGTAGAAAGCTTCAGCTTTTAAAGCATGGCTTCATGTAATCTTATTTATTTCAAGACAACTAAAGCACTGCATAATGGCTGTCTGAAAAGAAGGGAGGATTATGGGTATCACGAAAAGCTTGCTCTCTGCCTTTGGAACAGACCAAACTTCTTCTGAAACTAAAAATGTACAAATAAAAAAATACATTATTTTAAAAATTCTTCATAACAAAGGATGTTTCCAGGTTAGTTGAACATCTCAAACATGGCAAAAACATTATGAAACATACAGCAATAATAGATCTTAACAGTGATACTGTGCATTGTGCAATACTAATATTGTATGTTACCGTAATATTTGTAGTCCACCAAGGCTGACAAATAATATTATCCCAGTTGCAAAAGCAGTTGGCCTGGAATTTTCCTAACACAGTCCTTTCTGAGGAGGAGGAGGAAGAGGCATATAGATCCCACTTTTCTCACCCATGCAAGGGGACACAATGTGGCTGACAAAGCTTTCTATTCTTCTCCCCACGACAGTCACCCTGCTGTGAGTGCTCAGAAGAAAGCTGTGACTAGCCCAAGGTCACCCAGTGGGCTTTATGAAGGAGTGCAGAATCAAATCCAGTGATTCCCAGATAAGAGTCCAGCACCTTGACCACAAAACCAAACTGGCTCACAGACTAGCTAGTAGAATGGTCCAGCAAGACATATCACTTTCTTAAATAAGATGCTGGAATAAGTGGCTGGTACATGAAACTATGTATTAGGAGAATTTTCAGACTCAGTCCTCCTGGCACAGACTCTTTACTGGTTGGCCTGTTATACTTGAAGTTCTCCAGCAGAAAATTGAGAAAATTGTACTTCTGGTAAAGGAAATGGTATTTTACATACTTGGGTGGTGTGTGTGTGTGCCTTCTTCTTGAAGAAGCAGTGGTATAGTTTGTTCACAGATCCAGCATTGGCCTCAGAGACTCATGTGGCATTAATGAGTCAGAAGACTCTTTGCTACGCACATGCAGCTATGCTCTGGCAATATTTTGACTGGACTACAGGGTGGTCCATGTGAGGCTGCTGCTAAAACCAACTTGAAGTGCACCTATTAGGATCAAACACCAGACTAATTTCTCATCCGTATCAAAAGCGTACTTGGAACCAGAACCATGTCTGATCTGAAATGCTGGTGTTGACTAACCTGATTGATAAAACAATTTTGAGATCCTTTTTAGCTGTTCTGCCAGTTGATACATAGCAAATTTAATTGCTGTAGCGCAAGTGTACTGGTCCTCCAACTTTGGAATACTTTTTGCAAAGAAGCCCACAGCCAGTTATCCACTTACCTCCAAGGATAGGATAAGACTTGTAGATATTTTAAACCATTGAGCGGATATAGAGGCTATATTTGATGTGTTTTATTCCTGCTACCCGCCATCTTACTCTGCTGTTTTAAGTGCTTTTATGAGGATAGTATTGCATTGTTTTTGTTATAGCATATAACCAATTTATCTCTATGATTTGTTACTGAAAATGGTGTTTATAAACTGAACAAATGCATACATAAATACATTTGAACAAGGAACTTTTATGTTAAAGAAGTATATTTGACAGACGTGTCAAAAGAAATGTATAAGCATATGGTTTTATTAAATAATTGATTAACTTATATACAGTAGTTTGCTAACTGTAAATTCTGAGCATAAAGATATTTTCATTATATCTGGAAATACAGGCTTGCTGTGTAGTCTGGCTTTGTTTTACTTAAGCCACTTATACATTACTTCTCAATTAAAAAACAAACAAACCTAAAATAACTTATAACTATGAATACTATACTGGGAATCTAAACGCCACAACTATTTGTTTTAATGACCAGTGGAGAAGACCACTGCACTTTTTCAAAAGGACTGATTGGTTGGTATGCTAAAAAAATTCCCAAGGAGCTAAATATGTTGGTACAAAACTGGTCAATCATTTTTCAGTGTCTGGTCATCTTTTCTGTCCTTTATATCTTTCTGTATCTTATACTATGATTAACAGCTTTCCCTGTGTTCAGGAAGTCTGTCACTATCACACAACAAACAGAGAATGCATCACTAAATTATATCAGTAATTGAACTACCTCACAGTTTGCCATGTTTATAAAAACAAAGTGTTTAAATTTATGGATGACAGATGTATCAGTGGCTACTAGAATGAATGCCTGGGTACATCTTTCAGGCTGGGGGGGGGGAGCGGGGTGCTTCTAAGGCCATTTGCTGGGATTCAAAAGCAGGCCCATGGACATTTGGTGGGCCACTGTGTGCAACGGGATGCTGGTCTAGATGGGCTGTGGCCTGATCCAGCAGAGCTTCTCTTATGGTGCTGGGCTTTGCTTGGATGACATAGGCCACTGATGGCTTATAGGCTGTGGATCACAGGACTTATTGCGGAACAGCAGACTGTCTAGAAGGAGGAAGCAACGGCAAGCTGTCCTACTTACGTGAGCTTCCATTCCTGATGGATGGACGCAGACTCACTGTGGATTATCACTGTAGGCTATAGCTCACCATGACCACAGAAGAAGGAGCCCTATAGAATTTTCAATCACCAACTGCCATCTGCAGGGCTCCTCAGTTCTTATGCTGGGAGTGTAGCAGGATCAAAAGAGGAACTCATCTAATAATACACAAGTAACATCATTAGTAGGGAGGATTGAGTCTGCATCCATCCATCAGGACTGGAAACTCATGTAAGTAGGGCAACTTTCCGTTCCCCGATGGATGGAGCAGACTCACTGTGGGATGTACCAAAGCTTCTCTCATGGACAGGAATCAGGATAGGAGGCATAGGTAGAATACATACCATCCTAGGAACAACGTGCTGCAGAACTCTTCAGCCGAAAGCCGCTTCAGCAGACCTGTACACATCCATTTTGTAGTGTCTTGTGAAGGTAGACAGCATAGCCCAAGTAGCCGCCTTACATATATCTTGCAAACTAGCCTTGGAAGCAAAGGCTGCTGATGTGGCTGCGCTACATGTGGAATGTGCCTGAATGCCCGGCGGTGGTTCTACTTTCCGAATCTTATATGCCAAAGATATGGCTGCCCTAATCCATGAGGATAACACCTTGGGCGAAGCCTTCTTTCCCAGATGTGCCGGATGGAAACATACAAACATAGAGGACGTCTTTCTAAAGTCCTTGGTCTTTTCTAAATATGTCTTTACTGCCCTTCTAACATCTAGGCAATGTCACTTCTCCTCCAAATGATGTTTAGGCCTAGGACATAGCAAAGGCAAATGAATCTCCTGAGACCTATAAAACATAGAATCCACCTTCGGCCTGAAGGCTGGATCAAAGGCGTAAAATGACAGAGTCAGGCATGAACTCACAAAGTGGAAGATCAACAGAGAAGGCTGCAATGTCAGAGACCCTCCGGGTAGAAGTCAAAGCCACAAGAAAAACCACCTTGTATGACAGCAACTTTAAGGAAATAGTCTTTATTGGCTCAAAAGGTTCACCAGACATAACGGCCAAAACCAAATCAAAGTCCCAAGTCGGATACCTATGTACAACCGGTGGGCACTTTGCCTTGACTCCCAACAATAAAGATTTAACTTCTTTATTTGATGAAAGGTAAGTCCTATCATCCAACTCAGTAATTGCAGACAGGGCAAACACCTGCTTCTGGATGGTGTTGTACCCTAAACCCTTCAGTACTCCCTCCTGAAGGAAGGCTAGCACACTATTCACTTAAGGACACAAGGGATCTACCTTATTAGAATAGCACCATCTGCAAAAAGCCCTCCAGGTAGTATTATAAATTCTCCAAGTAGAGGCTCTGCGGGAAGCAAGGATGGTGTCAGTTACCTGAGTAGAGAAACCTGCCTTCTTCAGGAAGAGCCATCTATCATCCAGGCCGCTAAGGCCAACCATTGGGGGTCTGGATGGCGCACCCCCTCCTAAAGAAGCAGGTCCGGACGAGGAGGCAGGCGTATCAGTTCGCAAACCCACAGTGCACTCAGGAGAGGAAACCAGGCTCGCCTTGGCCAATAAGGAGCGATGAATATTACTCTGGCCCTGTGCACCCATATCATCCAGAGCACTCGTGGTATTAATGGGAAAGGAGGGAAAGCATAACGAAGCTTGGCAGGTTCTGGATGGCGAGCAAAATACCTCCGACCTTTCTTGTTGGAAAATGTGGTGAACAGGTCCACTGCTGGGTAGCCCCACATCTCTGCGATGGATTGGAATACCTCCTGGTTCAGCATCCACTCGGTGTTCGAAAACTTTCTGCTCAGTATGTCTGCTCATGTGTTCAAACCCCCCTTGAGATGAACAACGGACAAAGACAAAAGATTACTCTCAGCCCAGTGAAAAATATCAGCAGATAATGACATCAGATCCCGGGATCTAGTACCCCCTTGGTGCACTATGTGAGACTTTGCAGTCGTGTTGTCCATCATCACAAGGACATGTTTTCCTTGTAAATGACCAAAGAACGATTTACCTGCATTAAAAATTGCCTTAAGCTCCAACCAGTTGATATGAAAAGATTTTTCATCCTTGGACCACCTACTCTGAGCGGAATACTTGCCCAGAGTGGCGCCCCAACCCAAGAGACTGGCATCTGTGTGAATGACAATAGGCTCTGGTCTGATGATAGGCACCCCTT
This sequence comes from Aspidoscelis tigris stejnegeri, assembly GCA_023333525.1. Lineage (NCBI taxonomy): Eukaryota > Metazoa > Chordata > Lepidosauria > Squamata > Teiidae > Aspidoscelis > Aspidoscelis tigris. The sequence continues at coordinate 258,366,248 of JALMGA010000001.1, forward strand.
GCGCTAAGTTTGAATACTTAGTCCACTATAGGATTGAAGCTAAAGTGTCTCGATCCAAAGAAATAACCATCTCCTGGTTCCTCACAATCATGCGAACATAAGGGCGCAAAGCCCACTGAAGAGGCCTTGAGTGAAAACATGCCCACTGATGAAGGTCAATGATTGAAATGAACCTCCCCAACAAAGAGGCCAGGACAGACAACTTTGATGACCGTGACTTCGCAACCTGGCCGGACAGGTCTAAAATTTTATTGATCCTATCATCAGATTGGCTAAATGCAAGGAAGCCATAAAACAGTTCTCCTCTAGCTGAGTTCTGATAGAATTCAAAGACTCGACCTTGATATAAATTTTCTTCATAAATTTATTCAAATACCTCAAATCCAAAACAGCTCTAAACTTTCTCCCCTTTTTAGTAACCAAAAACACAATTGAATAAACACCGTAACGAAACTGTTCTACTGGAACTGGCTCAATAGCATTGATAGCTAATAACTCATGTAGGGCCTCTTCCGAGGCCCTTGCCTTTAAAGAAGAGGTTGGGATTGGAGTTGCAAGAAATCTAGATTTTGGAGCACACTTAAACTGTAAGGTGTAACCATGTACCGCCCTATTAACAACCCAAACATCCGAAACGTTCTGCTTCCAAACATCCGCAAAATCCGGCAACCTGCCACCTACCCTCTGGGGAATTAAGTCCTTAACTACCTTAATTTTGGCTGCCATGGCCGAGGGGCTGCTTATTTGCAGATTGTTGCCATCCCCAGGAACCATGACGCCCTGAGGACTTGTAGTGAAAGGGTTGCTTCTTATAGAAACCTGCATAAGGCTAAGACCTACCCTTATTCTGCTGATTCGCACAAGTATTCAAGGAGGCAGAGGATGAGGAAGCTGGAGGTAATACTTCCTTTTATTCCTCTCAATCAAAACATCCTTCAATGCTTCCTCTCCAAAGAGTAGTTTGCCTTTAAAAGGAGTCCCTATAAATTGAAGCTTGGATGAGACATCCACGCCCCAAGACATCAGCCATATTGCTCGCCACGCGCCAATAGTACTGGCTGCTGACTTTGCTGCCGGCTGGAATGCATCCATGTTAGCATCTGCTGCAAAAGCTATCACCCTTTTAACTCCAGTTAACTTAGGCTGTAACTCCGCAGGCAAGGAGGGACTGGGTAAAAGCTCCTCCAACCACTTCAGCACCACTCTACAAGCTAAAGAGGCAGAGGCCGTGGCCCTTGTACATAAAGAATCCAGTTCAAAAGACTTCTTCATTAAAACTTCTAGCTTCTTATCAATGGTGTGCCGGAGCTCAACCTCCAAGTCTCTTGGAAGGAAGTGGTTCGATGACAGCTGAAGCACTGGAACATCTACTGTGGGTGTAGCCCAGATGGAGGATGCGTGATCCAAGGGGAGGAACAGCTTCTTCATCAAAGAAGGCAATCTTCTGTTGGATAAAGGCTCGGTCCACTCAGCCAAAAGAACTTCCTGCATCAGCGATGGGATCAGAAGGACCCACTCTTGCGGGGGAGGATTCATCAGCAAATCCTTAGCCTGTGGGACCCTTTCCTCTGAAGGCTTACTGTCAATGGAAATATTGAGAGCAGAGGTGATAGCGCTGATAACCTGTGATATATACTCATATGCAAGTAACCTGGTTGTCTGCTGGGAAGCCAAAGATGTGGGCTGATGCGTATCCCCTTCTTCTCCCGAAGCATGCACATCCTCAGGATGCATGCCCTGAGGATTCAGAAACTTATCCATGCAACGCTTCTTAGCAGTCTAGGAAGCAGAAAGCTGAGTGGGTTGAGCATCAGAAGCATCGCGTTCAACAGACTGCTGAATGTGGTGAAGATGCTTCAGTGTTTTCTTAGCTCGCCTGTTTGCCAAGGATGCCATCAATCAAATGAGCAAATCTCCTTCGGAGGAAGAGGAGTCGCCCAACAGAGCATCCGAATGCTCCAGGTATGTTACATGCTTCCTTGAAGGTAGATCACAAGTAGGTGAAGGCAGCTCACCCCTGCAAGTTGTAGCTGCATGGGCCAGATAGGCAGCCCTAGAGACCTCTCTCTGCACAACAGGAGGCGTCAATGCCTTTCTATAGTGTTGGACACCTCTAGAGGTAAAAATATTGGAATCAAAACAGGCTGGTCTATATACTTCTTTTGATTTGCTCCTAGAGAATCGCTGCCCTCTAGAGGTAAGAATACTGGAGGAAGAACAGGCTGATCTACATATGGGACTTTGCCTGTTCCCTCCCCTGGAGGAAATTCGCTTAAGTGAATTGCACTCGAAAACAAGCTCCCTAGGCGTGCGTCTGTACGAAGAAGAAGATTGGGAGAAGGATTGGCACTGACCTCCCCTTTGGCGCTCATCATGGACTAAAGGAGGGCTGCGACTGCACCTCCTACGCCTAAGAGCCTCAGCAGGGGACCTGGAGCGGCTGCGGCTGCGGCGATAAACAGCTGCTGGCCGCTCACGCGCTTCCCCTCACCCACGAGGTAAGCCGGCTGGGCGACTCAGAGCCGCAGCCTGCAAGGGCTCATCATAGTGGCGGGCGCGAGGGGAGAAGGACCGTTCCTCATGCCACGAGGCGAAGCTGAACGGTCCCGCCTCTGCCGCTTGGAAGAAGGGGCGCACGGCGACAGCCTGCGCCTGCCGTAATGGCGGCTCGAGCGGGGATTGTTATGGGAGCACCCATCCTCCGCTGCCTGCCTCAGTGTAGGTGGGCTGGGTGAAACAGACCAGCCTGCGCAGCGATTTCCACGCCGAAGAGCCACCGTCTCCATGGCCTGGCACAGCTCGAACCTTGTTATGAGGAGAGGGAATCCTCGCTCACCTCCCCAGACTCGACATCTAAGAAATAAAAGAAGGGAAAAAACCTTGCTAGCCTAATTTAAAGAAAACCCAACCTTGCACTTGGGGAGGGGAGGGAAAAACCTTACCTGATGCCTCCCTCCTTATTCTGGCCCCCTCATAGCTCATAGAGGAAAGAGCTAAGCCAGAAGGGCTCGGGGACAGGGAAAAACCTCTGAAGGAGCTGCTGGAGGAGGCCATTAGAAATATCCTTCAGAGGTAGTCAGATGGGGCAATTGTCCAAAGGGGCTGCCTCCCATTAAAAAGGCCTTGGGGGAGGAAGGGGACGACCAATCTGTACCCCCGTTATCCGAAACAAGCTCCTCACATGTATAAATATTGGACATCCCGACAGATGAAGAGAGACACAGTGTGGCCAGCTGCGCAACCCCAGAAGAATTGAGGAGCCCTGCAGTTGGCAGTTGGTGATTGAAAATTCTACAGGGCTCCTTCTTCTGCAGTCGTGGTCAGCTACAGCCTACGGAGATGACCCACAGTGAGTCTGCTCCATCCATCGGGGAACACCTGGTTTTCAGCCATACAGGAGTTATGTTGTTGTTAATCAAAGAGAAGTCCTGTTGATGAGCTGCACCAAAAGGGATACAAGTGGTGCTCTTGCTTGCCTTATTCAAAGCTAGCTCAGGGGAGCTATATCCCTCCCATTATGACCTTTTGAGAAGAAGGTGGTAGAGGTGTTGGTGATAAAATCCCACATTGTACAAACAAGACAGTTGTCCTGCATTTGTTGTCAACACTTTACTGGCACACCATGCCAGTAAACATACAGTGTGAGCCACTGTGTGCGACAGGATGCTGGACTAGATGGGCTGTAGCCTGATCCAGCAGGGCTTCTCTTATGTTCTTATGTAACTTCGATGCTGAATCCAAACCATTTATTATAGGGAGAGTAGATTATATTTTAATATATTGCTTTCATTGTTTTATGTTTTTTTCTTTCAATTGTTGTGATCTGCCCTGGGACCTTCAGATCAAGGCCATACATACATACATACATACATACATACATACATACATACATACATACATACATACATACATACATACATACATACATAAAATGTTGGATAACAGTGCATTATCATCTAATTGACACTTTCATAGCATTACTACAACTGATTTTTTTAAAAGTGCAGTTAATTGATTAGATAAGCAACAGATTGATAAAAACTGGAAAAATGTTCACACACTAGTTATTCTAAAGATTATTATTTATATGTTTTTTGGCTTATATGAGGTACATTTTTACCATGTAAGGCCCTCCTGTATTTGATTTTGAATGAATGTCACTTTTAACATGTTAAAAATACTGTGCCACACTAATCAGAACCAATTAAAAATAAACTGTGTGATGGATTCAGTTGTTGTGAGGAAACAAAATATTTATTCAATGACCAATTCCATCAAAGTCAAAAATAATCTATTTGGAATGAGTAGATAATATTGTCCGACTAACTAGAAAAAGAGGCAATGAAAGTACAACTCAATGTTATCATTCACCTGTTTCGATAAGCACATACCAGATGGAGTGGCTCAGTAGATGAGGTTGTCTACTGACCACCTAAGTCCACACCCTCCTGTCTCCTCCCTTTTGCATAAACATCTACTGAGCCATGGGCTAGGGTGTTGAGAGCAGCTCAGAAGATACAACTGAGGTGTCTGTTGCCTGCCTGAATCCACTCTTCTTCTTACCTCTTCTGCAGGTAGAACTGCTTCCACCTATATAGATAACTGCCATGCAAAAAGTATTAACCATAGGAAAGGCTCTGTAGTGTTTTTCATAGAATGAGAGGTTGTTTTATTTTTCTATTTTTTGTGTATTTTTGTATATTCAGTTTAATTTAACAATGTTTTATTTTGTATTGCTTATACTGTATTTTTGTTTTTTTGTTGAAAACCACCTGGAGTTCTTCTTCCCATCATTCCCTTAATTTGCAACTGTTTAATAATTCCCAGTACTGTGATTTATATGAAAACTAATATCAGTTTACTGACCAGACTATCAAATCTCAGCTTTATTTCTGGTTTAAATTAAAGATCCACATTTAGGAAAATCTTTTAAACAGAAGCTTGGTGAATAAAGTGGACATGAAGTGGACAACATGGAGTTTAGTCTTGTAGTTAACGTGTAGGATTCTTATTTGGTAGTCTCACAGTTCAAGTCACAGTCCTCCATGAAGCAAGCTGGGCAACCCTTGGACTAGTCAGACCTGTCTTTGAGCTCTCACAGACACCTACCTCACAGACACCCCACCTACCTCACAGGGTGTCTGTTGTGGGAACAGGTTTGTCAGCAAGCTTTGAGTCCCCATAAACAGGTGAGAAAAGCAGGGTGTAAAAGTCAACTCTTCTTCCTTTTCATTCTTAGCTTGCTAAGCCACGGTTCAGTAAGAATTTAGTGGAATTCTGCCTAACCTGGCCCATACCAGATCATTTCATTTTGTATTTATAATCTAGTGCTTCACAAACTGCTGTGCTATATCTTATTAAAATACATCATTGCATGTCCTTATAGTTGCACACTGCCCCATTGGTACTACAATAATTCAGGCATACATCGAGGACTTCTTGGTAACCACAGAAAACAAACATTGCTGCCAAAGGACAAGTGAAGCAAAACCACAAGCAGCTGAAAGTGAAAAGCTCTTAACAGTTCCCAGCTCTCAATGGGTGCCATCAAGTTGTAGCTGACTCCTGGTTGACTGCATGGGCACCTCCATGCAGTTTTCTTGGCAGAGATACAGAAGTGGTTTGTCATTGCCTACTTCTGAGGAGAGGCTAGGGATTGAACTGGTAATCCTCTGTTTTCCAGGATGCTTGCATTACAGAGCTAATAATTCAAGAACTGCTTATTTGAAAGCAAGGTTTTAGTGCTAAAATGGATCCATACAAGAACTGACAAACTAGGGGACATGATTGTCTTGGATGAGAGATTTCCTTCAGTTATCATTGGAAGGACAAAAAAAATAACAGTCCTTTAAAATATGTCTTGCTTGCCTACTTTACGGAAACGGATCAACCACTCAAACAACTCCCTGATAATGTTCCACTTTATGAGGAAAATATGCTTTAAGATGCCATATTTGGGTCATGACAGTATCTTTAAAAAAACAGCAAAAAGTTTCATCAGAACCTAAATTCAGTGTGAAAGAGACCTAGGCAGAGAACTGTCAGGAAAGCATTAAGGGCCCCCTGTAATAGTGTGTGCTTTGGGCAACCTTCTTTTCCTTCTTATATCAGCTACCAACACCGCAAGTTAATGCTACCCCAGTGCTATAATAAGGGAACAATCCCAAGGTGAGCAAGAAGGCCATTTGTAAAGCAGCAAACACATTTGTTCTGCCAAACAAGACAAAAAACTACTGCACGTAGGTCTCATGAGTAAAACGCAAATACCTCTTACTAACAAATAAGCAAAATTTGGCTTTACTGTATCCATTGATCCACATATTCAACTGAGCCAAGTATGACCGTTCTGGGAATATAGTTTCACATTCAGTACTATGAATCAGTAGAAAGAAATAAAAAAAGCCTTACCTTAAACAAACAGCGACAGACATACTCATATACCATGTGTTTTAATGAGCTAATAAGAGATTTGATTCTTTCTTCAGTATTTCCCAGATCCTGAAAACAATTGTTTAGTGTTGAAAAAAGTAAAGGTCATATTATGGATCCAAATATTCTGAAATTATTCAAATATTTTTTCAAGAAGATTTGGTAGTTTTATGTTACATGTGTTTGCCTAGTGAAAAATGGATTTCCTTACCTAACTCTAAGTAATCTTTTAAAAAGTCACCTACTTTATGGCAATGTGAGTTGTTTTGTAAAAGGCCTTAAAATGCGTGATAGTAAAAAACAGTTTTCAAAAGTAAAAGCATAATTAACACAATATCAGAGTATTTTACCTAGATATAATAAAGGTAGCCCTAAAGTTAGTTGGATATTTTCTAATTGTGATTCCTAACTATTCTTAATCTACATATTTTAACTACTGATTTACATCATACCACACTTAAGAAAAAAATATATCCAAGGAAGCTGTCCTTCCTGAATTTGGACTGGGGGCAACGCATCATATCTTGACCTACATGAGACAAGTCCAGTAAAATGTCCATAAAAACAGGTCATCTTGGAGCAAAGTCCTGAATTCTTCTTGTTCAGTGTCAACAGTGTATGATGTGATTCATGTTTGAAATATGCAAAGGAAATGAGGTGATGAAGAAGTACCGGGGAAGTTGGTGAAAAGCAGTCTTATTATACCTTAGGCTAGCACCACCTACTGTTGACATCAAATTGAACACAGAATGCAACCCATGGGTGCAATCTTCCCAATGATGACAAGAGAATGATATTGAAGTTGTAAGAAATGAAGTTCACAGGAGAGGTAAGTACAAACTGAAAGCAAGACACCATTTAAACGCTATAGGAGGATGGATCTTCTTTTGGAGAACAGCTTAACATTTTAGCCTTAATGTAGTGAATAGCAGGCTTCAGGAAACTAACCTACCAGAAAAAGTAGTGAAAAGAAACCAATCTGAATGGCTTTAACAAAGGGTTAGATAAATTCATGGTGGACAGATGTATCATTGGCTACTAGAACAGATACATAGTTACTACCTCCAGGCTGGACAGACAGGCAGGATGCCCTTCAAGGCTATTTGCTGGGAATTGAGAGTGTGCAGGTTTTGCCTTCTTCTTCTGGAGAATGCCCAGAAGCAATTGGTGAGCCACTCTGTGAGACAGGATGCTGACCTAGATAGGTTGTGGCCTGGTCCAGCAGGCCTTCTCGAATGAGGGATTTCCTGTTACCTCCCATGGTAATATCTGAAGGAATGCCTACTTCCACATCAACCTGCCCGTGCCCTAAGATCTAGAGCAGAGTCCCTCCTGGTTGTACCACCACCTTCTATAGGAAAAGGGGTGGGCACCCAGGAGAGGGCCTTCTCAGTTATGGCCTTTTGGCTATGGAATAGTCTCCCCCTTGAGGTGCGTCAAGCACCTTCACTGTACACATTTAGGAAGGCAGTGAAGACACACCTCTTTGCCCTGGCCTTTGGTTCTCTTCCCACTTTTCAGACGCTGCTACTGTTTTAATATATATTATTATTCTTTTAATATATATACTTGGTTTTTTAATGTTGGTACCCACCCTGAGACCTTTGGGTATAGGGCAAGATAAAAATGCAAATAAATAAATAAATAATTTAACTGTGGACTTAAGGGGAACTGTGCAAAAAATGAGTGGGCTGAAACTGCACAGATTTCCATCTGTTACAAACACAGGAGATGCTGATGACTTTGACTCAGTCCTCATTCATTTTGTGGCTCAGATGAGGACAGAATCTCCCCCTCATCCACACTCTGACAGTACAGTGTATGTTACACAGTACTGCTCGGATTAAATTAATGTCCTTTATTTAAACATCTAAAACGCTTGGCCATTTTATGCTACCATTAATAAATGATTCTCACAATTTCTTTTATTCTCAAATGTATTTCAAACAGCTTGATTCCTAGTTCTTGAGGCATGTAACAATTTGAAAGCAAAGTATATATATAAAAATCTAAAAATAAATAGCATACTGTTTGCTTCAGGATAATGCCACATACCAGTTCACTCTGTAGAGCCCTTTGAAAAAGTCTTAGGAAAGAAGCCAAACTAAAGCGGTACATGTTATTAATTTTGGACAAGTCAGAGATAATGAAGTACATCTTGCTGGCACTTTCAGCCAGGGGGAGATAGGCATCCCTTTCCTGGGAATAAAAAGAATTCTGCATTAGGACACTACTGCCATCTACTGGCCACAAACAATACCTAGAACAACCATGCATGCTGCAAAATAAATTATATAAATACATGACCCTTGGTTTTTATATATAGGAATATATTAATATATGTTATGTTAATACAAAATATATAATTTGTTAGGTATATTTTGATTGTTTAACCAGTAAGTAGCATCAGAAAGGAAGACAGAAAATAGGCTAAATAAAGGGAACTTAACAAGGGAAGCTTTAAATTGACATTTTACAAATCCACCTATGATTTGGTGTAATGCTCTCCTGTTTCATAGTAAACAATTCAAAGCTGCACTGCAGGAACGTCATGCTGTCACACAAGACTAAAGTAGATTTCTCTAATTTTGGTTGAATGAATTAAGTCAATATAAAATAAAAGAGGAATAGTTTTAATCCAAGAACTACATCAACCCCTAGTTTTTTACATTTTTCTTTATCTAAGTCAAAGTACATGAGACTGTAATAATCACAGACTCTTATCTTTCACTTCTTTTTTCCTGTGTTGGAAAAGTAGGTTCCTGACTTGGAAAGTGCTATGCACATTAACTTGCTGCAAAAATAAATAATCATTGGCACCAGCCTAAACAGAGAACTCGATTTAAAAACTAACAAAGAACAAACATCTTTGCCTTCTAAAAGATACTAGTGTGGTCCACAAGGCATTTCTCTTATTTTTTAAAAGACCCTATTATTTAGGACTGTGGCCTATCATCTGTTTTGTCTCTACAAAACAGGGAGAAGCTAGCCAAAGATAGTCTAATGGTTTCAATCTGAGAATTAGTCAACCTACTTAATTTTTCCCATTGAAACCACACTTTGTATGATTTGTAACCTATTCTAGATCCCTCAAAGTGAAGGGTGAGATATAGACTGAATGAATTAATGTAGGAAGAATTAGACAATTTACATTACTGTAGGGAAAATAGTATTATTAATGATATTCCAGATTTCAGTAATAAGGAAGAAGTAAGTAAAACAGCTTGACAAGGAAGCCTACCAACCAGTTGCAGAATCTAGTTCAGGAGCTCAATAACCACAGATGTTAAAATAAAAAAAAATCACCTCCAAACAAATCAGGCTTAAGGTAGTCAGGTTACCTGATCAAGAGAAATCTGAAGTCTCTGAAACTCAACGAGTGATTCTTGGATAAGAGCACTACTCGCTTTAGTTTGATTCAGTGATTCAATCAAATCCTTATTTTCAAGTATGTTTCCCTGAGAAGTTGCAAGGGTCTATATACAAACAAAGTTTTTTTACATATATAATTTGTCCATTTAAAAAAACCCTTAAATATGTAGTCAGAATCAGTCACAAATTTAAATCTTACATTGGTAACAAATAGTGTTCTGGATTTCTCTAATAATCAGATCTTACTGAAAAAGTTTGGGACAAATGGTCAACAACATTTAGGGTCTGTGGGCTTATTTAAAATTCTAAGGACATGGAATGCAATGAGAAACAGTTATCTTGTTTATTTTTCCTAGCAGTGACTGGGATGTTCAGATGAAAGCATACTAGGGGAAACTCTCAGGGGACCTACTGTGAGCTCTGGTACCATGTTGGTTTAGGGATGGGTTTTTTTTTATAGTAGATATGCTTTTGAACCCTCTTTGAGAAAGGATTTTATGAACATTAGTTCCACAGCCTGCAGACTAAATCTCAATATGAATCCTTATAATATCCTTGAACTAGTCATTGGGCCTTTCCACGCCTATCTTATCTGTTCTGGAGAGATGTCTTCTCCTGAAGCAAGCAACCCATTCAAAGCTGAGATGGGTTGCTGATGGAGTGGAACAGGGCTGTTCGCAATCAGATGATCCAGCCCTTTCCTCCTGAGAGACCGGCATGTTGACACTTACGTGAGCGGTTGTTCTCTTGGGTCCAGCCGATTCACGCTGGGTTATGTCCTGAACCAGTTGCCCGATCGAAGGCAGACTTTTCTGCCTCTCCAATAGGGGTGTCCTTCCATAGACTAGCCCTGCCTCCTGCAAGACCACCCCAGGCTCCTGCGTGAGCCCCGTATCCGAACCACCGGATGGAACCTATAGGGAAAATAACCAGGAGGCTGAAGGCAAGAGGCAGAAAAGAGGCACCAATAAAGAAGGCTCGTCCATCTAGCAATACGCCCCAGCGTTAAGGGATCACACCTCACAGGGCGGGTCGTGAATCGGCTGGACTCAAGAGAACAACCGCTCACGTAAGTGTCAAAGTGCCGTTCTCTTGGGATCCAGCCTCTTCACGCTGGGATGTACCAGAGCCGATGAACGACAATAGGGTGGGAAAGATACCCCAAAAAAAGGCAGAAAGAAAAGGAGAGAGGCCCCCAAGTCTTACCTTCTCATAGATAATATGCTGAAGGACCCTTCTCCCAAACGCGGCCTCCGCTGACCGGAACTGGTCCAGACGGTAATGCTTCGTAAAAGTCATGGGAGAAGACCACGCTGCCGCCTTGCAGATCTCCTCCAGCGAAGCATTCAGGGCTAGGGCCGCGGAGGTGGCCGCGGACCTAGTGGAGTGCGCCACTATACCCAGTGGGGCTGCGTTGCCCTTAACCTGGTATGCCTGGGTAATGCAGACTTTGACCCATCCCGCAATTACCCTAGCATTCGCCTTCGAACCCATGTTAGAAGGGTGGAACCTGAGGAACAGTGAGGGGAATTCCTGAAGGAGGAGGTCCTATCCCTGTAGAATAGAATCGCCCTCCTAACATCCAAGGTGTGCCATTTTCTCTCCTGATCCGTCTTAGGATCAGGAGAGAAAGTGGGGAGATGGATCTCTTGGGATCTATGGAACGATGAGTCCACCTTGGGCCTAAAACTAGGGTCAAGGCGCAAGACCACCGAGTCCGGGTTAATCTGGCAATACAGCTTGTCCACTCGGAGAGCTGAAATGTCGGACATCCGGCGCGCCGACGTGATGGCCACCAGAAAGGCCACCTTGAAGGAGAGCATTCTCAAGGGGGTGGAACCCAACGGTTCGAAGGGTCTTTTCGTTAAAGCCGAGAGGACTAGCTGGAGGTCCCAGGTTGGGAATCTGTGGACCACCGGCGGGGACTTCGACTTCATGCCTGCCAGGAAAATCTTGACGTAGCTGTCCTGGGACAGTTTGAAACCCATGGCAAGGTCCAGGACTGATGCAAGCGCATGGACCTGTTTCCTCAGTGTATTGAAACGAAGACCCCTACGGGCTCCGTCCTGTAGAAACGACAGGACCTGGGAGACCGAAGGAGACGTAGGGTCTATAGTCCTTGGCCTGCACCACCGTACAAAGGCCTTCCACGTCGCGTCGTAAATACGCTTTGTGGAAGGTCTGCGGGCCTCCAACATGGTATCTATAACATCCCTCTCAAAACCCACATTCTCTAGGAGCTTGCGTTGAGCAGAAATGCTGTCAAGGAGAGCCAGCCCGGGTCCGAATGGAACACCCTCCCCTGCGACAGAAGGGTCGGGGAAACCAGGAGAGTGAAGTGCGGCTGCGATTGGAGGCTCCTGAGCAGCGGGAACCAGGGTCTTCTGGGCCAGAAGGGGGCAACGAGGACTACGGGAACCCTCTCCCGCGACACCCTCTGAAGGAATATTGACAAGAGGGGAAACGGTGGAAAAGCATATAGCAGGCCGCTGGGCCACTGGGCGGAGATCGCGTCCACTGCCCAAGCTCCTGGGTCCCTGCCCTGTGAAATATAGCAGGGGAGCTGCGCATTTTCTGCCGTGGCAAAGAGGTCTACCACAGGCAAGCCCCACATGTCCACTAGGACCTCGAACACCTCTGGGTCCAGACGCCACTCCACCTGAGGCAGATGCTGCCTGCTCAGAGCATCTGCGAACACATTCTGGGATCCCTGCAAATGAATTGCCGAGATAGAAGCCAGATGAGTCTCCGCCCAAGAGAACAGCTCGCGGGATAAGGCCATCAGGGACTTAGACCTGGAGCCCCCCTGACGGACAATGTGAGCCTTGGCAGTAACATTGTCTGTTAGAATTAGTACATGGCGGCCCTTGACCAATTGGTGAAAACTGAGTAGAGCCAAATAGATGGCTCTCAATTCCAGCCAGTTAATCTGATGGGAAACCTCCTCCAGGGACCATACCCCCTGTGCCGTCCTGCCAAGGCAGTGGGCTCCCCATCCGTGGTTACTTGCATCGCAAGTAACCCTGACACGGTCTGATGTCACGATGGGAGACCCCCGCTCCGAGTGGGAGCGGACGGTCCACCATGATAGGGAGGACCATACCTCCGCCGGGAGGAAAACCTTAGTGTCCCTTTTACATGCAATCATGCCCGCGAAGGGCTTTAGGAACCATTGGAGACTCCTAAGGTGAAAATTGCCCCAGGGAACCAAATCGATCATAGACACCATCTTTCCAAGCAGTGACGAGAGACTGCTGATCCGGACCCTAGGGGAGCGACTGATCTCCCGGGCGGGCGAGCGGAGGGTCTGAACCCTCTCCTTGCTCGGATACGGTAGGCCTCCGTGTCAAAGAATGCTCCCAAGTGAGAGATCCTCCGTGAGGTGGAAAGCATACTCTTCTCCCAATTGATTAGGAAGCCATGGGCTTGGAAGGCTTCCACCGCCATTCTGGTTGAACTGAGGGCCTCATCACATGACTGAGCCTTACAGAGTACGTCATCCAGGTACGCAAAAACCTCCACTCCCCGGAGCCTCAGTGAGGCGACCAGGGCCGAGAGGACCTTGGTGAAGACTCTCGGAGCTTTGTTTAACCCAAAAGGCAACACCTTGTACTGGAAATGTCTGTTTCCAATGCAGAATCTGAGGAAGGGCCTGGAAGAGGGAGCCATGGGGATGTGGAAATAAGCGTGCCTCAGGTCGAGGGAGGCCAGATAGTCCCCCGGCTAGGGTCTCCATCTTGAACCTTTCTAGCTCAAGGAATTTGCTTAAAAATTTGAGGTCCGAAATGGACCTCCACTCATCCGATTTTTTTGGCACCAGAAACAGTATGGAATAAACCCCCGATCCCTCTTCCGAGGGCGGGACCGGCTCAATAGCCCCCAAATCCAACAACTCCTGCACAACTTGATACAAGGCAAGTCTTTTATTAACATCAGAGGGGACTGGGGAAACTCTGAACCTGAAGGGGATAACATTAACAAACTCCAACTTGTAACCAGAGCTAACAATATCAAGGATCCAAGGATCCGCAGTAGAGAGCTCCCAAGCCCTGAGGAAAAGAGATAGCCTACTGCCGACCACCTCATTTACCTCCAAAACGGGCGAATGCGGGGAACTTGGAGGGCCTGCTGAAACGACCTCTGCCTCTCCTGAGCGGTTCTTTATTAGAGGAGGAAAGGCGCCCCCAGGATGCTCGTCCCCTGGGGGGCCTGGCTCGAAAGGGCTGCCTGCCCTGGAAATCCTTCTGAGGCCGCCTAAAAAATTGGAAGGAGGGGCGGCCCCTGCTAGAAGAAGAGGTGGAGGGCGGGGCCACAGGCATCACCTTCTTTTTGTCTTTATTCTCAATCAGAATGTCCTTAAGACAGTCCTCACCAAAGAGGGCCTGGCCGAGGAAGGGAGAGGCAATCACTTGGTTCTTTGATGTCAAGTCCACATTCCAGTTCTTCAACCAGAGAGCCCTTCTGGTTGCTGTGGACAATCCCGATGCTCTGGCAGCCAGCTGAAGGCAGTCCACTGATAGGTCCGCCGAGAAGGCCAAGGCCTTCCTAATAGCCTCCAGCCCCTCTCTGGCCTGAGCAGACAGCGAATCATCTGTGAGCAGCTGATCGGACAATTTGAGGGCTGCCCTGGCGATCACCGAGGAGGTAGATGAGGCCCTCAGGATCAGGGACTGAGCATCGAAGGCCTTCCTCAACATAGACTCCATTTTACGATCCAAATTGTCTTTCAAAATGGTTTCCGAGTCCTTCGGCACTACGTGCTTAGACACGAGCTGAGTGATCGGGGCATCCACTGTTGGCACTGCCCACTTGCTCTCCATGTGATCGTGCGGGAGCAAAATCTTTTTGAGGATAACGGGGACCCTCCTGGCCGTGGCCAGCTCGCGCCACTCTTTTAAGATCAGGGCCTCAAAGATCGAGGGAAACGGGAGGACCCTACTTTCCGCCGGGGGCAGCCACATCAGCATAGCGGCCTCCTCCGAAGCTGCATCCATAGGCTGTGGTGTGAACTTGAGTGCTAGAGTCTCCACTGCTAGCTCTGCCAGAGACACATACTCCTCATAGCAGACCAGCCTGGGGGTGGCTGGTCCCTGAGCCGACGACTCCTCCAGTGGGTCCTCTGGTTCCTCAATCGGTTTCCCCGAGGGGGTGGGCCAATCTGAGTCATCGGAGGCTCCAATGATCAGGTCAGAGGACACCGTGGATCTAGGTATAGAAGGGGCCCTGGGAGATGGAATACTCAAAGGGGGCGTGGATGAGGAGCGCGGAGGTTGCGGCTCCGACGAGGAGGCTTTTTTAGGGGGCTTCGGGCCCTTTGCCTGTGCCTTCTTAGGCTTCTTTTTTGGAGAAGGCTCCGAGGAAGAGGAGGAAGACTCAGGGAAAGCGGTCCTTGCTCGCTTCTTCTTCTTGGGTTTCCTAGCTGGCACTCTACCCCAGCTCAGTCTGGAGGGAGTGGCTGCAGTAGGCGGGGTGCCTTGCTAAGGGCCAGTAGGCTCCTGTGAGGTCTTCAGCGAGGAAAGGACCTCGGCCACAATAGAGTTCTTGAGTGTGGCAGCTAGGCTGAAAATATCCCCCATGTCCCGTGGGGGGATTAGTGTAGGCCAATTCGGGGTAGGCTGCGAGGGCGGATGGCCTTCCCCCATGGAGGATGTCGACGGGATGGACAAGCTGGGAGGGTGCGGGGAGACGTCCCGGTCCACTTGAAGGAAGGGGCTCGGAGGCCTGGCGAGGGCCTCCTCCGCCGGCTCTGATAGAGCCTTGGATCTAGCCTGAAGCCTTTGAGCCTTGACCTTGCTGGCGGCCGCCTTGGTGGGCTCCAGGGAGCGGGTGATAGCCTCCTCGAAGGACTTCATGTCACCGGTACCTGCCAGACACAAGCAAAGCTCTGTATAAGGCTATTGCCCTGTGAGGGCACCCTCCATGCGAAAGGATTACTAATCTATAAGGGGAGCCCTTAAAATGACGACCCAAGGCACCTTTGCCACTCCAATGGCATCCACAAGGCCCTTTTGCCACTCAAATGGGCTTCCTACACGTTTTCGCCACTCAAATGGCTTCCTTAAGCCGATTCGCCACTCAAATGGCGAATGTGGCGAAATTCCGGCACTCAAGCAACAAACGCGGCAGTAAAAACCACTCAAATGGCGGCCGCGGCAGGAGAAAACGCCACTCAAATGGCGGCACTATGAAATTTCGGCACTCAAGTGACACCGAAATAGCAAAAGGCCACTCAAATGTCTGCCGCGGCAGAAAATTACCACTCAAATGGCGGCCGCTACAGACAAAAAGCCACTCAAATGGCGTTTGCAGCACAAATCTGCCCCTCAAATGGCGGCCGCGGTTTCAGGCGCCAAATTCAAATGACGCGGCCGTTGAGGGGAATGCCCAGCGTCCCCTCCAATGCGCATCTCCGCGCCGCCGGCGAGTGCCTCAGCCTGCGGGGATCGCCCAGCACTGTGGGCCTCAATCCGCCGAGGCTGGGTGCCTCCACGCGGGCCCGCGAAAATGGTGGGAGCCCGGGGAAAGGCCGCGCTCTCCTGGCGGCTCGTGGAGAGGCTCCGGGGGAAAAAACGGCCGCGCTAAGCCATCCGGCGCATAGCCGCTTTTTTCCCCTCCTTGTACGGCCCGAAATCCCTGGTCAGAGCCCCGGCCCCTTGGCCAGCAGACCACCGGGGATCGTAGCCTGAGTAGATGACCTTGCTAGGTCAGGAGGGAGCCCCGCAGACTCGGGCAGGGCTCCTTTGAGAGGCACTCAGGCTGCCAAAGTCACCCCAAGCACTAAGAAACTTCCCTCGGGGGGGAGACCCGCCCTAGGGACCCAGGTCCGGGGCCCCTGAGGGAGGGAAGGGGGGGGAAAGGGCCCCAGAGAACGCTCTGGCTAAACCAGCTGCGAAGCCACCCCCCGAAAGAACCACCCACTACCAAGGGGGGGAGAAAGAGGGGTAAGAAAGAAATAAAGGAAAAAGGAGAAAAAACAAAATACTTACACCAAAAAGGTCTAGAGACAGGGAGCTCTGAACCACGTTGCTTCCGATCGGGCGAACACAGACAGACTGGGGTGGTCTTGCAGGAGGCAGGGCTAGTCTATGGAAGGACACCCCCTACTGGAGAGGCAGAAAAGTCTGCGTTCGATCGGGCAACTGGTTCAGGACATAACCCAGCGTGAAGAGGCTGGATCCCAAGAGAACTTGAAGGCAGTGCCAAGGCTAGGAACAAAACATTTCTGGCTTTGAAAATTTCTGCACTGCCATTTTCAGATCAGACCCACTTCTGGTGGCATTTCCTGGAGTGTCATGGAAAACAGTCCCTTGTAGTTTAGTGGATCATAGGGTGTTCTACCCACAGAATAAACTGTGTTAGGCTCAAAGATGGGCAGAGTAGAAGGTAGAACACAAGTCTGATTGTTACTGTGCTTAATCCCTAATATAAATATACACATGACATTTAGGCAACACATGTCAAATTGATCCAGCTTTCTCAAGTGAAGGTGAGCTAGTGAAGGTGATGAATTATGTAGACCATTTCGCAAGAGAAGTGTGTGAAAAGGAAACGAAATATTGCAGTGAATGTCCTTGAACTGCTGGAAATCTGAACAATGGGACACTGATCCAGCTAAAGCAAAAATCTCATCCTGACCCATAAAAGAGCTAGCCTTGTTAATTATCTTGACAAAAAACATTATCCTAAGACCAACATCATAATTCATATATTTGTATAAGAAATCTCCATGTAAAGCATGTAAATTTTACCTCTAAAAGAGTTTCTTCAAGTTTTGCTAACTGTATTTTCTTATCTTCTTCCTGCTGTAACAATTTTGTTTTCTGTTCTTCCAAATCTGGCTTCTCATGCTGAATAGTCAATGCTAAAAGCTGGAAGAATGCAATCAGTAAGAAGAGAGAACAAAACATTCCCAGCACTGTAGATATGTTGTATAAAACTCAGATCGCTTTAAATCATATAACCACAGAACTGGAATGAACCTCAAAGATCACCTAAATGGTTTTTTTTTCTCTTAACATTTTTGATAGTTTATGTTAAGATTCTGCTTTCAGCACCGAGATGAATTTCATTTTTTTCATATGGCATATATATGCATAAATATGTATGAAACCATTTCCATTGGGCATAAAATCAAGTGTGGAGATTTGAGTAGTAGGAGAACTTGCAGGAATATGCATTTGTACGTATTGTTTATTGAACTTAGGGCAGAATTCCACTGCATTATCTGGTGGCTCGAGAGTTAGTTGTGTGCTGAGGAGCAACCGAAAAGGACTGAAGGAGTTGATTTGTGGTATTAGTTCCTATGGTTCCAGTCTTGTTGTGGACCCTTAAATTTACCTTAACTTTATCAGTCTCAGCCTCTTAATCTTTCCCATCAATGCATGAGACAGTACACTTAGAAGTGTTTTTCATTAGGCCTGAGGAATTGAGCACTCCCTCAGTACATTACCAGTCCAATGTTTAAGGTGTCCAAGAACAGAGGAAGTGCTTACCTTCATACTATTTTATTTATATCTGTGTGTATGTATATTCATGAAATAGTATATATAAAACATTACATATATAACGGATATATCTAAAGGAATGCCTTCTTCCATACCAACCTACCATTGCCTTAAGATCTGTAGGGGAGGCCTTCCTGGCTGTACTACAACCCTCAGCAGAAAAGTGAGGGTGCCTGATGCACCTCCCCATTAGATGCATCAGGCACCCTCACTTTACATATTTAGGAGGGTAGTGAAGACGCAACTCTTTGCCCTGGCCTTGAGCTAAATGGGGATATAGATTTCTCCCCACTTTTCAGACACTTTTATTTATTTAATATTTGGTTTTAAATCAGGTATAGGGCAAAATAAAAATGCAAATATATACCCCAATGGCATCTCAAGAAAGAAATTAGAATCTTCCACAGCTTATTTAAAGCCTCATTTCTTTGGATTATAATGGAGAATCTACTAGTGTGAATCCCTACCTGCCCTCTTAAGCCACTTCGTGTTATTGTAAAATTAACCTCTGTAACAATAGAAGCTGCATCAGGTGGGATATAAGGATTTGGGTTTCGTGTTGATAGAAACAGACGGAACTCTTCATTATAGTCAATAATTTTGTCACCCATTTGAATGACATACCGTGGTCCTGTGGGGAGAAAAAAGGTGTCAGAAGACATGCAAAACTGGAAACGCAGTAAATGTTACTTTTGCTTTAAAATTAATAGTTTTTTTAAAAAAAAGTTATATTCCACAAGTGCCATTGTATTGCTAACAAGACCACCTCTGCTTACATAAACAAACAAACAAACAAATGCAGGCAAAAAGCAAAGGTCCACTTTAATAATGTGGTTCTTTAAAAAAAGCCTAGTAAAAAAACATGATTGCTTAATCTCAACATCATTTCCATTATCAATTTACTTAATCCAACCAAAGTCAACAGCACACACAATTATTATTTATGGCCCAATGTGACTTTAAAAAAAAGTTAAAACTGAATACAGCACTTGCCCCTTCCCCAGCATCCTCAGAGTCCCACATCTGGGCTCTTGCTGGATAGCTATTGGTTTCTGTAATAGGCCAGCCCCAACTCAACTGCCTCTCACCACTGAACTGGTTACCCACTTTTTAATGTTGGCACTAAGTGGAATTCTTCATCAGGAAAAGTCTTTGACTGCGTCGGCATGCCCAAACGAGGCATCTTCGAAAGGACCTGAAGGGCATGGCACCAACAGCTTACTGCCTTATCACACCCGACAGCCTACATCAGTGGTTGGAATGCACCCTTGACTTTTTGCTGCCACGCATAAGCTGTATGCATCTAACAACCTTGAATACCCTTATTATAACTATCAGGGATTGAGCAGTACATCATATGTAAATACAAGTATAAACATGACTTATTAACCTAGACTATACTGTGCTATTTTCAACTGCTATCTTACATATGTTAAGTAAGTCTCTTCTGGTGTTCATGAAGCACATCGATGAGCTGAAGAGAGTAAAGTGACCTCACTTCCTGCTTTACTCCATCTCCATCTTCCAGAAATCCTACTGAAAGCCTTGATATGATTTTGCCAAAGTCCATTTTGGTCCACCGCATACTGAAACCAGGTGGAGTGAGATCTAAGCGAGGCTTTGAACTACAGCCTTACCTGACTTACAAGCCACTCACTGCTCCTGAATCTGCAGCTCCATGGCAAGGTTCCCTTTTTCACTGTATCAAATTGGGTCTCTGCTCCAAATTCACCAAAGTAGGATCTCTTCTGCTCACTAGATTAGGATCATATCAACTACTCTCAAGCCCTAGTAATTTACAGCACTTTGCCATGTTCCATTTTCTCTCCATCAGACTCCACTCTTCTCATTTTGCACTCATAGTCTACTTTTGATTAATTCAGAGTCCCACTTTTGATTGGGTTTTCAGCCTCAAACTAATGGATTCAGGTTTCTGTTGAATAACCTGAATAATGGTACCATTATTCTGTTTTGCCCTCACTTTTTTAGAAGCTTCCCTACAGCTAAATGAACAAAAACTTAGTAATTTCTAGACATTTACACAGTTTTTACTCAGCCAATGCAAAAATGCTTTCATAACCATGAGAGGGAAATTTTGAAACTATATTTAAACAAGCATGCATTATGAATAACAGCAGAAGAAACAACATACAAAATATTCAACTTATGAAATTAAACTCTGCTTTCTCATATTTTCTGAAATCTAGAAGAAACACAATTACTCATACCACTTACGAAAAGAACATGAAATGAAATCAGCTATTGATCAGCTAAAGGATAACTGTGTTACTCAAATTGTCAAGGTAAGGAGAGAAAACAATTTATTGAATGGCATGGATCATTTTCTTCTGCAATTAAAAGAAGAGCCTTCAGACAAAGATAAGATTTTTCATTTTTTTTCCAGAGAGCAAAGAGGTCAGCATAGAATGAACCATCAGCCAGCTGACTATTTGAAGTGAAGGATTTGTACAAGTTCTACTTCTTTGTCACATAAATTTCATGTATATGTTATAAAAATGTTGAATCCAAAATAGGATCCATACTTGTGCCATATCACAACTTACAAATCATGTTTTGTGAAATATCACCAGTAATGACTGTCAGAAAGGAAATAATGAAGAACCCATGAGCTACATCCAGGATTCCATACCAGAGGTATGTGGGCATCTGCAAATTTGAAAGTTAAAAGGGATATGGTATGTGCAGAATTGTGCTATTTTCTCAAACTACCTAAGAGCTGCTCAGGCGAGAACTAAGTGAAGTAGAAAGTGATAAAAGTATTAGCTTTGTATCCCATAAATAAAATAGGAAGGGGCAGATTATTATCAAAAGCAACTTCTGTAGCTTTGCAGGTGACTACAGAGCTCACCTGGTGTGCTTATATCTGATAAGGTAATAAAAACATAGCATGTATCGATATTCTGGTCTAACTTGGCTCTGAGTTTGAATCAGAGACACCCGGACTGTAATTCTTAAAGTGATCTGATTGTTACAGGGTGAAGTCACCAGCAAGTCAGCCAAACACTACCTTGATCTCATAATCTTCTGCACTGTCATAATAGTTTTTTTAAAGATACTGAGCAATTCAGAATAAAGTATACCCAAACATATTTTATTCCAGATTATACATGCTTTATCCAAATATGTGGAATAAGTAAGTGCTGTCTGGATCAAGCTTTACCATCTATTTAAAATTTATTTTTGCTAAAGCATGTTTTCCATCACTTTTTCCCCATCAAACTAAGCCAGAAAGTTGTCTTACTTATGTGAGCTTCCGTTCCTGACGGATGGATGCAGACTGACAGTGGGTTATCACCGCTGCCCTTAGCTGACCATGACCGCGAGGCGGAGCCCTGCAGAATTCTAACTCCACCAACCGTCACTCAGGGCTCCCCTCAGTTCTTTACGCCGGGAGTGTAGATGGACCAGCACCCTGAGGTGCAACTTCTGCTGAAGATATCTGACAACATATAGCATGCAAATACAACCATAGAACACAATAGAAACGCAATAGTAAAACATAGAAAAAAGGGAGGGAATAGTCTGCATCCATCCACGTAAGTAAGACAACTTTCCGTTCCCCGACGGATGGAGCAGACTGACAGTGGGATGTACCAAAGCTTCCCTCTAGGGTGGGAGAAAATAATGCAGTATAAACCCCCCTGGACTAACATACCGTCCGCGGGACCACATGCTGCAGAACCCTCCTTCCGAAAGCTGCCTCCGAGGACCTGTACACATCCATCCTATAATGCTTGGTGAATGTGGACGGGGAAGACCAAGCAGCCGCTCTGCAAATCTCCTGGATAGAAGCCTTAGACGCGAAAGCTGCTGAAGTGGCCGCACTCCTGGTCGAATGAGCCGTAATGTTGCATGGAGGAGGGACATTCTTGATGTTATAAGCCATTGATATGGCAGCCCTTAACCAAGCCGACAGCACACGAGGCGAGGCCTTCTTCCCCAAATAAGCCGGATGAAAACACACGAACAAGGAAGAGGATTTCCTGATGTCCTTAGTCCTATCAATATACACCTTAATGGCTCTCCGAACATCGAGGCAATGCCACTGGTGCTCCAGACGATGCTTCGGATTTGGGCATAAAGAAGGGAGGTGTATCTCTTGCTCCCTATGAAAAGCTGAATCTACCTTCGGCCTAAATGAAGGATCTAGTCCAGTGATGGCTCGGTGTGTCAAAATTCGCAAGAAAACCTAGCTAAACTCAGGTGCTGTGTCACATCTAGAAATATCCATAATTTTGTGATATTTGTAGCTCTAGTCAAAAAGTTATATTTTTGATATATGTATTTTATTAAAACCAAAAACAAATAATTCTTTACATTAGTGACTTTTGTTGCTAAATCTTCAATTGAAAGTTGGTATTTCATACACTTCAAGAACAAGCAGGCACTACACGTCCAGGTGCCAGGGTGACCAGGTGTGTCACCCAAAAGGGCTTGGTGTGTCACCTGTGACACGCGTGTCATAGGTTGGCCATCACCGATCTAGTCGAAAAATGACAGAGTCTGGCGTCATCTCGCATAGAGGGAAGTTGACGGACAAAGCAGCCAAATCTGAAACCCTACGAGCTGAAGTTAAAGCCACCAAAAACCCCAACTTGTAAGACAGAAGCTTCAGAGATATTTTTCTGATCGGTTCGAATGGAATACCAGACACAACAGCTAACACTAGGTCAAAATCCCAAGTGGGAAACCTATGAACGACAGGTGGGCACTTACCCTTCACCCCCAGGAGAAAAGATTTAACTGTCTTGTTCGAAGCCAAGTTACTCTCGTCAGAAAACTCCGTGATCGCGGCCAATGCGAACACCTGTTTCCTAATCGTATTATAGCCTAAGCCCTTGACAACACCTGCCTGAAGGAAGGCAAGAACCTCACGGACCGATGGCCTCAGAGGATCCACCCTGTTGGAGAAACTCCACCTACAAAAAGCTACAAAAAGTAGAATTCCTACGAGAAGCAATAATTGTATCGATCACCTGGGAGGATAACCCCTGCTTCCTTAAGAAGTGCCGTCGAGCATCCACGCCGCTAAGGCCAACCATTGGGGGTCTGGATGCACCAGTTTGTTCTTCACCAGGAGATCCCGACGGAGAGGAAGGCGAATCGGGTCCCTGATGGACAAGGCCATTAACTGCGGAAACCAAGCCCTCTTTGGCCAAAAGGGAGCCACGAATATTACCCTGGCTCCTTCCACCCTTATCTTGCGAAGGACCCTTGGAATGAGAGGAATTGGCGGGAAAGCATAAAGAAGCCTGGCAGGCCACGGAACAGACAGAGCGTCGATCGCTGATGCTGCCGGGTCCGGGTGACGCGCAAAGAACTTCTGCACCTGGCGATTGGCCCTGGTCGCGAAGAGGTCGACCGCTGGAAGGCCCCAAACCGATGTTATGGCCCCGAAGACCTCCCGGTTCAGCATCCATTCTGCGTTCGACAGCTGCTGCCTGCTGAGCGCATCCGCTTGCTGGTTCCAAGAGCCCTTAATATGAATCGCAGACAAAGACAATAGATTAGACTCAGCCCAATGGAATATGTCTACCGATAAAGACATCAACTTCTTTGAACGAGTACCACCTTGTCGCACTATGTGCGACTTAGCGGTAACGTTATCAGTCATGATTAGCACATGTCTGCCACAGACCAAGCCTGAAAAGGCAAGAAGTGCCCTATAAATCGCCCTCAGCTCCAGCCAATTAATATGATGTTTCCTTTCTACAGAAGACCAAGTACCCTGAGCTAGACGCTTGTTTAAAGTGGCACCCCAACCGTTCAAACTAGCATCAGTGAAAATGACAACCGGCTCTGGGCGAACTATAGGGACCCCAGATAACAAATTTGATGAACAAGTCCACCAATGGACCGAGTCCCACACACTCTGATCCAAGGGCAACCTACAATCGATTCCTTTAGCAATCAAACGAGCATAAGGGCGCAAAGCCCACTGAAGTGGCCTAGCATGGAATCGAGCCCAATGATGAAGGTCTATCACCGAAATGAACTTCCCTAAAAGGGAAGCTAAGGAAGAAAGCTTCGGGCTCTTAGCCTTTAGCACCTGACTAGCCAAACTAGAGATCCCAGAAATCCGCTCATCCGAGGGACGAATAGTGAAAGACCTAGAGTCTATCAAGGCCCCCAGATGAACAATTGACAGACGGAATTAAAGAGCTCTTTTCCAAATTAACCAAGAACCCAAAAGATGCTAGTAAATGCCTAGTGTAATTTAAATCTTCCACCAACTTTGGCCTTGACCTAGAAACCAAAAGCAGATCATCCAGGTAGGGGTAAATAGCAACACCCCTCAAACGCATAATTTCTACCAGACACACCAGGGTTTTCGAAAAAACATGAGGCGAAGCCGAGAGGCCAAAAGGAAGTGCCTTATACTGATAATGCGTCCCATTAACCTGAAAACGCAGAAATTTTCGATCCCTGGGGTGTATTGGAATGTGTAGGAAAGCATGAGTAAGATCTAAAGAAACCATAAAAGATCGTTCTTTCAGATGAGTTCTAATAGAATTCAAGGACTCCATCTTGTAGTAAATTTTTCACATAAATTTATTTAGATATTTCAAGTCAAGCACAGTTCTGAACTTTCCGCCCTTTTTAGTTACAAGAAATAAGATAGAATAAACACCAACACATAACTCATCCTGAGGAACTAACTCAACAGCCTCCATTTCTAAAAGCTCAACAATAGCCCGCTCCAAGGCCTCCAACTTCTGATGAGAAGAAGGCCTTGGAGTAGGAAGGTACCTAAAAACTGGAAAAGAACTAAACTGCAATCTATAACCTTGAGAAACAGTGCTAACAACCCAGGAGTCTGAAACATAACGTTCCCAAATGGACGCAAAGTGTTGAAGCCTAGCCCCCACTATCTTTGCGTCCAAGCTGAACTCAGTAGGAGGAAGGTCCCACCTAGAGACCTCTACCCCTACCAAGCGGCTGTTTGTTTGCGGATTGCTGACGCCCCCAGGAGCCGCGACCTCCTGCGGGCTTGTAACGAAAGGGTTGCTTCTTGTAAAAGCCCGCAAAAGGCTTCTTAAACGAAGAAGACCTACCCTTGTTCAATTGATTCTGCCGAGAGGAGGAGGTAGATGAAGAGGTAGGTAGCACCTTCCTCTTATTTCTCTCAATTAAAACATCTTTCAGGGCATGTTCCCCAAACAACTGCTTGCCCTTAAAGGGAGCTCCTATAATCTGGAGCTTGGATGCCACATCCATGCCCCATGATTTTAACCAAATTGCACGCCTTGCGCCTATGGTACTGGCTGCTGATCTCGCTGCCAGTTGGAATGCATCCATATCAGCATCAGCAGCGAATGCCACGACCTTCTTAATATCAAGAAGTTTGGAACTCAAATCTGGAGGTAAGGATGCAGTAGAAAGAATCTCCTCCACCAGTTTCAGGATTGCTCTATTTGCCAAAGAGGCCGAGGCTGAAGCCCTTGAACATAAAGAGTCCAATTCAAAAGATTTCTTCATCAGAACCTCAAGCTTCTTATCCAACGGATCCCGAAACTCCACCTCCGAATCCCGGGGAAGAAGGTGATTAGAGGAGAGTTGTAACACCGGAATGTCCACAGTAGGCGTGGCCCAAATTGAGGAGGCGTGATCAGAAGGCAAGAAAAGCTTCTTCTGCACTGTAGGCAATCTCCTTGTCGATAAAGGTTCTGACCATTCAGATAAAAGAATATCCTGCATCAATTGAGGAATGGGCAATACACGCTCCAGGGGCGGCAGATTCATCAGCAAATCCTTTGCCTGGCGAGCCTTATCTTCAGTTGGCTTAGAATCAATAGTAATATTATGTACCGAAGTGATGGTGGCAATCACTTGAGATATATGATCATATGAGAGTAATCGTGAGTATTGCTGAGAACTTGGAGAAGCATTTTGCTGGACATCACCTTCCTCACCCGAAGGCTAGGCCTCATCACTTTGAGGCTGATTAGAATCCAGCCCCTGGGCAGGAGTGAGCTCAGAATTTGGAGGATGTTGAGCTGAAGATGAAACCGGAACAGTAGCAGACCTGGGAGAAGCATGACGTTGCTTCTCCTTCTTCCTCTTAGCCCGCCTCCTCGCTAAGGAAGCAGCCAGCTTAAGAAGCAAGTCCACTTCTGAAAAAGATGCTTCAGAGTACTCATCAGAATGATCCTGCTGCACAGTTTCAGACTTAGAAGATCCTAGAGCAACGAGGTCATCCACACCGGCTTTGGTCGACGACATCCCACAAGATTGGCCTCCATAGGGAACAGCACCAGCGGCAGCACTGGCTGATCCCTTACGCCTATGGAGGGGGCGGGATCTCGCGCAACTGCTGTACGAAGCAGGAAAGGATTCAGCGTCAGAGCCTGACGAATCCTGATATGTTGCCCGCGCACGGGGAGAAGTCGAAAGACCTCTCCCCTCTCTGTACTTAGAGGCTAAGTAACGCCTGCGACCATGGTCATCATCAAAACCGCGGCTACGGCTGTGACTGCGACGCCACCCCTGTTCTGGGCGAAACCGGCGCCTACTAGGACCTCAATCATAGACTGGACTGCGGGAGGGGCTGGGGCTGAGGTGACGGCGCTCGCGCCTGTGCTCTCGCTCGCGCTCAGTCGACTCGCGCAACTCAGGCGCCGTCCCTTCATTACTGCGGCTGCGTTCTCGCTGGGGCTTGGCGCGCGCTCCTCCCTGACCAAGAGCAATGGCCCGGTAAGTATCAGTGCCACGCGCGCCAGCCTCCCGCGCCGCCAAACGCCTTCCACCGCCACGGGAGAGCGAACGCCTCCGCCCCTCGCCATCCAACTGTCCCTGGCGCGCACGAGCCCTTCCCCTTGCGCGCTGAGAAACGTCATGTCGGCTGGGCGAACCTATGGCCGCAACGGCCGTAGGGGAATCCCGCTCGTCCCGCCGCCTACGTTTAACTAAACGGCTGGGACTAACGCTTGGGGTGGCTTTGCGTTCAGCTCCCTCACCCTGCCGCGAACCAGCCGGGCTAAGGGAGACCGACCACACCGCGCGGCGAACTCCGCGCTGAGACCCCTTCCCTTCTGCCCTCCGTACCGGAGACGGAGAGGGGCTGAGCGATGCATCGCTCACCTCCCCGGACTCGAGATCTGGGAAGAAAAGGAAGGGAAACTAACTAAACAGAAGGGAAAACTAAGCCCTAGCGAATAGGGAAGTAGGAAAAGGACAGAACCTTACCTGATTCCTCCCCCGAAACGCGGCTTATGAGCCGTTCACCGACCCGCTCCCTAATCCTTAAGGGGGAAGCTAAGTCAGGCGGGCCAGGGGAAGGGACAAAGCCTCCGAAGGAAGAAACTGAAGAGGCAGAGAGGAAAATCTTCCGGAGGCTCTCTACGGGGGCAACAAACTCAAAAGGGCTGCCTCCCACTACTTGGCCCAAGGAGGAGGAAGGGGATGATCTCGCCATACCCCTACGGTCCGAAAAACGATCCTCCGATGAGTCAAAACCTGCCATCCCGACGGATAAAAGCACTCACAGTGTGGCCAGCTGCACGACCGCGAAAAGAACTGAGGGGAGCCCTGAGTGACGGTTGGTGGAGTTAGAATTCTGCAGGGCTCCACCTCGCGGTCGTGGTCAGCTAAGGGCAGCGGTGATAACCCACTGTCAGTCTCCTCCATCCGTCGGGGAACTTCCATTTTCCAGTCTCTAACAATGTCCTTATTTTCATCCATGCTGACTGATATGGCTCTCATTTTACCACTTTGATACCAATATTTCTGAAGAAACAGATTTAAAAAAACAGTGTTCAAAATTTATTTTCATTTGACGTTTCAAAATTTGCTAGTTGAGTAATAAAAACAACATAATCATTCAAGAAAAGTTAGGTTAGGCAAAATTTCAGAATAGATGAGGCTGGGGAAAAAACACACAGTAGTCACTAAAGGGTATTTTGATTTGCCACAGATAATGAAAATGAATTTTTATCACCCAAGTAGAACCAACAGGTCTGAATACTTCATTGATTTCTCTTTTTTGATCTGTCTAAGAGACAATGCAATTATTTTATACACAAAGTACAATTTAGATTGAAAATTTACCCTGTGCAACAAGGTCCTTTCTGAGCAGTGGATAAAGCACAGGTTCTACTCCATCCATTTCTTGTATAATGAGGGTTTTTCCAAATCGCACAGCCAGTTCAAGAGCATTTATGAAGTTGACATCCTGTATAAATGCAATTTTACTAGTCATGATTATTCCAGTTCAATACTGACACGTTAAGCCTGTTATAGAAAGAAATAATGTGCCACCAACCTTTAAAACCAATACACAGAATTCTATAAGCTAACAGGCTTAAAAAATTATTCTCCCTATATTATTAATAGTAGTACTAACAGTTGTACTAATTATAGTAGTAGTAGTAGCAGCAGCAGCAGCACTGTTACAAACTATAATTAGTTGCCCAGATTAATAGATAATTAGGGCCATGCAGAAAAGATGCAAAGCAGGTACCTCCAGGCTGAGCAACCTGCTTCTAAACCCACTCTTCCTGGTGCCCCTTTGTTGTGTTGTTACCCCTTTGCCACCCAGGATCTCCTTTAACCCTGCAGCTGTCCTGATCCCAATGCAACCAGAGCTCACCAAACCAAGAAGTGGTCCAGGCAGTAGCAACTTATAGCTTCAAGTGTGGGTGTTTACAGATGTGAGCTGGGATGTACGCATTTCTCCTGGCATGCCATTGCAAGACCTGCTCAGGAGGCAGTACATGGTTTTTTGCTGCCAGCAATTGCTTGGCCCATGTCTGCAAACACCCATGCTTAAAGCTATGAGCAGTGCTGCCTGTTACCAGTTTCCTGCCTCTTTCCCCAGCTGGGCAGGCATTTGGAGAGCTTACAGGACACTCAGTGCCAATCTGCCGCAGCATCAAACCAACTAGGAGAAAGGTGGCAAGACAGCATAGGTAGAACATGGGGAACAGGAGGAGCCAACCTCTCTAAAACGACTGCTCCCAGTCCAGGCTCACGTTGCCTTGCTGCTGAAATGTTTATGCCCATTCCATCCTGCACCTTTTAGCTACCTGCTTCTCATTACCTCCCTCTCTACTTTTCTCCCAGACTTCCCTGCTCTGAAACATGGCTTAACACTATCCAAGGACCACTATTGTTCATAATGTGCATCAAGGAAGCCCATCAAGATACACAGATGGTCTCATTTAATGACCAGTTGTTTTTTTAAGAGTTTTACATTTTATTTTGAAAATTTCAGTGAGGAGTGTAATATTAAACAATATCTAAAATTAAGGCTAAGTTTTGTGCAACTAAGAACTCTAATGTTTAATCTAGTCTAATACACTGAAGTAATCTTGGGGCAGAACTCCAACCCTTCACAATTCTATTAAATGTGATAATTACTAAATCTAAAAAAAAGCAGGATATTTTGAGATTTAACTGTGTTATATAAATTATTAACACATCTGAGTGTAATTATTAAGAGGGGAAAGAAAAGGAGAAACACATCTTCATTAAAAGCATGATTTCTCATTATAATATGCCTGAAAAGATACAACCAGAAGCTTTTGTTTCTATTTTTAACTAATTACGAGTTATTATTTCATTCAAAACCTGACAACCATAATTAGAATTTGCTATGACTTGCTTAAACAAGTAGGTATGTGAAACAGTTTAAATCAAACCAGTTTGAGTTTATACGAGAGTGGTTCAATCAGCTGTTTGAAAAAAAACATTATTTCAGTTAAGGGCTTGTTCTGAATTTGAAAGAAAACACAATTTTATTTCAATGAACTGATCTGAATGTTTCAAATGAGCAAAGGCCTTCAAAATGAAAAATTAAGGCTGCCTTCAGATGGCATCTGAATAAATCACTATTTAGCACTGTTCCAGAATAAGGTAATTCCAGAACAATCATTTGGCAGGCCAACAGTGCAGGAAAAAATGGAGGTACTTACTGGTATGGTGATTGCTATCATAATGGTGTGATGCATACAACTGCATATTTCACTGCCCAGCACACAAACATGGTTGCCATTTTTGGCTGGATTTGGCCCCACCCATGCACAGTGGCCATTTCCAAAATAGTGGATCACATGAGCAAGCATCAGAACAAGTAAGTATCCCTGCTTTTTATGTAAAACCTGAGTTGGGAGTTGTTTTCCCCACAATATTGAGGGATATCAACCCAATATCCCAAGACTATATTGAGACTGTGATAGACATGTGTGGCAATTCAAACATAGCTCCAGGATAATCCCAGGTTTTATACCCTGTCATGCTGTAACCTAGATGTCTTTAAAAGAGTATAGATCAGTTCAAAAGGGATTCCTTTTTCAAAAAAATAAGCTACTAGGTTCAAAATAGGACCTGCTGGTTGATAACTTCCAAGCGTGATTCTTTCAAATGATTTTTCAGCCATTCAGTTGCTCTGGAAGAAGGGTCTATCAAAAATGGACAAACTTTGCTCTGGAATCAGAAAGAAATAGTGTATAAATAATAATATTTTCATTTTGATAATTTTTCCTCACAAAAAAATACAAAGCTAATAGCTTTAACAAATTGAAATTACACAGCATACAAAGCAACAAAGATAACATAGGGTGCAATCAGGCACACTTAATGAGATGTCCTCTGGGTGAATGTAAGGCTATAGGGACAGCCATAAAATCTCTAAATTTGCCTTAATACACCCCGAAACCTGGGAATGGGCGGCTCTTCCTCAGTCAAGTTGTAATAAAACCAAAGGCACCTCTTTCTTTGTGCAGGAAGCTATGTAAGCAAAGAGGCAGGGAGAGAGGAGGATACAAGTAACACAGCCTCCTCTTGTTTCCATATTCTAATATCAAATGGAAACCCATCATATGCAAAAAGGGTGTCTGCAGGGGAAATGAATACTTGGAGGATCAAGAGAAGCTTCAGAGTACCCTAGGTGGGTTCTTGTCTGAACAAGGCAAAGAAGTGTTGCTTGCCTTTAGTTGGAGCTGTCTGGGCTCTACTTTCATATCATGATGGAAATGCTCACAGGCCACCTGCCTGGCTGGTGATAAAAGCTGATTAAAGAGCCTTGCTTACTCTCCACTCCTTTCCCCACTCCCCAATTCCTCCTCTTCCCCTTTCTGTGAACACAGTATGGAGGGAGGGAGGGAGACTGGAGATGGCAAGCTTTGATTTGGAGCTGAATGCAGACTGCAGTGTGTCTAAATATGGTAGCTTCTCAGTCACATATACAAACAGCTGTTTGAAAAGCCCTTCTTTGTGTGTTTCACAATGAGATTTTTTTCCCCTTAAGAGACAACTTGAGAACCCCCTATCTGAATGCACCTATAGTGTCTGAAGCAGTCATTCTCTGTGGCTGGCATTAGATTAACCAGTGGGTATTCTAAGCCTGCTCACTGCCGAAAGACCAAGGGAGGGGCCCCTCTCTTTAAAAGAAAATTAAAATTGCACTTCTAAACAGATTAATCAAAAATAAACTGAATGCATTTCCCATGGTAATCCATTCTATCATTCCTGGGAATCATGGTTCACTCCTCCCACTTTTGGTATATAAGAAAAAGACAAGTCCAAGGAAAGATAAGGGCCCTATAAAGGATTAGACATAGAAATAACCATCCCTGTTCCATAGGTATCCCAGTCTTAAGATAACAAAATACTACATCGGCTGCAGCACCAGAAAAATAAAAAGCAATTACAAATTACCTGCAATATAACAAGGGCATTTTCTATTGAAAGATCATCTGAGGGCAAACCTTCACTTTTCCAAATTAGTTGCTCACTTTCTGTGCACAGGAACCGCCTAAGGTCAAATTCTAACAAAAAAGAAACTTCTTCAGTTTCACTTAATGTGCTGGAACACTGTGTATTTACATAGTTTCTCCCCATCTTGCTTAAATTCCAGGATAAACCAACTTGTGATTATTTTACCCCACTGTGATTGTTGAAGTGCCATTTTATAAGCAGCAGTTATAATTTCTTTGCTATAAAAAGCCTGACACATCTACAATACAAACCTAGCACAAGTAAGGCTATAAATCAATATATTGGGGGCTTATATGAAAAAGTGGAGGGAAAAATGAACACGTAAATAGAAGAAATATAGACATTTAGTCAAACCATGGTTCAGCTGCTGAAACAATGGTAAGATCTGTTGGAGCTTTAAATTATTAAAGTAGTCTTGGGCTACTTGCCTGCTTGCAAAGAATTGTAAAGTCATGGCCAGGAATGTCCTGGACCTTCTAATCTAGCACACCTGTTTCAATTAGCCAGGCTAGTCGTGCATAGCACCTGGAGAAAGGTCCACTTTGGATTGGTCAGTTCTTTTCCCCCTTTCATGACGTCTCTTTCTGACCTGTATAATTGTCCCAGTGTTTGACTAAGTTGATGCCTTTGATGCCAAATACCTTACCTTATACTTACCTTGCTGTTCCTGTAAATACTTCTCCCTGCCTGTCCTGTACTAATTTTGCTACTGCAAGAATAAAGCTATCTCTTGGAAGACAACTCCAGCCTGATTCCGGTCTGTGACTTCACCAAATGCTAAGCCTGCATGTCTACATGAATGTGTAGTCAACCCAGATTTTGACAAGATCAGGGGTGTTTTTGTGCTTCCCTCCCCGTCCTGTGGACAGGAAAGGTGTGAAATGCACTAACCTTGATGAGTGCTTGCACTTGCAAGCACTAGTCAATAACAGCCCACCCGACGCACAATTGAACACTCATCTGTGTTCAATCACTGGGCTGCTCCTCTTCTGGGTGGTGTTCTCCATGACTGTGCGTGTGTCAATGCCATTGCTATTACAATGCTGACACTCTGTGCAGTCACACTTGCGTAGGAGTCATCAGAGCCAACGTGCTTGCATGGCAGCTCAGATGACCTCCCCAGCCAGCAGAAGTGCAGATGTTGCCTAATTGCATACTATGGGCTGAAGTGCCTTCTCCTTCTGCATGAAAAGAATAACACTTTCACCCTCTGCTGTCAATTTCAAATACCTGTATGGCACAATAACAATATGGTATTCATATGCATGCCACACTCTTCCTCCTCAGTGAATGCTCAGTGAGGAGGCAGTGTTCTGCAGATGCTTCCTCCTTGTTGCATGTTCAAAGCCCTGTACCAGCATTGTGTGGAATCTGCCAATGTCTCACAACCACACACTATTGCAAATAAATTTATGTTCCTCCTTTCTTCCAAAGAGCACAAGACAGCTCACATTATTATGCTCCTTTCTTTTCTATCCACAATCCTATAAAGTAGAGATAGGATGACTTGCTCAGTTATCTCACATTATTTAGATTTCACAGCCAAGCAGGGTCAAACTCTGGGATACCTGGATTCTAAGTATTGCCTTAAACTAGTTTCAAATACATGCCTGAAAGCATTTTCTGTTTAAATAGAATTAAATTCTGCTCAGTCTCAGTGTCATGGCAACTTACAGTTACCGAGAAAGAAAATGAACTATGTATGCCTACTAGCACAGCCAGACTGTGACCTATTCACAAAAATGCTTTAGGTTGCATCATGGTTTCATTAATTAAGGCAAGATACAGGATCCCACAAGGAACAGAAGTCATTCACTTTTGACTGCTCTACAGATTCACATGGCAGCCAAAAGCTGAACAAATTGACAAGAGTGCACAGAGAGATACTTAAACTGTGCTCCTTGAAAGGTTGTCCTTTACTGCTTCCCCAGTAATTTTGGGGATTGAAAAGGGGTAAAAGCCAAGAGGACTCAAGCTTTTGGCTGAATTGCTATTGCCATATCAAGGTTGCTTCTTTTTCTTTCACATCTCCTCATGTACAGATCTGCTGACACTGCAATCCCCTCAGACAATCTCAGGAGGGATCCATCTTATTGTCCTCAATCTTCTCCGTTTCTTGGAGGGCATAGTAGGTGACTTTCAATGTAGCTGCTACTGCTAACCTGCCTTGATTTGAGGAAGAAGGGGACTGTAGGTTGTGATTGTATCTCACTATTCAGGGGACACAGAAGAGTATAAAGCCTTGATCTAAGAATAGGAAACTTATCAACTATAGCAGTGGGGTGCCATAATCATTCCTCATTATGGTAGGGGGGGAGCTTGAATATGGGGAGGAGGACTTACAGAACACAAAGAGGCCCAATCAGAATTTGATGTAGAGTAAAGGGAAGAAGGGTTGGAAGACTACAAAACTGAATATGCCTCCTCAGCTCCCCTTCATTCCCAGTTTTTTCCTGCAACAAAACTTCTATTATACAAGATTTGATAGTACATAATTTTTGATCAAAAGATACAACAAAGCAGGAATGTGCAGTGGACTGGGATCCCTGATCTGAACTTTTTTTTTCTTTCTCTCCAGTTGTGTGCTTTGTTTTAGAGCAGAGGGAAAAACTGGCATGATCTATAGTCGCATTGCTTCAAGTCATTGTCTCCCACATTTTGTGGTGCATCCGTTTAGACTGCCTAAGCAAAGCCAGCGTGGACTAGGTCAAGCAAGCTTAATGCTTTTCAGACAGCCGAACCACCATTCCAAGAAGACAGCAACTTGGCATGTTGTTAGGCTATATCACATCAAGTGTCCCCTCCACTCCCCAATACGGCACACGACTAGGAAACAAACAAAAAATCGATAGTTTAGATTAGCAGTGCAAACTGAACCATCACACATGTCTGAAACCAAAGGAACACTTTTTTATAGTTTGGTAATTTTATTACCTTGGTCTCAAAGCTAAAGTTGTGAAGAGTTTTCCTAACATTTGAAGAATATACGTTATTGAAAACATTTAATATTCATTCAAAAGATAAAGCAAGGACACATTCAGATTTAAATCAGTCTTCCTCAATCTGATGTCCTCCAGATGTTTTTGGGAGACAACTTCTGTAAACCCTCATCATAGTCCATTCTAGTGAATCTGATCGATGCTGAAGTCAAATATATCTGAAAAAAACTGGCTTATGGAGGCTACTCTGAAGGCTACTTTGGCCTTTGGCTGAGGTGATTATATTCTCCCCCACCCTCAATTACAATCACTAATAATGAAATATGGAGTGTACTGTTTAAAATTGTTGAATTTTAAAAACGTTTTTAATCTGTGTCTTGTTTTAACGTGTATCTTGTTTTTAATCTGTTGGTTAATCTGTTGTTACCTGCCCAGAGAC
Organism: Aspidoscelis tigris stejnegeri; assembly: GCA_023333525.1. Taxonomy (NCBI): domain Eukaryota; kingdom Metazoa; phylum Chordata; class Lepidosauria; order Squamata; family Teiidae; genus Aspidoscelis; species Aspidoscelis tigris. Next base: position 258,401,668 of record JALMGA010000001.1, read on the forward strand.
CTTTGGGTATGGGGTGGGATAGAAATGTAAACAAACAAACAAACAAATAAATAAGTAAATAAAACCCAACAGTTGCAGGACAGGGGACCACACAGCCTCTGCTCTACCACAGACCATAAATATCAACTGCAGCCTGAACAGCCAGTCTATCTACTGCAGGATAGGGGAAAATATGGGGCTGCAAGGCTTTCCCATTTTCCTTGCCAAAAAGATCCCCTCTTCCCTTCTAATCCTCCTTTCCTCTCCTGATTTTTTTTCAATTATAAGCCTGAACACAGGGGTTTGTTTAATATTACATTTTGTGAGCTGCTGTGAGAGTCTTTTATAAGCCTGAAGAGGGAATTAAAACAAAGTCAAAGTATAAGACGACTGGGCGTATAAGACGACCCCCAACTTTCCAGTTAAAATATAGAGTTTGGGATATACTCGCTGTATAAGAGGACAACACCCGGCATATAAGACGACCCCCGACTTTTGAGAAGATTTTCCTGGGTTAAAAAGTAGTTTTATATGCCAGAAAATACAGTATTAATAAAACGCATAACAAAAAGACCTAAAATGACCCTCTAATGGCTGAAGGTGGTTTCTGTTATTAAAACAAACCATGGGTACTATCCAATACAGTACTCAGAAAAGAACATTAGCACATACCTAGAGCAATATTTTGCAGTCTGATTGATGGATAGTATTATTTCTCCACAATACAACAGGAAGTCAAAAACAGACACACATATCCCACACACATCCCTGAAACCTGTCTGTAGGTATTTTGTTTTATACATTTTCAGCAGAGACCATCAACTGGCAGACCTTTAAGTTACATCTAAGTATGGTACATAGATAAACATCATTTTTGACAATGATTAACATGAAGATGCTATATAAAACAAGGTTTAGTAAGAATAGATTAATATCTAGAAGGCCTGGATGGATTTTTCTGGATTTCTGCTCCATAACTCTGATGGTATACTACATAATTTAAAAGACTTCATGACTATGACAGGGTCACTCATCTCTTAGGCATGGATAAATTTAGCTTTAAGAAAAAACAATCCTTCTACTTCTGCTTCCCTTAAGGAACGGTATATTTATCTGCAGCCAAGCTGCTATTTGACAAATATTTCTGAAAATGGTTTGAAAGGATTTGTTCAAGTAAATAATCCAAATTCTTGCAAGTACTAAAAAAAATTTTCCCCTAAAATAGTAATATTTTCTCTATTTGGATACTAAAAGAACAAGATCATCTACCACAAGAATGCCTCCTGCCTGTAGGCACAAATGATCTCCCTCTAATCTGAACTGAAATAAACTGCCAAGCTTTTAACCAACAGAGAAAACAACAAAGATTAGGTTCTCTCTGAACAAAGAATAACATAAAACAAATGCGGTCCTCAAGCTTGGCATAATTTGATCTCACTGAATGAATTAATATCAGTGGCAGTTGAGTGGAGAACCAATCCCTAGTTTATTTCACAGATGTTAGCTGTGAAGGCACTGTGTTTTTTCTTAAATAACCTAATTCTCCATATTTGCAACAAAGAAAAATTACCAGTAACTGATATCTGAAGTCTACTTAATACAATATGCTGAATATCTCGAACAAAATGTGACTTCTCGTACGATATTAATATATACTGTATTTTCTGGCGTATAAGACTACTTTTTAACCCAGGAAAATCTTCTCAAAAGTCAGGGGTCGTCTTATATGCCAGGGACTGTCTTCTTATATGGCAAGTAGATCCCAAACTCTATATTTTAACTGGAAAGTTGGGGGTCGTCTTATACACCCAGTCGTCTTATACGACGGAAAATACGGGTAACCAATATTTAACTAGGGTTTTTTAAAAAAATATTTAATACAACTTTGTTAAGTTTTTGATAGTAAAAAAAATTGCAGGGCTATTTACTTTCCAGGCATGCAGATTTTGTCCATGAATCCAAGCTTGCTTTTCTTTGATCTTCCGGAGCAGCAGAAAGGTAAGTAACAAAAGCAGCAGATAGCTGAGCTCTCCTTGGCAGTGTGCTCAGTTCTTCTGCTATCTCGGAAACCTGAAAAATGATATGAAACAATTTGTCTTTTCACACTGCATGGAAAAGGAACGTTGTCGCTTCTTAGCTCTTTCAAGATGGTGAGTGGTGACACTCTGACACTTGTACAATTGGAGGTCATGCCCTTTTACTTATTTTGCTTCCTAACAGATGGTACGCACTTAGTATGAAAGAAATTGGCACCAGTTGTTCTCCTGAAGCTGAACTGGATCTGGGGATCTGAGAAACTGAAAAGATTACAGCCTCTAGATCAGTGATGGCCAACCTATGACACTCGTGTCACAGGTGACATGCCAAGCCCTTTTGGGTGACACACCTGGTCACCCTGGCACCTGGGCGTGTAGTGGTTGCTTGTTCTTGAAGTGTACAAAATACCAACTTTCAAATGAAGATTTAGCAAATGAAATTCAGCAACAAAAGTCACTAATGTAAAAAATTGTTTTTGCTTTTAATACATATATCAAAAATATAACTTTTTACTACAGCTATAAATATCACAAAATTATGGATATTTCTAGATGTGACACAGCAACCGAGTTAAGCTAGGTTTTCTTGTGTATTTTGACACACCATGCTCAAAAGGTTCACCATCACTGCTCTAGACTGTTTCCAAGTAGTGTGGGAAGATGTTTCATCACTTTCTCTCTAGAAAAAGCCTTCATGTAAGTGACGATATTCCTTTTTCAGAGGAAGAGCAGCTCCACTTCCATAAGTGAAAAGTACCAAAGCTGCTCTCAAAAGTAGGGAGGGAGAAAAAAGGAAACAATCTCACCATCAGTCCAGGGCTTGCTGTAGAACCCTTCTATCAAACACTGGGTTTGCTAATGGCATTTATTGAACTGATAATTCTTGGAGAAATTAGAGGGAAGCCTCCATATGGCTGCCTTGCAAATCTAGATCAAAGCTGCTGCCCAAAAAGGCACAGAAGTAACTTCCAAATGAGTTGAGTGTGCCATAATCTTGTTCATAGCTGGAAACTTGAGACCTGTGTGGCTGATCTATGCATGCCTTTAATTAGTTGGCAATTTTTACTGGACTCTCCGTCCTAATGTGTTTGGGTGAGAGAAAGTGAAAAGTGATGAGACAAACCTAAATACCAGTTTTTGTTAGGAATACTTTCATTGTTCTACACACTTCTAAGCAGCAGCATGTGTATGTTTTTTCCGAGTCATGATGTGGTCTTGGACAGAAAGAAGACACATAAATGTCCTGGTCTGTGTGAAAAGAGTCACCTTTGGTCTGTTCCTAGAGTCGATCCTGAAAGTTTATCTAGAGTAATAAAACAGCATTGCGGGATGACAGACAGGGGCTGCTAAATTAGAAACCCTCTGCAAAGCTACTCCATCAAGAAGATGCACAGTGGAACCTTGGACAGGTTCAGACAGATCATGAAATAGAACTTTAATGATGACATTCAGTTTCCAAGATGGAAAACAATAGTACACAGGAAATATCACAGGATGACTTGGCTCATTTAAGGAACATCGCGATAACTGGAAGAAAGGACAAATGCCCTTTTCTATACTGGGCCTTATTTCTATGCAGAAAGGAGGAGGAGGAGGCAGCTTTTCTACCCCGCTTTTCTCACCCATTTAAGAGAACTCAAAGTGGCTGACAAAGCTTTTCTATTCTTCTCCATACAACAGAACGGAGCTACCCACGGGGCTGTGAGAGCTCCGAAGAGAGCTGTGACTAGCCCAAGGTCACCCAGCTGGCTTCATGGAGGAGGGTGGAATCGAACCCAGTATTCCCAGATAAGAGTCCGGCTCCCTAACTACTAGACCAAACTGGACCAAAGACCCCTGTCCCCCAAAGAATCTAATACTGAGGGTGACGTAGCACATCGGGTGCTAAATGGTATTGTAGTTTAAGTCCTTCATTCAGTCCGTTTTGAAGAAACTGTGTTAATTCTGGCATCAGTGAGAGAAGGCTAGCCATGATGTATCGTAAATTCACAATTTTGAGGGCCTTTTCTCTGTCATTATAGTGCTGGATAGGCCAGACTTTCCGACAAGAAGGTTGTTCATCAGCAGTAGGCATCATAGCTCCTGAATTAACATGGTCAGATGGAGAAGAAACCAAGGTCTGTTCAGCCAAAAAGAAGCTACCCATGCAACTTTTACTTTCTCCTTCTTAATCCCCCAGAGGATCTGAGAGAGGATGACAAGTGACAGAGAAAAGTACAGAAGGTCTAGAAACTGAGCACCAACTGCAATTACATCTGGACCCTGGATGTAAAATTGTTTCAGTTGGAAGTGGTCATTGGATGCTCAAAGGTCTATTACTGACCTTTCCTAGGGCTGGATTATCTGATGGAAAATGGCAGGGCTGAGATTCCATTCTGTGGGGGAGGGACAGAATTCTTCTGACAGCATCTGTTTGAATGCTAGTTTGAATATTGGTAGCAATAATATAGGATATTTAAAACTCAGCCCAACCAAATAATTCAGAGGATAAGACAATAAAGCCCCTGGATACAGTCCCTTCCCTTCTGACTACATAACCTTTGGTAGTCTTTGTTATTTGTTTGGATCAGGATATGATGACTCTCTAAACAAGGGAGGAAAGATGTGTAAGGGTATGTTCTAGCCAAATGACAGATCGTTCAGCTTCCTGAGTAGATCAAATGCTTTGTTATGGGTACCTTATGCAATCTCCCCCCCCCCCCTCCTCTCTGCAGAATTGCATCCAAGGTCACCAAATTCTTTCAGGTTCAGGAACAGAAACTCCCTGGAAGAGACTCAGTTTCACCACCACTTGGGAGAGCTTAGCCTCTCTTGGAAGTCTCAATAAAATGTACTCTCCAACAAACATCACTTCTATGTACCCCAGAGAAATCACAAAAGAAAGTACATCTATTAGAGGAATCCGTTTTTCCCAGTAGCAAAGTCGGGGCGGGGGGGGGGGGACACTAACTCTGTTCTAGGAAGACTGTGAAAGACATTGTGGAAATAAGAAATTCTCTGGAGGTTGCTACCCTTTTTTTTCTCTATGCTGAATAGAGCACCCAAGTGGACCAACTGGTAGGTGGGGAGAGAGAACTCTTTTCAGAATCGGCAACAAAAACCACCCCCATTCTCTTGCAAGTACATGAACACTAATTGCACATCCCTTTGCATGCTATCTTGGAAGAGTGCTCTAATATCATTTAAACGAGTAGAAATATACTTCTTTCTGCATTTAAAACTCAAACTTCCCAATGTTCTTCAGGGCAGACTTTGCCTGCAGTTCACAAAACCATCAACCAGCTCAATTTCTCTTTCAGAGTTTCAATATTTTTGGCTGAATCCTATAATATTATTACCAAATCATCTGCAAAGGTTTATTTATTTATTTATTTATTTATTTATTTATTTATTTATTTATTTATTTATTTATTTATTTATATTTATATTTATATCCCGCCCCATACCCGAGGGTCTCTGGGCGGCTTACAACAATTAAGAACAGGCACACTAAATTTATAGGTTAAGTTTTAGGTTCTCAATTTATATTCCTCTTACTTTATTTTTATTTCTTTTATACTTTTTTCTGCCCTTAAAATCCCCCTCAGAACTTCCAAAACCAATATAAACAATAATGGGCAACCTTGTCTCATGCCTCTCTGTATTTGGCATTCTTCTATGAAATCTCCATTAATAATTATCTAAGTTGATTGTGACTTATAAATTGACTTTCTTTTAAAGTTTTCTCCCATATCTATCTTTCAAGTAATCTACACATAAAGTTCCAATTTAAATTGTCATTTGCTTTCTCTACATCAAAAAATATCAAAGCAGCTTGTTTTTCAATATGCTTTTCCAAATATCCAATGAAATCAAGCAGTTCTCATATTATGATGCATTTGTCTCTTTGGTAAAAGTCAGGCTGGTCGTGATGAATATAATTCTGTAAAACTGATTTTAGTCTGCTATAATCATAACATATAATTTATATTCATTGTTCAAAATGAAATTGGTCTGTAATCTTCGGTGATGTTAGATCCTGGTCTTCTTTAGGAATCAATGATATATAAGTTTTTTCCCAACTGGGAGGACTTTATCATTTTCAAGCATTTCATTAATTGCTGCAAAGGAAATTATACCATATTTTGAAAAAAAATACATAATACAAAGCTGTGAAACCATCTGGTCCCAATGCTTTGCCTAGTGTTGCTTTTTTTTACTGCTTTACAAAAAAAAATCCATAAGTAATTGGGCCATGAAGTAATAATTTCTGCTGTTTTGTTTCTGGTGATCCATATTTATTCTGGTATTTTTGTATTTCTTCCTCTTGTACTTTATTACTTTTATACAAATCCATGTAAAATTGATGAAAGAGCATCTGAATTTTGTTAAGTCCATTCTTTCACTTAACACTTTTCATTTTTAGTCTTCCTAAAAACATACAGAGTGATACATATCTACACATGAGTGATAAATCACTTGGTTCAGATTTTTGTGCAGTTTTATTCCTTTTGTATATTTACAATCGGGCTTCAGTGGCTTACTGTTGCACGCCATCTTGTATAAAACCATTTTAAACAAAGTATTTTGTAATACTGTATTTTCTGGCGTATAAGACTACTTTTTAACCCAGGAATATCTTCTCAAAAGTCGGGGGTCGTCTTATACGCCAGGTGTTGTTTCTTATATGGCGAGTATATTCCAAACTCTATATTTTAACTGGAAAGTTAGGGGTCGCCTTATACGCCCAGTCGTCTTATACGCCGGAAAATACGGTAGTAACCGAATTTCACTCAAATCACATAGCATAAAAACTTCACGCAGCATAAAAAAATCCATACTTCTGTAAAAGAAAATACTGCTTTGAGGAAAACAAAATAGTACGCATTTGTTCCTGTTGTAAGTTTTCTAGAACCTGGTTCTGTTTTTAAACGGTTAGTAATACGTGACTTTCTTTCATACAGAATATTAAAAAGCAAAATTGTGCTGTAGAAGCAATTGTAGTCTACAGATGACTGCATTTCCGGTAATGACCACTAGATGTCATTACAATAGCACAATTTGAGGGGAGAAAGGGATCTTACATTAAGCAAAACTATATTATTACTCAAATTTTAGAAACTAACCTGAGTATTCCATCTCTTATGCTCCCTATCAAGCTGCTTAATTAATATTTCTGCAGCTTTCACTGTTTCTTGGGCTTTAACAACTTCTGCTTCAAGCTTAGCTGCCTCTGTTGTTCTGGCTTGAAACCTGCAGAATAATCAAACTTAAGATAACTTAAAGAACAAAACAACACACTTCAAAGACAAATACAGTATAATTCTCATTTTAAAGAAAGACATTTTTTAAAAGAAAAATGTAAGCACTGGTACAGAATTAAAATTATTACATAATTAATGGAAACCAAAACTAAAAAGTTAGATAAAAGTACGTACTTATCTTTCAGTTCTGCCACTCTCTGACCAACAGAATTAACCAAATCTTCTAGCTTTTGTTTCCTGTCTTCTGTTTTCTTGAGGTTGCTAAAAAGTTTTAGGAATAATAATAAACAGCCATACCAACAGAGGAAGCAAAGGGAGAGAAAAGTATAGTTATGTCAGCTACCTAACATTTGAAACAGAAATATACCCAGTGAGAAATATACCTATGAAAGATCTTAATACTTTATGATTAATAACATATAAATCTGTGTCACAATAATCAAATCCTACAAGCTGAGAATAACAAATAAATTTATATCAATTGCTATTAGCCCTGACAGTTGTAGAAAGTGGTATCCCTCTGAAAGCCAGCAGCTGAAAGACTGCAAGCTGGTGAAAACAACCTGCTAGACTAGATGAGCCATGGATCCAAACTAATGAGGCATTTCTTACATCCTAATGATGCTTCTGTATGGGTAGAATTCATACCACTAGTATGGTCCCAGATAAGAATAGGAACCCATCAAACAAATTTTCTCAATTATTTTTAAAAAACACAGAAAGCGCAAGATATTTGTAAGAATAAACAGTCTGGATGGTAGATCAAAGATGGATTAAGACTTAAGTGTAGCTGGGCCCTCAAACTAGCCAAAGCATCCTCTCTTTGAAGATGAAGCACCAGGAAAAGCCTTTTCATTAATGTCTCAAGCTGATCTGACTGATGCCACACAAAAACTCTGAAGAATTAGAGGTAATTAAGAATGCAAGGTTGCCCCAATTCCCTATCAAAGAATCCCAATGCTGGCAGAGGAGGAACTGGGTCAATAGGGTTTGAGGGACTATTTATGGCCTTGTTTGTCCCACTTCTAGGATTACTGGAATGGAGAGTTTAACCAGTTAGAAGCCTGGTGTCATCTTACCATAAAAATCAGGCTTTTGTCATAATGTATTACTAATTTAAACTCACTGAAATGTTACTGTAAGTCAACATTTGATTTGAGAACAGCAATATGAGTTGCTAGAAACCACCTAAGTAAATAGCAGATGGTTTGTAACATTCACAAATAAATGTGACTATAAGTCAAACAATGGGGCTATGCCTCAAAATAATAAAATACCACATCAAATTGACTGTTAACACCATAATCCTGCATCTTTGGCATGTGCCATCTTCGGTGCCAGCGGGGGCAGCAAGGATCAACCCACCAGGCAACTTCTGAGGGAGATTCAGAGAATGACATTTCACAAACACGATGCTTTACTCTGCTTTAATTGCTAAGTTCCATCAGGCAGGCTCAAGGAAAGATACCAGTCCTTCTAATCTGTATGGCTTTGTGGACTCCCAACTGGTAAAAAAAAAACCTATGTGTTTACTCACGCTTCTAGTTCTGCTTGCTCTCTTTCCAGAGGACGAATCCGTTCCAGAACATAGGAATACTGAACATTGGCTTTAACCCACGCTGCTAAAGGTGCAGCTGCAGTACTTGCTCTTTTAGCATTCTGAAAAGATTCAGAAGTACATATTTTATCCTGAAATAAGGCTATCCTGAAACAAGACCTAGACCTGTGTTGAACCTGTGGTCACAGATTAACTTCCTTGGATGGAATTATCAAGATTTATTTCAGAAGGACTTGAGATCTGATTATGGGATACAAACGGAAAGTTGTCTTACCTTACGTGAGCTTCCGTTCCTGACGGATGGACGCAGACTCACTGTGGGTCATCTCCGTCGGCTGCAGCTGACCACGACCGCAAAAGAAAGAGCCCTGTAGAATTTTCAGTCACCAACTGCCAACGGCTACTACAGGGCTCCTCAGTTCTTACGCCGGGAGTGAAGCTGGATCAGAAGAGGAACTTATCTAGCAATATAAAAATGAAAATCATTAAAACATAAAAGTACAGGGAGGGTTGAGTCTGCGTCCATCCGTCAGGAACGGAAGCTCACGTAAGGTAAGACAACTTTCCGTTCCCCGACGGATGGAGCAGACTCACTGTGGGATGTACCAAAGCTTCCCTCATGGGCGGGTTTTAGGCAACAGAAGGTATAGAATTACTACATACCGTCCGAGGAACAACGTGCTGCAACACTCTGCGGCCAAAAGCCGCCTCCGCAGACCTGTACACATCCATCTTGTAGTGACGTGTGAAGGTGGACGGTGTTGCCCAAGCAGCTGCTCTACAGATTTCTTGCAAACTAGCCTTAGAAGCAAAAGCCGCCGTAGTGGCCGCACTACGCGTTGAATGGGCCTGAATACCCGGTGGTGGTTCCATATTCCGGATCTTATATGCTAAGGAAATAGCCGCTCTGATCCAAGAAGCCAACACCTTAGGGGAAGCCCTCTTTCCTAAATGTGCGGGATGGAAGCACACAAACAATGAGGATGTTCTCCTAAGGTCCTTGGTTCTTTCCAAATACACCCTAAGTGCTCTTCTAACATCCAGACAATGCCATTTCTCTTCTAAACGATGCTTGGGCCTCGGACAAAGAGAAGGAAGATGAACCTCTAGCGACCTATGAAAAGAAGAGTCCACCTTTGGCCTGAAGGCTGGATCCAGGCGTAAAATCACGGAGTCAGGCGTGAACTCACAAAGTGGTGTTTCTGCGGAAAAAGCTGCAATATCAGACACCCTCCGAGCAGATGTCATGGCTACTAGAAAAAGTACTTTATAAGATAGTAACTTCAAGGAGATTGACTTTATTGGTTCAAATGGTTCACCAGACATAACAGCCAAAACCAAGTCGAAGTCCCAGGTTGGATACCTATGAACAACTGGAGGACATTTAGCCTTGACCCCAAGTAGGAAAGATTTTACATCCCTCTTTGAAGGTAGGTAAGATCCATCATCCACTTCGGTAATAGCAGAAAGTGCAAACACCTGCTTTCGAATGGTGTTGTATCCAAAACCCTTAAGTACACCGTCCTGAAGGAAAGCTAAGACACTATTTACCGAAGGACACATGGGGTCCACTCTCTTAGAATAACACCACCTACAGAAAGCCCGCCAAGTGGCGTTATAAATTCTCCATGTTGAAGCCCTCCGTGATGCAAGGATGGTTTCAATTACTGGGGCCGAATAACCTGCTTTCTTCAAGAAGATCCGTCGAGCATCCAAGCCGCTAAGGCCAACCATTGGGGGTCTGGATGACGCACACCCTCCTGAAGAAGCAGGTCTGGACGTTGCGGCAAGAGTATCGGTTCGCAAATCGCCAGAGATCTCAGTAGAGTGAACCAAGCGCGCCTCGGCCAATACGGAGCGATGAAGATCACTCTGGCCCTGCGAACCCGTATCCTCCGAAGGACCCGTGGTATGAGAGGAAAAGGTGGGAAAGCGTAGAGAAGCTTGGCAGGCCACGGAGCAGACAGGCCGTCGATCGCTAGTGCCTCCGGTTCTGGATGGCGAGCATAATACTTCTGAACTTGCCTGTTGGAAACTGTGGCGAACAGGTCCACTGCTGGGAAACCCCACTTCTTCACGATGGATCTGAAAACATCCCTGTTCAGCATCCACTCTGCGTTCGAAAACTGTCTGCTCAGTGTGTCTGCTCTCGTATTCAAATCCCCCTTAAGATGAACAGCGGATAAAGACAGAAGATTATTCTCTGCCCAGCTCAAAATCTCCGCAGATAAGGACATAAGTTCTTTGGATCTAGAACCCCCCTGGCGTACTATGTGTGACTTTGCAGTTGTGTTATCTGTCATTACCAGCACATGTTTCCCTTGTAAAAGGCCAGAGAAAGCTCTGAGTGCATTAAAAATTGCCTTCAATTCCAACCAATTTATATGACAGGTTTTCTCCTTTTTGGACCACCTACCCTGAGCTGTATGTTCACTCAGAGTGGCACCCCAACCTAAGAGACTTGCATCCGTATTAATAACAATTGGTTCAGGTTTAATAATAGGAACACCCTGTGCTAGGTTCGAATATTTCATCCACCAAGCAATGGAAGCTCTGGTCTCAGCATCCAGTATGACATCAGTCTCCTGGTTCCTAACAATCTGTTGTACATAAGGACGCAAGGCCCATTGAAGCGGTCTAGAATGGAAACGAGCCCACTGATGAAGGTCGATTACAGAAATGAACCTCCCCAACAAAGACGCCAAAGCGGATAACCTCGAAACTCGTTCTTTAACAATCCTGGAGGCCAAATCCGTAATCTTTTTGATCCTATCATCAGAAGGCCGAATCGTGAATGATTTTGAATCAATAAAAGCGCCCAAATGAACAATAGTTTGGGAAGGTGTTAGAGAACTCTTCTCATAATTAATCAGAAAACCGAAAGATCCCAAGATATGCATCGTTAATCTGAGGTCTGCTTCCAATTGAGCCCTGGATTTCGAGACTAAAAGGAGGTCATCCAAATAGGGAAAAATGGCTACTCCCTGGAGCCTCAAAATTTCTACTGGACACAGCAAAATCTTTGAAAAAACGCGAGGAGAAGCTGACAAACCAAAAGGGAGTGCGCGATACTGGAAATGCCTCCCATTGATCTCGAAACGTAAAAACTTTCTATCATTAGGGTGTACTGGAATGTGGAGGAAGGCATTGGTTAAATCCAAAGAAACCATATAACATTCCTCCTCCAACTGAGACCTGATAGTATTTAGAGACTCAACCTTAAAATAAATTTTCTTCATAAATTTATTCAAATATCTGAGATCTAACACAGCTCTAAATTTTCCCCCTTTTTTAGTAACCAGAAAAACGATAGAATAAACACCAATTCGAAACTGACAAACCGGAACGGGTTCAATAGCTCCCATAAGTAATAACTCCTGTATGGCATCTTCCAAAGCCTTCAACTTTGCTTTGGAAGATGGCAAAGGTGTAGCAATAAACCTAAATCTTGGTGAACAACTAAACTGTAAGGAATAACCACGTATCACAGTACTAAGCACCCACACATCAGAAACATTCTTCACCCAAGTATCGGTGAAATCTTGCAACCTGCCACCCATCTTCTGTGGAGCAGGGTGCTCAGGCAACCCCTCGTTACTTGCCCCGGCCACGGCCAAGGGGCTGCTTATTCGCGGACTGTTGGCGTCCCCAGGAACCGCGTCCCCCTGAGGACCTATTGCGAAAGGGTTGTTTCTTAAAATAATTTGAATAGGGCCTCTTGTTGTAGGTAAACCTACCCTTGCTTTGCTGATTAGCTCGATTTGTAGAAGTGGCCGAGGATGTGGAAGAGGAAGGTAAGACTTTCTTCTTATTCCGTTCAATTAACACATCTTTCAAAGCTTCCTCCCCAAAGAGATGTTTCCCTTTAAATGGAGCCCCGATGATCTGGAGCTTGGACGAAACATCCACGCCCCAGGACTTCAGCCAAACTGCCCGTCTAGCGCCAATCGCGCTAGATGCAGACCGAGCAGCCAGCTGAAAGGCATCCATGTTCGCATCGGCAGCAAAAGCCACCACCCTCTTAATCTCTGACAACTTAGTCTGCACCTCCGAAGACAATGTAGCATTAGGCAGTAGCTCATCCAACCATTTAAGTACAGCCCTACAAGCCAAAGATGCAGAAGCAGAAACCCTGGTACATAAAGAGTCTAAATCAAAAGTTCTCTTCATTAAAACCTCTAGCTTCTTATCAATTGAGTCCCGAAGTTCGACTTCTGAATCTCTTGGCAGAAGGTGGGTCGAAGAGAGTTGAAGCACAGGTACATCCACAGTAGGAGTGGCCCAAATGGATGATGCATGGTCAGAAGGTAGAAACAACTTCTTGATCAAAGAAGGCACCCTCTTGTTGGATAAAGGCTCCGACCATTCAGCCAATAAAATCTCCTGCATCAAAGATGGGATTGGAAGGACGCACTCTTGCGGAGGAGGGTTCATGAGCAAATCCTTTGCTTGACGAGCTTTCTCCTCCGACGGCTTAGAATCAACTGTAATATTTAATGCTGATGTAATAGCAGCTATCACCTGTGAAATATGCTCGTATGCAAGCAGTCTTGCCGTTTGATGTACTGTTGAGGATGTGGATTGGAGCGCATCCACTTCCTCCCCAGAAACCTGCACTTCCTCAGGTTGAGCAGGCGATGGTCGAGGTGCGCAATCTTTAGCAGGTCTGGAAGCAACTTGAGTAGCTGTAGTTTGCGGCACTGGTGCCCCCTGTACACTGGTAATCTGCTTAGCCTTCTTCCTCTTAGCCCGCTTTTTGGCCAAGGTAGCTGCCAAACGCAGGAGCAAGTCACCCTCAGAAGAGGAGGAATCTCCAGACTCCATGTCAGAACAGGCATCTGGCTCAACAGGAGAACAGCTCTTACTCCTGAGCACATCCTCTCTATAATGTTTGTAAAGATTAGATTTGTTTCCTTTCTCCTTCATCTCTAGAGATCTAACCCCTCCAGAGGTAAGATCAGTAGTGGTAACACAGGCTGATCCTCTCGGTTCCATCGCATAAGTTTTTGAGGCAGTGTCCCTGCCTGAGGTAAGAAAACCAGTAGCAGCACCGGCTGATCTACATACGGGTATTTTCCTGCTACTTCCTGGATACCGCTCTGGGCGCCGCTCTCTATGGCGCCCTGAGCCAGAAGCCGGCAATCGCAAAGGAGAACTAGAGCGATCTCCTTGCCGGTGACGTTCCCGGCTATCGGACCTGCTGCGGCTGCTTTCCTCACCTGCCTGAGATCTGGCAGGCGTCCTTGAACGGCCGCGGCTGCGGCGAAAAACGCCGTACTGCCGCCGGCGAGCCTCCGTTTTCCGTCCACGCGGTAAGCCGGTTGCCGGGCTACGGCTTCCAGCGCGTGCTGCCTCAGCGTTCCTCGGCGCGCGAGGAGACGCCGAGGACTGCTCACGCGCCCGTGCGCGAGGCGAAGGAGTTCGGCTGGCGCGCCTCCGTCGCTTGCCTGCCGGGGCGCGCGGAGACCAGCCGCGGCCGCCATTATGGCGGCCCGAACGGACGTTGGAGGGGGAAGAGCGCTTCCCCAACACACGCCCCGACCTAGGCGGACTGGGCGAAATAGACCAAAAAGCGCGGCGATTTCCGCGCCGAGCCTCCACTGCCAGATGGAGGTCCGATCCTGCCGGGGAGCGGGAAGACATAGATGCCTCACTCACCTCCCCAGACTCTGGATCTAAGGGAAAGACAAAGGGAAAATACACTAAATATGTTTTTATTAAAGGGAAAAGGATGGGAGGGGGGGGGTTGGGGAAACCTTACCTGAAACCTCCCTCCTAGCATTGGCCTGCTCCTGGCTGTTTAAGGATAGAGCTAAGCCATGCGGGCTTGGGGATAAAGGGAAACCTCCGAAGGAGCTTACGGAGGTCCCCAGGAAAATCCCTCGGAGGCAGTTATCAGAGGCATCCCATCCCAAGGGCCTGCCAGTCTTAAGAGAGCCCAGGGGGGAGGTCAGGGACGCTGTATTTGCGCCCCAAATCTCCGAAGAAAAGTCCTCACCAGAATAAAATTCAGACATGCCGGCAGACGATGTGGGAGACGGTGTGGCCAGCTGAACGACCGCGAAAGAACTGAGGAGCCCTGTAGTAGCCGTTGGCAGTTGGTGACTGAAAATTCTACAGGGCTCTTTCTTTTGCGGTCGTGGTCAGCTGCAGCCGACGGAGATGACCCACAGTGAGTCTGCTCCATCCGTCGGGGAACATTAGCTTTCACTCTTTGGGATGGAAAAGACAGGAGGATAATGTAGGCACTGTTCCAATTATTCTGTTCCTGATCTTAAAATGTGGGACAAGAGATTATTGAGACTTTGGAGCACCACAGTGTTCTGTTCTTTCATTTATGCATCCATACCTAGAGAGATGGGCTTCACTGTGTTAATTTGTGCTCTAGTAATCTCCAATCTATGTGTAATGTATATATGGCTGCTCTTTCAGTTAAAAAACTAAAGATATATGTGTAAAAAGTTTTGAGGACTCTGCCTGTTTATCTACTATAAACCTAGACAAACAGACGGTTTTCTAAGACCACATTCCTAGCATCACATATAAAACAAGCAGTGCATAATAACAGAGACAGATATATTCTGGAATAAAATCACTATTATATTTAAGCAGCACCGTATCGTCACGAAACAACTGTTATTTTTAAAATCACCTTTGGGTCAAAAGATGCCTTATTTTTAGTCAGAAGTTCTTCTACACTTTCACGAATTTCCTTTGGAATGTTTCGCGCATCAAAGGTTGCAATGTCCTCTCGCACACCTCTTTTGGCAAGGAAGCTGTTGAATTACAATTGAATTTTTTTAAAAATCCGAAAATTAATATCTGATCATTTAATAAATTTTGTGCTCATTTTACCTTACTTTTGTAGATAATACACATACGGCCCTACAAACACTATAATCTTCTTTTGTACTCAGAATAAAATTCACAGGCAACTAAACCAACTCCAAGAGACTATATGAGAGCTTGCTCCACTTCAGAAGAAGAGTTGGCATTTCTACCCCGCTTTTCTCACCCATTTAAAGGGGACTCAAAGTGGCTGACAAAGCTTTCTATTCTTCTCCCCACAACAGAACACCCTGTGAGGTAGGTGGGTAAGTGAGAGCTCAGGAGAGAGCTGTGACTAGCCCAACATCACCCAGCTGGCTTCATGGGGGAGGGCGAAATCAAACCCGGTATTCCAAGAGTCCGGCTCCCTAACCACTAGACCAAACTGGCTCAAACTGGTTTCTTAAAACAATTTCACTCATTTACTATGATTTAATATGTTTTCACTGATATTTGATATGAGATCCCTGTCAGATTTACCTCACAGAGAAGCATAACTGAACATTGGATATGGCTTAGCAGAGTTTACCATTTTAATATTGAACAAAACAGAGTTTATTATTTTAATACTGGAAAAGCAGAGAAAGCAAGATCACCTGACTGATGACTTGGATCTGGAGAACATCGTTATATCATTTCCTACTGCTGTTTTAGATTCCAGGGTGGTACTTCAGAATACTACACTTTGCAACTGTGGCTACTCAAACCAACTATTTTGTGCTAAAACTTGTTTTACTAGGCATCTGAGAAGCAAGCGTTATAGAGGACTTTAATCAGAGATCATCAACAATGATAAGAACGTACGTGGAGCCCTGCAGGATCAGGCCACAGCCAAAGTAATTTAGCATCCTGTGTCACACAGTGGCCCATCCACCAATTGCTCATGGACATTCTCATACAGAAAGATAGTTCAGCACTTAATGTGAAATTATACATCTTTCTATTAGCCACTGGGGGACCAATGGAGCACTTATTCCCATATAGGCTTACACATCAATTGAGATCTTTCAGTGAGGCCCTCTTAGAAATACCACCCCTCCGAGAATTTGCAAAGGGTGGGCCACTGTGTGAGAGCATGATGCTAGACTAGATGGGCTGTAGAAAGGCCAGCAGGAATACTCTTATGTTCTTATGAACGTTTTGCTTGTGGTCGATAATAAAGGAAGGATTGACATAGCAGTGGAGGCTACCTGTTGCAGTGCAATGAGTGAAAATCACTGCTACAGTGCTCTTTGCTACCATATTGATGGGTACTGCAGTGGCAATGTACTGCCTTCATGCCCGCCATTCCCAAAGTCACACAAACATCACAGCTGTGGAACTTTTGTACCTTGGCTTTGATATTTCTGGCTAGGAATATTTCTTTCAAATAGAGGGAACTGCCCCAGCAATGGGTCATTTTCTAGTTTATTGAAGCAGGGCAGTAGTGGCACCACAGCAGCTATGGAGCTCTTATGCTCAGGTGTGCCTGTGCATGTTGACTGTGGCACCATGTGAGATAGCAAACGTAAGGCATCCACTGCCCTATCAGTTTTGATTTATGAAGCTAATGGAACATTGCTTTGAGCTGATTTCTTACATTCATTTTCTACAGTCTTACTGCATGAACTGATGAGGGGGTCTAGTAAGTTCATATTTAAGTCATACCCAATCTCATAAATTATCATCATCACCAAAGAAACTCAAGAAATGTTGGAAGACAACATGGATAAGGTAACAGTTCCATAATTGCTGAAGGTGGAACAACTTTGAACTAGCCATTTTCTTCAAATATTCCTCACTGATTCTTTAAATCTTTTATTAGGATTCCAATGAATAATGTAGCAAAACTCAGGTGGTTACATTTTGTGGATTGCACAGACCACTAATAACAGTATAATCTTCAATTACCTCTTCATGCTCACCCACGATGTGTCAAAGATACCCATCAGACGTAGGACACCTTCTAATATATCTCTAATTATATCTGGAGGCATACGCAGAGAGCGGATTTCTGACAGAGATTCTGGTTTAATATTTCCAACTGCCAACTTAGCTTCATTAACCAATGGCTAAAACAAACAAATTAGGAAAACTGGTGAAGTAGATTAATTGTAATAAAACTTGCATGCTATTCTTTTTCTTCCCATTGATGAAATCTGCCTATGATTGCAAAATCTAACTGTAAATAGTATGAATAAAATGTATTTGAAAGTTAAAACATATATCATGATACTTCTACATACACAATGGATGAGGCAAACATAAGGTACAAGTGTTATGACAATCAATACTTCTCTCTTACAGAGCTTAATATGTCTGTTCACAAACCTTTCCAAATTAATCTGTATCCCCAGACACACCATCAGTTTACTGCCACTAACAATCAAATTATCTGCATATTCATTTTAATTAATGCAATGATCAAAGACCAGCAGCTGCAGAACTCCAGAACCTAATTGAATTCCACTAAAAGCCACCAAACAGATATCAATTTTATTTATTTTACTGTTTCTAAACCTGCCCTTCATCAAAAGAGAAAAATCAAACAGTTAAAAACTAATTAGGAATCATCAAAAACTGCTAGAAAAATGCATGCTTAAAACATAAAAAATATTGGGAAGAAATGATATTATAAGTGGGATCACAGCATTTCATAATAAGAAAGCACCTTAAAGAATAAAAGAGATGAGAAAAATATATAGGAAAACTCATTAAGAAACCACAGGAACAGCAATACCAATTCCAGGAAAATAAAGCATGCTACATGAGTATAGATTTTAAAAAATAAAAATAAAAAGCCGAGAAATATGCAGACACTATAAAAGACTGAATTTTCCCAATGCCACCACCAGCTTTCCCTTGAAAAGACTTATAGCAGAGCATACAGGTGCTCAAATAGCCAATGGTACTCCATTCTGAACTAGGGATGTGCATAAATATTCATACTGTTATTCATACAAATTTATACCAATTAGAATATTCATATACAAATTGAATGTCCAGACATTTGTACTTTAGTATTTGCATGAATACAAATGGTTCAGACATTCGTATGACGGTACAGACACATATGCATCCCGTGCCTATCGGTATGCACCCCGTATAGATATGTACCAAATGAAAACGGGATGTGTACAGGATGCGCACGGATGCATATATCAGAAACACATCTGTATGTATCGAATATTGAAATAAATGTGTACGAATGCATTCATATCGAATCGAATGTCCAGACATTTGAAATTGCACATTCACATGAATACGAATATTCAGACATTCGATTCATTACAAATTGAATGCCAAAAATTGCATTCGTGCACACCCTTAGTCTGAACCCAACAGGCTTACAAAGGAGTTACTATCTAGGGATGATAGATAGTAACTCTATCAATGTCAAGTAAAAGCACTTGAGCACTTGACTATCCTACTTCAATTGTAGAGGTGATATGGTAATGCACCCATGGGTTTCTTTACTGGCATTCCAAATTGGTATGTGAGATACAAGCTAGATTTATCAGCATTTATTCAAAACATTTATGCTTTCAGTCTTTCATATCTAGTCAGAGTTTATTGATAATATCTTGCCCTGGTTTTTACAACTTGACCAAGTGGTCTTAATTACTCAATACACTTGTAAACTGCATCATAATCTCTCTGAGGGGAGCACAAAAATGTTTAAATAAGCTATTAGTTTCTTGCTTTTCCCATTATTATTATAATTATTATTCTGGGTTGCCCCATCATAAACACTCAAATGGCTGACCCAGCCATGATAGGTTTATCACAATGTTTTCAGGTTATCGGTACACAAGCATACATGGAGAAACTGTTGCGTTTAGATACTTTCGTTTTTATTCAAGTTGACACTAGCTAGCTAGCTTTTGTTCCATTAAAACACACATATCATTCCTTTTTGATAACACATAAATGAAAAAATTGAACAAAGCATACCTGAACTTCCTTTAATTCATCCTCAATTATATTTTTTCTTTCTTCAATTTTTACAACTTCTTCTGCTATTTTTTGTTTTATCTTTTCCATTTCTGATTTTTGCTCACTTGCATCCTATAATAAAAGAGACATTATCCAAGGGAATAGCCCTTATGTCTTTGTTGAGTTTTACCAAAACATTCTTGGCAACACTATAGACCCTAAGCTACACAGCCTATCAATCTTTGTAGGAGACACAGAACAAAGATATTTGGGGCAGAATGGACAATCAGTGAGGAGCTGAAACTTTTTTTCACAACTTAAAAGGAAATAATTTTCAAAGACTCCTACAAAAAAACCCATAAGAATACACAAATTAATCAAAAAGAGTAATTTAAAATCAACAGTTTAAAAATGGAAGTTTTCCATTTGACAGCATGTTGAAAGAAGAGCCTCAGTGATTAACAGCCACCCATGGCAGACTTTAGAAATAATTTACGTGGAGAAGAAAAACAATTGGTAAGCTGATAACATCTTCAGGTTTCCAGGGATGGTCCTTCACTTGCTTCTCCCACCCTCGCACAGGCTTCAGAACCAACTTGTTAGGGAAATCAGTGAGCTGCTACTACTGTCAAGTTCCTATTGGTTGACCTTCCCTCTCAACTGCCACCTGCTGCAGTTTTCAGAACTGTCTTACACGAGGGAGGACAGATGAACCTGCAGCCTGATGCAGCCTGCTGTTTTGTCCTGAACATCTTTTTTGAATTTTTGTGTGGCTTGTGCTATTGCTTGTTCTGAGAGGGGGAAAAGACACAGTTCCTGTATAGCTGTGTTTCTTAGCAAAGGGGAAAGCATTTACTCATTACCTGCATAGAAACAGTAATTTCCTGTAAAGCAGCATCAGCTTCATCTTGTTTTATTTTGAGCAAAACGCTTTGTTCTTCAGCTTTCCTGTTCAGCTCATCAACAAGAGCTTTTGCTTCATTCAGTTTAGCCACTCCAGCCTATATATTTCAGAAAGAGTCATTGTATAAATTTCACTTCCCAAGTAAGAGAATATAGAAACTATTCCTTCTTATACACATATAGCTCCTTTCTGAAGGAAAATATACGATTAGTAATTTTTTAAAAAAAAAAGACACAAAGCATTTTTCGAGTATTAAGGAATAAGTATGTTCACTTAAAGCAAATAGTATCTCATATATTCAACACATCAAGTGAAAGCTCAGAAAGCTCCTTCAAGAAATATGTAATCATTACCAAAACTGTAAGGAAGAGTATAAGAGTTCCTAATAATCATTTTCACATTACATTTATTGTATTTAGGAATTCAAAAAGAGTAAGGAGCCAGCCAGTGCTAAAGAAGTTCAGTTGATCGACAAAAATATTCAAAAGGTAATTTTGATAAGGATAACCATGTTAGGAAAGCAACTGCATAAAATTGTTGATCAATAGGTTCAGATAAAGGAAATGAACATCCTCATATTTCTTTACTAGTAACAAAGGGCTTTTCATTTTAGGACAACCCTACTACCACCACCACCAAAATAATAATACAAACCAAAAGTGTCTTATATACCTGCAAATGGCTTTGTCTTTTTCTCAGTTCTGTTCTTTTACTGTTATAGATGGCACGATATATATTCAGGAAAGTCATGTATCTTCTGGGTGTAGCTCCATAGGGTTTACATGAGTCATGGATCATCAAAAATGACTTCAAGAAGTCAGAATCACCTTCAAAAAATATTACAAATTTATTGTTAAGCACTGCTGAACAAAAGCCAGCATGGCTTCTGCAAAGGTATTGTAAATCATGCCTTATAATCTTGTTGGAATTCTTTGAGAGTGTCAATAAACACATGGATAAAGGCGAACCTGTAGACATTATCTATCTGGACTTTCAGAAGGCTTTTGACAAAGTCCCATATCAAAGGCTACTGAGTAAACTCATCAGCCATGGAATAAAAGGACAAGTTCTGTCCTAGATTTGTGACTGGCTTAAGGGGAGAAAGCAGAGAGTAGTAATAAATGGCAAATTCTCAAGATGGAAAGAGGTAAAAAGTGGGGTTCCCCAAGGTTCAGTGTTGGGACCAATGCTTTTTAATGTATTCATCAATGATCTAGAAGAAGGGGTACATAGTAAAATAGCAAAGTTTGCTGATGATACTAAATTATTTAGGTAGTAAAAACCAAAAGATATTGCCAAGAGCTCCAGAGGGATCTCTTAGCATTGGATGACTGGGCAACCAAGTGGCAAATGTGCGTAGTCTTAACAAGTGCAAAGTAATGCACATCAGGGCCAAAAATCCAAATTATGTCTATAAACTGATGGGGTCTGAGCTTTCTGCAACACACCAAGAAAGGGATCTCGGGATCCTGGTGGACAGTTCAATGTAGGTGGCAAACCAGTGTGCAGCAGCAGCGAAAAAAGCTAATTCAATGCTGAGAATAATTAGGAAGGGAATAGAAAATAAGTCAGCAAGTGTCATTTTGCCTCATTATAAATCTATGGTGAGGCCACATTTGGAATACTGTGTACAATTCTGGTCACCAAACCTCAAAAAGGATATTGTAGAACTGGAAAAGGTGCAGAAAAGGGCAACCAGAATGATTAAGGGGCTGGAACCACCTCCCTTATGAAACCAGGCTGCAACGTCTAGGCCTCTTCAGTCTGGAGAGATGGCGTTTAAGAGGGGACCTGATTGAAGTATATAAAATTATGCATGGTATAGAAAAGGTGGATAGAGGAAATTTCTTTTCTCTATCACACAACACTAGAATCAGGGGGCACTCTATGAAGCTGATGAGTAGGAGAGTCAGATCGACAAGGGGAAGTATTTTTTCACCCAGAGGGTCATCGGCTTATGGAATGTGCTGCCGGAAGACGTGGTAACAGCTACCATTCTAGATGGCTTTAAGGTAGGGTTAGACAATTATATTGACCACAGATGTATCAATGTATCCTTGTCTCTCCTTGTGATGTCCATGAGCATTTGGTGGGCCACCATTTGCGACGGGATTCTGGACTAGATGGACTGTGGCCTGATCCAGCAGGGCTTCTCTTATGTTCTTATCATTTCTATACTGGTTAGAATTAGCTTTTCACCTATATTTCCCCATGGCAAACCATGAAAAAGTATATTTAGAGATATTCCCCCTAAGTTCCTTGAACCTTAAAAGATATAGCAGAACCTCCCTGTTGTCCCTAGTCACAAACAAGTCAATATTTGGAAGGCTCCACCTAACTTGAATTTGCAGCAAAATGTTGTTGGCAGACTCCATTCCTGAATCAAATCTCTCTATACTGAGCATATCTCCAAATGCAATGTCTAGTCCCTTGAAGTGTAGTGCCAAGGATAGTAAATGATAATGATCCCACTGAAACAGTAGCTGTGAGGGACAAATAAACTGGAGATGGCAGTTTATGCATTCTCACAGTGTATAATTAATATTCTTTCAGTCACATTGTCCATGAGAACTAAAACAAAATGACTGTATCCATAGGAGAAATGCTCAGTGAGCTTTAAAAAAAGCTCCAATGAGTTGATACGGTGAGAAATAATAACCAGAGGCAGATACAGGTGTATGAGATGCAAAATGTTCCTCAACTTCCTGTCCTTTTTTGCTAACTATCAGAAAGATGGAATTTACTCAGATTCCATTGCCTGAGAATCCAAAAGTGAAAGCACCCGGCAGCCTAACGGAGACTTCTCCTCATAAACTGGTGAGGGAATATTGACACATGCAGGCCTGGAGCCTTATCGTGAGACCTGAGGAAATTCTTATACAAGAGACACAGGCCTCTCCATAAACCAGTAGATGTTCCCCACTAGCAGACGAGAGAAGGAGTCAGAAATAAGACTTCAGAGCCTTGTTTGAAGTGGAGGTGGAAACTGACATCCTGTTGCTGCCAGAGAAGTATCCCTGTTGTTTAGCTCATTTAGATCAAGGCAATGTTCTTGCCCCCTCACTCTTTCCACCAATGCTGAATTGTAGGAGCTGAACCTGAATGGCCCAATGGCAGAAAGATGGCAAAGAAATCTCCTGAACCATGTGGAAAGAGAAGGGTACTTTGGAAGAGACTAAATTAGGACCAAAACTGCACAGTTGTGAATCTACTGAAAAAACTGACGTAGCGTGTTTAGAACTTATCTTTGCTTCTTTTGAACCCAAGCATGTGAGGAAGACTGAAAAAAATAATGGCTACAGCATGACAAGGTGAACTGCCAATAAACAAGAGCAGTGCAACTGAAGTAATCAGCAGCCTGAGAGAGAAAGCATCAACTACTGCTTTACCAGCAAAGAAAAGGTGCCATTTAACTATCAGCAAATAGCTGCTGATGTGATCGGCCTGAGATTGAGAGCCTCAGGGGGGGAAATTGCTGCCTTGCACTCAGAAATCAGCCAAGTATGAAAAAGCCACTGTGCTGCCATGAAGAAAGCAAGGACGCTAGCTATCAGCAAATAACAGCTTAAGGAAGGGATTCAGTAATATAGGTTTGCATTAGATTGAATGGATTTATCTCCCTCAGAAAATGGCAAAAGGTGAATAGATGTTCAGCTACACTGCCAAACTAGTGAGTGCAAACCTGAGTCTACTAACTCATATTCACTCCTCAGTCACAAATATAAGCTTTTAGCTAGTGAACAAATGCTGCTGGAGCTTCATGCTGGAACAATCCAACAACTTAGAAGGAAACACTGAGGTCATTATTGAGGCTGGTTGAGTTCAACAAGAACACAAGCATACTGGTTGCAGGGAGTGGCACTGTCTATTACAAACCAAATAAACGGTTCATGATAAGCAAGAACATAAAGAGGAGCCCCTCTGGATCAAGGCCACAGCCCATCTAGTCCAGCATCCTGTCCCACACAGTGATCCACCAATTGCTTATGGGCATCTCAAGTAAAAGACAAGGGCAAAAACTTCACCTGATCTCAAACCCCAGCAAATGGCCTTAGAAGCTTCCTACCTTCTCCCCAGCCTGAAGGATGTACCTAGGCATCCATTCTAGTAATCACTGATAGCGCTTTCTTAGCTTAGTACAGAGCAAGGCATCCTTAAGAGATCAGGTACACACTAGTTAAAAATAACTAAATGTAGCCAGACAGCCAGTGTGATAGCCCTGAGTTAAAACTTGTTAGAGGTCCATCTTCCTAAAGGCATCATCCAAGGAGGGCTCCATATCCAATTTAAAATGACAGCAATGTAGCTATACAAGAAGACATCAGACATATGTGTTTAATATAATCTGAACCCCTGGACAAAATCAGGCTGAGCTAATCTTTAAGCACAATACCTGGATATGGAGCCATCCTGCCCTTCCACACAAATTAGCAGAGCAGTGGGACTCTGACAAACATGGGAGTAAACCATCCCCTATTCCTTTTCAGTTCACAAAAACAGTACCACCCAAGCTTAAGTTGTCTCACAAGGGGAACTTTCTCAATATAAAGATATAAACAGACATCTTACCAGAACTCTTCTTTTTATGTTCCTTAGGAGTTTTAGATGATTTTTCTTTTTCGTCTGATTCAACAAATAACATTTCAGGTATCTAAAAGATAGGGTAAGGGGGTGGGGGGGTGTCACTGGAAACTTCTACTGGTAAGCAAAAATATGCCCGGAAATTCAGTTTGGATGATATATTTAAAACTTAACAGTGAGTATGAACTTCTTCTAGCATAATTAGAACAATTAAATCACATATTAGGCAAAAAAGTAGAGTTATAAAGTAGGATGTACAAAGTAGTCCAATGCCAAATGGAATCACAGTGTTCCCAGTACCTGGAAAAAAGCCCTTAAAATGAGGGCTTTGTTCAAATCCAGAACAAAATATCAGTGCTCTAGGATCTTTGTCCTAGCATTCTGGCCTATTTTGGGCAGTTTTAAAACTGATTTGGGATGCAGATACATGCTATACTTCTTCTTTCCTTTCATGCTTCCTACTCTTTCCTACCAGCAGTGCTTTTTAATTCATTTTGAACATAAGCAACATTTCTTCCACCTCCCCTGACCCTTTTCCATGTTTTTAATTTGTCACAGTTGCAGATACAACTGCCCCTTTCTACCCATTTTTGTTTGTTTACAGTATGGACATCACTGGTGTTCCCTTCCCTTTCCATTCCTAGCTTTATTTTTTTTTCCCCTTGCAGGTGCTGCCACTTTCAGACTAACCCTCCTCAGCCCCCATTACCAACAGATAAGCTGTATTCCTTTATTTTAGGCCAATCGTGGAAAATTTTAAAATCCCTCAACTATCAACTCAGCTCACTTGTGAGTAGTTGGGACCAGCCCATAGAGAATGAGAAATTCAGAATGGTTTCTCTAGTGTTTCTTATAGGCAGAATATTAAGAAAATTCCAACACCCCCACCCACCCCCACAACATTCCAGCATTTTTGTATCTGGTTCCAACCTTGGAACACAACACAAATGTAAAGCCGGAGAAAAAATCTCAAATTTCAAATACTTATATCCCCACGTTTCTATTTCACTTTCCTGGTGGTCAGTGGGTCACCGCTATTTAATCCCACCTCTGCCACCAGATGTAAAGGCCGCCTCTCCGCCCTTATCTATTTCATATATATATTTATCTTTATTTGGTAGTGTGGTAGCGTTGTGTTTACTTGTAAATCAAACTCAGTTATTTCCTTCCAAGAGGCGCACCTTCCATTTCCTTTTCCCTACTCTTTGGCTTGATAATATTGTTGCCTCCCTTCTGATGCTGCAGCAGACAGCACCCTGCCCCCACTTTGCCAATCTCCAGCAGTGGGTTGGATACAGTTACTGTTTAGACCTCTGGCCCTATTTGGCTCCCTTTATAACCAGAGAACTCAACGAAGCTTCTTTGAAACAACAAGAACATGTGTTTATTGAATACAGTTAAGTCTCAAGTCAGCTTCTTCTTCAAGTTACACTTTCAGCTTCTGTTGTCAAACAGTTCAGTCCCTAACTTTCACACTCAGTTCAAAGGCTCTTAAACTTCTTGAGCAAACTCTCAACCAGTACAATATGTGTTTGCTTGCTCTTATATTTTCACCAGCAACATCAAACACGTATTAAGAAACTCAGGACCCCAATTCCCAGCTTCCCTCAGGACAGCTAAAGGCCCGTTTCTCTCCTTCGTTAACCTCCCTGATTAACGACCCACGGCAGAGAACCCTAATTGTTCCCTCAGGCCCCCTTAAATATGGGCCTGGCTGGCTAGCTTTGCCCTGATTGGCTGAGCTCCTCCAGGATCCTATTTCACCCCTCCTCCTGGAGTGCTCAACTAGCCCCTCCCTTAGGCTACTTACCCTTTCAAATAATACACTTTGGTGACACTTAACAGTGTAGACAACCCATTCTCGCCACACTTTGTATTTAAACCAAAATAACTTAATTTTGGGGTTGAGGGGTCCTAGCGGTCATCACAACAAACAACCCAGAATAAGAAGAAAGGAAAGGCATACAACTGCATAAGTCAGTGCCGGTAAACCTATGACAAGTGTGTCACAGGTGACACACCAAGACCTTTTGGATGACACACAGTGTCTCCCCAGCACCTGTACATATTGTTGCCATTCAGTATCTTGTAGGCCACAGGCCGCTTTTGACATGACTTGGGACCTACAAGATACTGGGAGCACAGAGGCACTGTTTGTGCCCAACATAGGAGACACAATGGAGCCAATATCATCATGCTGCTGGGCCACACACAGTGAGTCTGTGCTGCCAGCAGCTAGAGAGGCAGCAATAGCCTTACTCACAATTTTTCCCTCTACGGACTTTTGTGAAACCTTATTCTCAGCGTTAAATAATATTAAAACCCATAAAAGAAACCGACTGACAGATGAAGCTAGTAGTGCTTGCTTGGGCTTGAAGTGTACAAAATACCAACAGCAAATGAAATTCAGCAACAAAATAGTCACTAATGTAAAGAATTATTTGTTTCTGCTTTCAATAAATACATATCAAAAATATAACATTTTATTTTTACTAGAGCTACAAATATCACAAAATTATGGATATTTCAGGATGTGATATGGCACCCAAGTTAAGGTAGGATTTTTTTATTTTTTGCTAATTTTGATACACCGAGCTCAAAAGGTTCACCATCACTGGTATAAGTTGAGGAAAGAAAAGACAGTACAATATATGCCTCAAGTCTTCAAGCCCATAAAAGCAACAACAAAAATTCGGGAACACAGATTATGGCTCAGCAATGTTATTCTGTTCTACATTAATCACGGTAAAAACTAAACCAGCCCTTATTTTAGCAACTAAATAAAATTAAAGGATTTTCTTGAACAGAAAAGTACTTATGCAACACCAACAACACTGTTACTGTTTTAATATATACTGTTGTTTTAATATAAATCTGATTTTAAATGTTGTTACCCACCCTGAGACCTTCAGGTATAGGGTGGGATAGAAATACAAATAATAAATAAATAAACTATCAAAAAGAGTTAATTACACAGAATTTGTAATTATCTTTGCTGTTTGTGCTTACTTTTTTCATACTGTTTTCAGACCAACATTCCATCCACAGGACCTGACATTTCTTATGAAGTGCAGGATTGCTTTCACAGTTTATTGTGAAATTCAAATTAGTAGAATCCATAATCAATACAACATGGAGATTCTGCTGGATTCCTAAAAGTAAATCACTGTGTTACATACACATTCATAATATTGAGTTTTCCATCATAGACAGTCTTGTAAAATTACCCTATATTCTGGCATATAAGACTGGGCGTATAAGTAAAACCCCAACTTTTCCAGTTAAAATATAGAGTTTGGGATATACTCGCCGTATAAGAAGACGGCACTCAGCGTATAAGTCAACCCCCGATTTTTGAAAAGATTTTCCTGGGTTAAAAAGTAGTCTTAATATGTCAGAATATACTGTATATACCTATAGAAAAGAATTCCAAAAGAATTCCAGATGGCTCAGACTAAGGCCAGATCATGGAGAATATTAGCAAAGGTGAAGGAGACACCATTTCACCTGGGATATCTACAATATGGCAAACCAGCTTTGATTTGACATGGAATTCCTTATCTTTCATGCCACATTAAAGCCTGATTTATCAGCCTGCAAAGAAACCATGAACAAACAGCAGGTGCTCTACATGGTATGTCACTTTCTGAGCACTGTTTTTCATAACTGGAAGTATACTCACTGTGAAAGTTGCAAATAACCTAGGTTTCCCAGAAGCTTTCACGGGTAAGAAAAGTATTTCTGCTTATGAACATATGGAATAAAAGTTATCTTTCTCTCAGATGACCTAACCTCATAACAGTTTGGATTCTGTGCTTTCTTTTGTAAATGCAGGCATTTTCCTCATTCACCAAGAGTTTGCAATAAAGTGGAAGATACCACTGTTTGAAGTAGAAGTGGCAACTACCACATCCTGCAGCCCCACCTCTAACTCTTTAGAGAACATTTTAGGATACTCAAGGAGAAATGTTGAACGATAGTGCTCCTGTCTACTGATATTCTGGGAGTGGAAGTCAACTTAACATATATTTGTAACAGTAAAAATGCATTCAAGATTCAAGTCACTAAGATAACAGACATAAAGAGGAAAGGATAGAGTTTCACCAAAATGTATTACTGTTGCTTGAGAAGAAATAATTGTAATAAAAATTACTTAAGTTTGAAAGATTGTCTCTCAGCCCAATCCACCTCCCAGAGCAGTGGTCATGGTAAGATGCAAAGGAAGACATGTTTATTTTTAATTGATTTTTTTATTGTTAACCTGACCTGAGACCTTCCAGTATAGGGCAGAATGCTAAATGCTTATAAAACTTTCTGGATACCACGACTGGTATATTTTTGTAAAATATTTCTTCACACATCTTTTCCAATGATACTGAGAACTCTTTACACTTACTGTAAGTAAAGTAGTTAAAGACTGGTCCTGTAAACCCATCCTGTGCCGCTTGATCTTTCAGAGGGGAAAGCAGAGGTTCTAATTCTTCTATCGTGTAGAGCCCAGGAACCTCACCTGATAAAAGAGAGAGCATTTTTCAGTATAAAATTACTTTGGCATACTTCGCTTTTAAAAATCAGGAAATATTCAGAACTTTGCCCTCTCTACCAGGGGAAGCAAGGGACAATGTTGGTGAGCCTAGGAATCCAAAAGAAAAGCGTTCTCAGCCCAAGAGCAAAAGTTCATCAGGTAGATGAACGTGACAAATATGAACTGGGGAAGAATTGGTGCCATTCCTATATATATAATTTGGGGCTAGAGACACCTGGAATTGTCAGGGTTGGGAAGGTACAACCCAAATGTGCATTTCTCCCAACAGAGACTTAGGAGAAAAAACAATACTATCTCTCATATTTACGCAAAATAAACAATTATTTAATATAATTTTAGAAGTCATTTAACCCTTATAAACTGCTATGTAAAAGTTTATAAAGCTTTTTAATTTTAAGAAATAACAGAATTAGGTCTTTGTAGGATAATCCCACAAGAACGGAAAGTTGTCTTACTTACGTGAGCTTCCGTTCCTGACGGATGGATGCAGACTCATGGGTTATCACCGTTGCCTGTAGCTGACCACGACCGCCAGGGGTAGCCCTGCAGAACTTTCACTCGACCAACTGTCACTTGCAGGGCTTCCCCTCATTCCTTTACGCGGGGAGTGAAGATGGAACAGAGCCCTGAGGAACTTCAGAAGTTGAAGCAACCTAACAACAAACAAGCAAATAGGGCATGCAGAAAGACACATACACAACTGGGAGGGAATAGTCTGCATCCATCCGTCAGGAACGGAAGCTCACGTAAGTAAGACAACTTTCCGTTCCCCGACGGATGGAGCAGACTCATGGGATGTACCAAAGCTTCCCTCTAGGGTGGGTATCAGTGAGTAGACAGAATCATCACGTACCGTCCTAGGTACAACGTGCTGGAGCACCCTCCTTCCGAATGCTGCCTCAGATGACTTGTAGACATCCATTCGGTAATGCCTCGTAAAAGTAGAAGGCGTTGACCATGCTGCCGCTTTACAGATCTCCTGAACAGTAGCCTTGGTCGCAAATGCTGCTGATGTGGCAGCACTCCTAGTCGAATGAGCTTGAATATTCTTAGGAGGAGCCACGTTCTTGATCTTATATGCCATTGAGATAGCTGCTCTGATCCAAGCAGAAAGCACCCTTGGGGAAGCCTTCTTGCCCAAATACGCAGGATGGAAACAGACAAACAAGGATGGCGTCTTCCTTATATCCTTAGTCCTGTCAATATATACCTTGACAGCCCGTCTAACGTCGAGGCAGTGCCACTGCTGTTCCAGACGATGAGAGGGCTTAGGACACAAGGAAGGAAGGTGAATTTCCTGCTCCCTGTGGAAGGTCGAATCCACCTTCGGCCGGAAAGAAGGATCCAACCGAAAAATGACCGAATCAGGGGTCATTTCACACAGTGGAAAATTAACAGACAATGCGGCTAAATCAGAGACCCTGCGTGCCGAAGTCATTGCCACCAAGAATATTAGCTTATACGACAGAAGTTTCAAAGATATTTCCCTTATAGGTTCAAAGGGAATCCCTGACATCACTGCCAAAACCAAATCAAAATCCCATGTAGGGAACCTATGCACAACTGGAGGGCATTTACCCTTCACACCTTGGAGAAAGCATTTAAGCGTTTTGTTTGCGGCCAAATTCGACTCATCCGCAATCTCAGTTATAGCCGACAAGGCGAATACCTGCTTCCGGATGGTATTGTAACCCAGACCCTTATGAAGGCCGGCCTGAAGGAAAGCCAAAATATCTTTAACCGAAGGACCCATTGGGTCAATCCTGTTTGAATATGACCACCTACAAAACGCTCTCCAAGAGGAATTATAAATCCTCCAAGTAGAGCTCCTACGGGAAGCAATAATCGTGTCAATTACTTGGGGGGAGAACCCTGCTCTCCTTAAAAAGAGCCGTCTAGCATCCATGCCGTTAAGGCCAACCATTGCGGGTCTGGATGGTACACCTTGTTCTGAATCAAAAGATCCCTCCGGCATGGTAGACGAAAAGGCTCCCTGGTCGACATGGCCAACAGCTGAGTGAACCATAGCCTCCTCGGCCAATATGGGGCTATGAAGATCACTCTGGCCCGTTCCACCCTTATCTTGCGAAGCACTCTCGGAATAAGAGGGAATGGGGGAAAAGCATACAGAAGTTTGGCAGGCCACTGAACAGAAAGTGCGTCGATCGCTGATGCTGACGGGTCCTGGTGACGAGCGTAGAACCTCTGCACCTGGCGATTCGCCCTGGTTGCAAAAAGGTCGACCGCCGGAAGGCCCCAAGCCGACGTTATGTCCTCGAAGACCTCCCGATTCAACATCCATTCCGCGCTCGACACCTCCTGTCTGCTGAGCGAATCCGCCTGCTGGTTCAGTGAGCCCTTAACATGAATAGCAGACAAAGATATAATATTAGTTTCTGCCCACTGAAAAAGCACCGTAGCTAAAGACATAAGATCTTTATTGCGCATGCCTCCCTGACGAACCACATGCGACTTTGCTGTTGTATTATCAGTCTTAATAAGAACATGCTTGCCCAAGATCAAATGAGTAAATGCAAGCAAAGCATAATGAATGGCCTTCAGTTCCAACCAATTAACATGATGCTGACGCTCAGAATCAGACCACACACCCTGTGCCAGGTGGCTGTCCAAGGTGGCTCCCCATCCAGATAAACTTGCGTCCGTATAGATAACCACCGGATCAGGCCTAATAATGGGTACTCCCGAGGCCAAATTCCCAGGAACAGTCCACCAACTAATGGAATCTAAAACACTCTTACTCAGGACAACTGACGTATCCGTGGCACTAGCAATCAAGGCAGCATACGGGCGCAATGCCCACTGCAAAGGCCTTGCATGAAAACGAGCCCAATGATGCAAATCAATGACCGAGATAAGCTTACCCAACAAAGAAGCTAAGGTAAACAGCCTAACTGGCGTATGCACGCACACCTTCGTTGCTAGAGCCACAATTCCTGAAATTCGCTCATCCGACGGACGAATGATAAACGACTCTGTATCAATCAAAGCCCCCAAATGAACAATTTTCCTTGAAGGTACCAAAGAACTCTTCTCCAGGTTCACTAGAAAACCAAAAGAAGACAAAAAGTCCATTGTGTACCTCAAATCTTCCTTCAACTTAGAACGAGACCTTGAGACCAGGAGGAGATCATCAAGGTAAGGAAAGATGGCCACACCCTTCAAGCGTAAAATTTCTACGAGACAGATCAAGGTTTTTGAAAAAACGCGAGGAGAGGCTGATAATCCGAAAGGGAGGGCCTTATACTGGTAATGCTTCCCATTAACCTCAAAGCGCAGGAATCTGCGGTCTCTTGGATGAATGGGAATATGTAGAAAAGCATGCGTAAGATCTAGGGAAACCATAAAGGAACCCTCCTCTATCTGATTTCTGATAGAATTCAAAGACTCCATTTTGAAATATATTTTACGCATAAATTTATTAAGATATTTTAGATCAAGGACAGCCCTAAACTTTCCACCTTTTTTGGTTACAAGAAACAAAATTGAGTAAACACCCAAACGAAACTCCCCCGAAGGAACCAACTCTATCGCTTGCATTTCCAAAAGCTCAACAATCGCCTGCTCCAAAGCCCTCTGCTTCTTAGGAACAGAGGGACTAGGGGTAGGCAGATATCTAAAAACAGGAAAACTACTAAACTGTAATCTATATCCCTGAGCAACCACATTAAGCACCCAGGAGTCTGAAACATACTTCTTCCAAACATGAACAAAATTCTGAAGCCTTCCCCCAACCACCTTGGGACCAGGACAAGAGGAGATTAAAGGAAGTGGTCCTCTAACGACCCCTTCCCCTTCCAAGGGGCTGCTTGTTCGCGGATTGCTGTCGCCCCCAGGATCCGCGTCCTCCTGCGGGCTTGTAACGAAAGGGCTGCTTCTTGTAAAACCCCGCATATGGTTTCTTCGTAAAAGAGGACCTACCCTTATTAGATTGACTCGACTTAGCAGCAGAGGTAGAAACCGAGGTGGGTAATACTTTTTTCTTATTTCTCTCAATCAAAACATCTTTAAGGGCAAGTTCCCCAAAGAGCTCCTTGCCCTTAAATGGAGCTCCAATAATTTGCAGCTTAGACTGCACATCTACACCCCATGACCTCAACCAAATTGCACGCCTTGCGCCTATTGTACTTGCGGCCGATCTAGCCGCCAATTGAAAGGCGTCCATATTTGCATCTGCTGCAAAAGCCACGACCTTCTTAATCTGAGCTAACTTGGGGTGAAAATCCACCGGGAGAGAAGCTTCAGACAAGAGCTCCTCAACCCATTTGATCACAGCCCGATTGGCCAGGGATGCAGACGCTGACGCCCTGGTGCATAAAGAGTCTAGATCAAATGATTTCTTCATAAGAACTTCTAATTTCTTGTCCAATGGGTCGCGGAGCTCCACCTCCGAATCCCTCGGGAGAAGGTGATTTGAAGCCAATTGGAGTACAGGAACGTCAACAGTAGGCGTGGCCCAGATAGAAGATGGGTGATCTGAAGGTAAAAATAACTTCTTTGCCATAGGAGGAAGCCTTTTAGTTGTCATTGGCTCCGCCCACTCAGCCAACAATAGCTCCTGCATCAAAGGTGGAATGGCCAAAACTCGTTCCTGTGGAGGCGGGTTCATTAACAAATCCTTTGCTTGACGAGCCTTCTCCTCAGTAGGCTTTGAATCAACCGTAATGTTTAATGCTGTAGAGATGGCTGCTATTACTTGATCTATGTGATCATAGGAAAGCAACCGTGAAGTCTGTTGAGAACCAGAAGAGGATGCCAACTGCGCATCCCCTTCATCACCAGAATGGTGGTTAACGTCAATGTGAGGCTCAGCATTAGTCTGAACCTCCCTCGGCTTATCACTCGAAGAAGACAACTTCCCTTTAGAATGGTCAATATCTGAACGAGCCTTCTTCTTCTTTGCCCTCCTTTTAGCTAAGGAAGCTGCCAACTTCATTAACAGATCACCCTCAGAAGAAGAAGCTTCTGAATCAGACTGACAAACTGCAGAAGCTTCAGGTTTGTCTATTGACTTGCTTTTGCCTATTGACTTGCTCCTGCAGTATCTCTCGTTTGGTAAAACATCACAAGAAGAAATACTGGGAGATCTACGAAGCTGTCTATCATAGCCGTCTGGGCGGGCCTTGGTTCGCCTATGCAAGGGAAACCCTCTGTCGTCATCAGCAGAAGACCTGGAGCCAGGAGGGCTGGCTAGGGAACCCTTCCTCCCCGAAGGGGAAGGGGACCTTGAGCGCCATCGGCTGCTGCCAGCCATACAGCGCCGTCGGCTTTGGCTTTCGGCCGGGGAGACCGAGTAACCCCGGCGGCCATGGCTGCGCCTAGAGGCGCGTGCGCGCCTGTAATCGTGGCGCGGCACGTAGCCATGGCTCGAGCTACGGCTTCTACTGCGCCAGCCGCGTCTGAAACTCCGCCCCCTGCTTCGGCTTCGGCTGCTGCTGCGGCTGCGTTCGCGGCTGGAACCCCGGCGTAGACGCCGTTGGTAAGTATGGCGCGCCGGCGAACGCTCGCGCCTACGCCTCCGAACCGCAGCCTCGCCTCCCACGGCCTCCAAATGGGCTCCTGCACTGACGGCCGTTGTTAACGGTCTAGCGCGAGCGTTGTGGCTCTCGCGGCCGCCACGTTCAGGCCGGGGAGAAGGAGGAATGGCCAATGCCTTTAACGGCTGCTGAGGCGGCGAAAAACGCCGCTGCCGCTTCTGCGGCCTTAGCGCACGGCCAGGGGAAGAGGCCCGGGGTACACTCCGCCTTTGCCTTCGCTCTTGCGGCGAAGAGGAAGGGCTAGGGGAGACAGACCACGCCGCGCGGCGACCTCCGCGCCGAGGCATCCCCTTGGCTCGAACAGGAGGCGAGCAGGAGGCAGGTGATTGCTCGCTCACCTCCCCCGATTCGTAATCTAAAATAAAAAGGAAAAGGCTAACTAACTAATGTTAAGGGAAAAAACCTAACCCTAAACAAGGGAAAGGGAAAGGGATTTAGCTTACCTGATACCTCCCCCGAAAAGCGGAAGCCAACCCGCTTTCTGGCCCGCTCCCAACTCCTTAAGGGGGGAGCTAAGCCAGACGGACCTGGGGACGGGGAAAAGCCTCCGAAGGAAGAAATAGAAGAGGGAGCCATAAGCAGCCATCGGAGAGCTCGACCGGGGGCAACTTGTCCATAGGGGCTGCCTCCCTCAACACGGCCCAAGGAGGAGGAGAGAGGGGATGAAGAAATCATACCCCTAGGATCCAAATTACGCTGTTCAGTAAGCGCCGGAGAGGGCATCCCAACGGATGAAGAGACTCACGGTGTGATCAGCTGCACGACCGCGGAAAGGAATGAGGGGAAGCCCTGCAAGTGACAGTTGGTCGAGTGAAAGTTCTGCAGGGCTACCCCTGGCGGTCGTGGTCAGCTACAGGCAACGGTGATAACCCATGAGTCTGCTCCATCCGTCGGGGAACATGTTGCTGCAAACTCTCAAATCATTATTTCAAGTATTTTGAGCTTTTCCCATGAGAAAAGCAGCCACAAACTTTCACGAGAGCCACAAAAGACTAAAATGCCCAATCATGCTTTTGTTTGGACATGTAGATATTTCTCCTCCTTTTACATGATGCAGAAGTGAGCAAAGAATTCTAGTTAACCATGATTTATTGTTCCATCCTAATAAATTATGGTTACCAATTCCTGGAAAATTCAAGATGTAAGATGACTTTCAAATATATATTTGCATATAATATTGCATATAATTTGGTAAAAAGATTCAGCACACTGTGGAACATCAAGCACCATGTTTAATATGCAACAGTTACTGGAATCTGAAATAGCCATCACATTAAGTAATGCATATTTAAAGTGTTACACTAATGTAAGTGACTAAACTAATATACCTGAAGACAGTAAGCTATTGATCATCTCAAGA
This sequence comes from Aspidoscelis tigris stejnegeri, assembly GCA_023333525.1. Classification (NCBI taxonomy): domain Eukaryota; kingdom Metazoa; phylum Chordata; class Lepidosauria; order Squamata; family Teiidae; genus Aspidoscelis; species Aspidoscelis tigris. The sequence goes on from JALMGA010000001.1 coordinate 258,438,173, forward strand.
AAGGTGGGCTGCACAAACTGATAATCCTCAAGCAATAATACAACATGCTGAGCCTCAATTCCTGCTAACTGCATCACCTGGAAAAAAGAAAATTCTTTAATTTTATAATGGAGATTTAATGAAATATTCATACCAAATAGCAAGACTTGGCTTACTGAATCAATGAAGCTGAAAATTCATTACAAATTATCTAAAATATCAATAATAATTAAAATTTCTGCTCCCTAACCCACCACATAATATTTCAACCTAGTGCCATCCAGTTCATAATTCTATCCCATAAATTCATAAACAAAAATTCTTAATCTTTTAACATGCAAGCTGCATACATTTCCTCATGAATTTAAATGCAATAAAAAGCCATTATATTTTCCTACCCATCCTGCTACTTTTGTACCAGGGTTTTAAAATGTAATCATAGGCTGAAAAACAGAAATGATGAAACCATGGAGGATGCTTGGAAACTCCAATTTCAACTAGTATGGGTAGCAGCCCTTTTAGGCATTCCAGTGGATGTGTACTTGTCATTTATGACACACATATCCTTCATAGAATTGTTTGTATGTATCTGACATGTTTATATAGGTGCATATGTGCGCCTGGCCCAGTTTTGTGTTGAATGTGATAGAGCGTACAAATATCATACAGTTTGGACAGGATCAGCTGGTGAAAAATAGGTGAAAAGCTGGTAATGTGCTGTTCTTTCAACTAGCTACTCTCAGTTGAGATAGCAACAGAGATCTACACCATTTCCACACAGGTCCTGAAGACCCCATTAGGAACCTGATAGGGACCCATGTGGAATGGATCTTCCACCTACCTTCCACATGGACAACCCCATGAGGACCCCATGAGGAACTCATAAGGGACGTGTCGTCTGCATGAGTCCTCCCAATTCTGTTCCTAATGGGGTCTTCAGGCCCTTCGATCAGGATTCCCAGTGGACCCCTTTAATCCTGTCTTCAATTCAGTCTTCCACCATGAAGACCAGATCGCAGAGCATGCTTCCATACATGTATCAGGCCAATGGGGTCCAGGGGCAGGCCTAGAGGAAGCAACCCGAGTGGTGTATATGCAGGCCAATCACACTACACCACCACTGAAACTTCCTCAGGCCTAATCGGGGCCTAGGGAAGGGTTCCACAGCATCCACATGGCAACCCTGTTTAGTACCCATTGCCATCAGGTACTAATCACCTTGTGCAAATGTATGGGGCCTCCAGAAAGATCCGGAACATGATTGTGACGGTTTCTGGGTACAGGCTGCAAACTGTTTTGCTTTCTGGCTTTGCAGGCTTCTTGCAAGCTGCAATAGCCAGCCTTGGTGCAAACAGCCTTTTGCAAACCCAGGGTTTTGCAAAAAGGGCGGGAAATCCTGTGCGGGTCTGTTGCAGTGATTGGCTGGAGTAAGGTTTTGGAGGGAAAAGCTGTCCGGGGATCTGAGTACTGGAGGGGCTAGAGTAGGAGTAAGGTTTTGGAGGGAAATCCTAGAGAGGGCAGGCACTAACTGGATTGCTGGGCATCATGACAATTTGGTGGCAGCTCGGGACGAATCTTGATTCAGTCCGCTTTGGCCAGAGTACTACAGTAGCAAGCAATACGGTGTGTGATTGAGAAGAGCAGCCAGAGTTTGGCTCCTTTGTGAATGAGTCTGGTGTCTGGACACAGAGCCCTACGGTAGTGCCTGTGGGTCAGAACTCCTCCATCCCTGAAGTGTGAGTGTGCTAGACATCAGGGAGGGCTAGCAGGCACAGGTCCGGAGGTAAACGCTCACGGTATTTAGTAAGGACCTGGTGTGCTGTAAGCCCTAGTATTTGGGTGAGCCTAGCCACAGTATAGTGGGGTCAGTAGGCTGGGTGACCGGAGGTAATTGCTTAAGGTAAAAAGTACGGTCACCAGCCGGACGCTGAACCACGTGGCTACACCCAAGTAAGCCTGGTTCCGGAGGTAAACTGCCAGGGTAAAGTACGGAACCAGGGAGGGAATTATGTTCCCTGTGTGTTGGCTACAAATATCAGCAGCCAGCACGGTAGATCAAGTGGTGGGGAGTCCCACACTTGATGCTAACTAGGAGAGGGGCTAAAGCTGTTCCAAAGGGTCTTGGGGGACTGCCAGCTAAACGTATTAGTGGCAAGCGGCCCAGAGCCAGACCAAGGAAAGCTGTTATGGAGTCTGTGGTGGAACAGGAGGTTTCAACCCCAGAGCCAAGTGTGGGTGCAGGCCCAGGGACTCATGAAGCTGTGCCGGGAGTGGCGCAGGACAGAGGGCTCGCTGAGCTCAAACTGAGGCTCGAATATGAGCGGGAAATGAAGATAAGGGAAATGGAGATTTAAAAAATGGAAATGGAACGGGCAGAAAGGGAAATGCAGTTGAAAAGGATGGAAATGGAGATGCAACTAGCAGAATGTGAGAAAGCTAGAGAGGAAAATGAGAAAGCTAGAGAGGAAAATGAGAAAGCTAGGGCCCATGAGCTGGCTGTTCTCCAATTAAAAGCTGACCAAGGGGAGGGTGCCCATGGGGCAGTCCCTGGACAGGGTGAGGGTGGAGCCCCTAACCCCATGAAGGTAGACATCAAAAGGTTTCCTTTGTTTACAAAAGGGGATGATGTTGAGTCCTTTCTTTGGGCTTTTGATCGGGCGTGCATGGAATTTGAGGTTCCACAAGAGCACAAAATGATGTACTTGAGATCACGAATTAGCGGTGATCTTTTGGAACTTTATGCTGCCCTTTCAGACGAGGAAGCCCGGGACTATAAGGTGTTCCAGGAGCGGGTTAAGCAACGTTTTAACCTCACTCCTGAACACTATAGGAAAACCTTCAGAAACGTAGTTAAGGCTGAAGGGGAAACATTCATGCAGGTTGCGGCCCGCATGACAAGGCACTTATGGGATTGGGTGAAGGAATCCCAGATTAAGACTGTCGAGCAATTCGTGGAGCTAATCTTAAAGGAGCAGTTTGTGCAGCTGTTGCCCAACCATATCCGCTGGATAGTACAGGCTGCAAACTGTTTTGCTTTCTGGCTTTGCAGGCTTCTTGCAAGCTGCAATAGCCAGCCTTGGTGCAAACAGCCTTTTGCAAACCCAGGGTTTTGGCTGCAAAAAGGGCGGGAAATCCTGTGTGGGTCCTGTTGCAGTGATTGGCTGGAGTAAGGTTTTGGAGGGAAAAGCTGTCCAGGGATCTGAGTACTGGAGGGGCTAGAATAGGAGTTCCCACCAATTAGGCTGGAGGGACAGCAACCTCTGTTAGGAGTCTCCAGCAGCATTTTATTGCGGCTAGAGCCAATCAGGGTCAGGGGGATGAGTATAAAGGAACACAGAAGACAGCAGACTATGTCTTCATGCTGGTACAAGAGCTGAAAGGAGAAGAGAGCTGAATCCTGAGGGAGCTGGAACCAGTAGCTGACCAGTGGTCTTTTGGCTGGAAGATCATGAAGGAAGACTTCAATTGCAACTGACCAGACTGGATGATCGGACAAGCAAGGACAGACTGGGCCTTGTGATCATCTGGAGCTACGTTCTGGTACAATGGCTTGGCTTGAGCTGTGGCAGAGCAAGCCAGAGGGGGAGGAATGTGGAGAGGTTTGTCTTTTAAAAGGGGAACTATTTTCCTTTAGAGAAAGGGGTTAGCTCCTAGCCTTAAGAGACTTACTGAGTTAAACCTGAGTTAAACCAACAAATACCTGAACCTTATTTTCCTTTTAGTATGGCTTGTGTATAATAATAAACTTGTTTTAGTTTACTGTTGAAATGCTTGCTACCAGTGTTTTGTGTCCACACTGTAGTATTCACTTGGCCATTGCACGAACTCAGCATCCTAACAGGGCCAAGCTTCTCCTAGAGAGGGCAGGCACTAACTGGATCACTGGGCATCGTGACAATGATGGACTGGATTCCCCTAGGACCAGATCCCAAAAATCTGGTCCTCCTTAATCTAGATTTACTGAGGTAAGTGCAGGAATGGCCCTAGAAATCTCTAGTCACCCAAAATATAGAAAGAAATTGAACAGACAATCCTCATAGTTCTGCTACCGTGTTTCCCCAAAAATAAGACAGGGTCTTATATTAATTTTTGCTCCTAAAGACACACTAGGGCTTATTTTCAGGGGATGTTTTATATAACACTTATATAGGCCTTATATTTCGAGCATCCTGAAAAATTATGCTAGGGCTTCTTTTCACAGTAGGTCTTATTTTCAGGGAAACAGGGTAGTATTGCATTTAGAACCGAATGGAGATTTTGAATTGAGAAAAGTGGTATTGGGAAATAAATTGATTTCAATTTATTTTTTTGATCAGGCAAGATAGAATTTATCAGATCTCTGCGGTTTGCTATGATACAGACTCAGGGGAGCAGTCTAATTCTAACTATGGTACTAAATCTTTTGGGGAACTTGTTAATTTTAATAATTATATTAACATTATTGACAACATACTTACATGTTTTAGATCATTTTTGAATTGTTTCATTTCATAGCCTCTTGAAATTCTGGGGGTTATCAGAACTGCTCCATGCATGTGACTAACTAATGATGTAATAGTTCGACGTCCCACTCCACTCTGGCCTGCTAAGAGAAGTGATCCTCCAGGAAAACTCAGTACACGGTCAACTCTAGACACATAATCAAGGACTTCTGGGAAAAGCAACATTTCTATTTCACGGTTATCCCGCCCATAGTGAATAATACCCTAAAGGAAAAAGTGGTAAATAAACAAATGTAAATGTAATAATTAAGAAGTATGTTAATAATATAGATACAATGCACACAACTGGGTTGTTCTCTACAATTATACAAAATATTTCAACTACAGAAGGTTTGTGACAAGTCATGGGAGTACGTGAATGTAAGAGATGCTGGGAAATTATGTTCCCAGAAAATGCCACATTTTATGCAGTTCTCCTTACTAGAAAGGAAGGAGCAGATAATGCCTTCAGGTTGTCTGTAATGGCTGCTCCACATGGATATATCCCTCATCTGCAACTTGAATAAGTGAAAGAGATATCCGAGATTAAAATACCTATGTGCAACATTAAAGCGCCCAACCGCAAGCAATGAGCTGACACAGAGCACATGAATAAGCAATCCAATCTTCCACACCTCACACTTGACTACTCAGTTCAGTTGCTGATTATTAATTCTGACTCTGCACTGGGCATGGCCTGCCATCGTCTACATTAGCATGAAGAAGACAGGCCCCTATTCCAGGATATAATCAAGAATAAAGGCCAAGTACAGATAGGGCCTCTGACAGGTCAGACCAAAGTTGCTCTACCTAATGGGTCACCACTAATGTATTATTGCAAATCACCTCCATTTCAGTGATTTCACACATTCATTTGCAAGCCACTATATGTTAAGATAATAACAGAAGTTATATAAAATCTCTGATGATTCAGCATGAACACAGATCATTAATAATTTTCTAAACCTAAGGCATTTTTAAGAACATAAGAGAAGCCCTGCTGGATCAGGCCACAACCCATCTAGTCCAGCATCCTGTCGTATACAGTGGCCCACCAAATGCTCATGAGCATCTCAAACAGAGGCAAGGAAAAACCTATCCCTGTTCTATAATCCCAGCAAATGGCCTTAGAAGCGCCCTGGTTACCCGTCCCCGCCCCCGGTCAGCCTGAAAGATGCACCTAGGCATTCATTCTAGAAGCCATTGATACATCTGCCATCCATAAATTTGTCTAACCCTACCTTAAAGCCATCTAGACTGGTAGCTGTCACCACATCTTCTGGCAGCACATTCCATAAGCCGATGACCCTCTGGGTGAAGAAATACTTCCCCTTGTCAGATCTGACTCTCCTACCCATTAGGTTCATAGAGTGCCCCCTGGTTCTAGTATTGTGTGATACAGAAAAGAAATTTCCTCTATCCACCTTTTCCATACCATGCAGAATTTTATATACTTCAATCAGGTCCCCTCTTAAACGCCGTCTCTCCAGACTGAAGAGGCCTAGACGTTGCAGCCTGGTTTCATAAGGGAGGTGGTTCCAGCCCCTTAATCATTCTGGTTGCCCTTTTCTGCACCTTTTCCAGTTCCAAAATATCCTTTTTGAGATGTGGTGACCAGAATTGTACACAGTATTCCAAATGTGGCCTCACCATAGATTTATAAAGAGGCAAAGCGACACTTGCTGACTTATTTTCTATTCCCTTCCTAATTATTTCAAGCACTGAATTAGCTTTTTTCACTGCTGCCACGCACTGGGTTGACACCTTCATTGAACTGTCCACCAAAACCCCGATATCCCTTTCCTGGTGTGTTGCAGAAAGCTCAGACCCCATCGGTTTATAGACATAATTTGGATTTTTGACCCTGATGTGCATTACTTTGCACTTGTTCAGATTAAAGCACATTTGCCACTTGGTTGCCCAGTCATCCAATGCTAAGAGATCCCTCTGGAGCATTTGGCAATCTCTTTCAGATTTTACTACCCTAAATAATTTAGCATCATCAGCAAACTTTGCTATTTTACCATGTACCCCTTCTTCTAGGTCACTGATGAATAAATTAAAAAGCATTGGTCCCAACACTGAGCCTTGAGGGACCCCACTTTTTACCTCTTTCCACCCTGAGAATTTGCCATTTATTACTACTCTCTGCTTCCTGCCCTTAAGCTAGTCACAAATCCAGGACAGAACCTGTCCTGTTATTCCATGGCTCAGTAGCCTTTGATGTGGGACTTTATCAAAAGCCTTCTGGAAGTTCAGATAGACAATGTTTACTGGTTCACCTTTATCCACGTGTTTATTGACACTCTCAAAGAATTCCAACAAGTTTGTGAGGCATGATTTACCTTTGCAGAAGCCATGCTGGCTTTGGCTCAGTAATGTTTGCTCCTCCATGTACACACTAGGGGATGTAGCAATCATACCCCTGAAATCCGTTGCTTGGTCTTCAGATGAATAAACGGTGGACATGACGCCTGAGAGATATCTCAACGGTGTGGCCAGCTGCACGACCGCGGAAGAACTGAGGAGCCCTGCAGTTGGCAGTTGGAGAGAGAGAAAATTCTGCAGGGCTCCCCCTGGCGGTCGTGGTCAGCTACAGCCACCGGTGATAACCCACAGTGAGTCTGCTCCATCCGTCGGGGAATGAGGGTTTCCATCACCTTACATGGAACTGACGTTAAGCTAACTGGTCTGTAATTGCCTGGATCACCCCTGGATCCTTTTTTGAAGATTGGTGTTACATTTGCTACCCTCTAGTCCTCAGGTACAGAGCCTGATGTTAGGAAAGATTATATATTTTTGCTAGAAGATCAGCAATTTCACATTTGAGTTCCTTAAGGACTCTTGGATGAATACCAACTGGTCCTGGTGACTTGTTAACATTTAGTTTATTAAACCTCTTCCTTGGTTATTTCTGTACAGTTTAACAGGCTCAGGAACTGGCATGTGTCTTTTGTCTTCGTGAATACGGAGGCAAAAAATTTGTTTAGTCTCTCTGCAATCTCCGTGTCTTCTTTAATTATCCCTTTCTGTCCTTTACCATCTAGTGGTCCAATTGCTCTCCTGGTTGGATTCCTACTTCTGATATACTTATAGAAGTTCTTGTTATTTCTTTTGATGTTTTTAGCAATGCGCTCCTCAAAATCTTTCTTAGCTTTCCTAATGGTCATCTTGCATTGGTGTTGCCAGTGTTTATGCTCTCTCCTGTTCTCATTTGGACAAGCCTTCCATTTTTTAAATGAACTCTTGTTTTAATGACTTCATCTACTGCACTTGTGAGCCACATTGGTTCCTTCTTGGACCTAGAAGTCCCCTTTATTCTTTTAGATATGCATTCTAGTTGCACTTCCATTATTGTGTTTTTAAGTAGTCTCCATGCATTTTGAAGTGATTTAACTCTTTTGACTTTCCCTTTCAGTTTCCTTTTTACTAATTTCCTCATTTTGGGGAAGTTTCCCTTATGAAAGTTTAAGGTCTCTGTGTTAGACTTTATTGAGAACTTACTCCCTGTGTTTAAGTTGAAGGTTATTGCACTGTGGTCACTGTTCCCAATTGGATCAGCTACAGTGACGTCCTTTACCAGGTCCTGACCATTACTTAGGATCAAGTCCAGGACTGCATTTCCCCTGGTTGGTTCCATGACCATTTGCTCCATGGAACAGTCATTTAGCAGGTCTAGGAATTTTCTCTCTCTTTCCTGAGTTGAACAGGAGTTCACCCAGTCTATGTGAGGAAAATTGAAATCCCCCATTATAACTACCCTATCTTTATGGGATACCTCCTTTACCCCCTTCTCCAATTGTTGCTCTCCTTCGGGCATATGGTTGGGAGGACGGTAGCATGTCCCTATTGTTGGAATTCCTTTTTGGCTTGGTATTTTTACCCACACTGCTTCTGTGGAAGAGTCAGACTCACCTGGACATTCCAGTTCATAAGATTCTATCTCTTCTTTAATATACAAGGCTACATCACCTCCATGTCGCCCTTCCCTGTCTTTCCTGTACAGTTTGTAACCTGGGATGACTGTATCCCATTGGTTTTCACTGGTCCACCAGGTTTCAGTTATGCCAATAATATCAATCCTATTTTCCATAATTAAGCTTTCTAGCTCCCCTATTTTGCCTCGAAGGCTCCTGGTGTCTGCATATATACATTTATATTCACTCCTCTTGTCCAAATTCCGCCGTCGAGGAACATGTGAATCTTTATACTGCCTCTTGCATCGTTCTACTTGCATACTATTAACTAATCCCCCGCTTAGCTCAGCATTATCTGCATATTGCCAGCCCTCCTCACTTGAGGGTGCACTCTCCCGAACCAGATGCTGCCCAGCTCCTGTCAGCTTTCCCCTAGGGATCAGTTTAAAAGCTGCTCTGCAACCTTTTTAATATTTTTGCTAGATAATTTGCAACCGGTGAATATATTTAATCTAAGTAGACAAGACATAGAAGGTGTAGAGCACAAAGTATCACTAAGAATTCAAACCTTCATGAAATTTTTGAAGGCGTTGACTTCCTATAAATACACACAAAAAGGAAAAGCTTTTTATTTTTCTTTAAAACTGCACCTGTTCTAAATTTCACATTATCTGAGTTCACTGTTATGAGGATTTCTTGGTGTGCAGAATGTATGCAAGCTGTACTGTTTGCATGTCTATATATAATCATGCTTTCTGACTTTATTTATTTAAAATGTTTTATTCAACATTCAGCATAGCATAGAAAACCAAATGAATGGTAAAAATCTCACTTTTAATTACCAAGACAAAATCCTGGTGTCTATATAACAGATGAGACACTAGTTTAGACAAGTCAAAACTAGGATTTGGATCACTTGCTGCTTCACCCACACATCAATTTAGGTGGTGTTCCAGACTCACCTCAACAAATGTGAACTGCATTTTTTTAAAATGTGAATTTCTGAAAATTGCTAATATATATAAAACTATCTATTTTGACATACCTTTTTGATAACTTCTTTTAGGTCTGCTGAGTTAAGTTTTCCCAGTGGTCTTCCATGGGGTGGTAGTGTTTGTCCTGGGGCCAAGATAGCTCCTAATTCATGACGAGCTCCCCATGTTACATAGAAGCTATCTATGAAAACACAAGTAAAATTCTGTTTACATTTTCAGACCACACTAACTATACAGCAGAAAAAAACCCAGCTTTGTTTTAATTTACCTGCCATGTTGTCCAAAATATCAGAACCCCAATCTCCTTCAAACACTTTGATTAAAATATTATCGAACACATGAAGCTCCTTGGCTCCAACAATTTTGTCACGGAAAAGACGCCGGGCTTCATAAGCAACTATTTCCAATACAGTATCTACAGTGTGCGTTGATTCCCCTGTAAGATGTATATTGATAATACACAATTATAAAATACAGGAGAAAAATGAAAGTCAGTCTTTAAATAAAATTACAGCAGTAAATTACATACCACAAAGAAGGCATCAAGAGGCAGTGGGGGGAAAAAAACAAGAGTAAAAATTATGGTTTCCAAAAGTTCACAAATCTAATTTTTAGCATCAACATACAATATATATATGCAAAAAAAAAAAAAAACACCAAAAGAAAATGATTTTGAGCTAGCACAGTGGTTTGCAGCTGTCTAAAGATTTTCTTTAGGCTAGCAATAGAGAAGTGACAAACAACAAGAAGGAAACAAGGTGCCTCTTACATCACAACACGTCCCTGGACATGAATAATATCTGGATTGCTGGTGAAGCTCAGCTGTTTAGGTTGCACTTCTCTATCATACTCTGCTTTCATTCCCAATCAATTCTGTCTAAGTCAATAGGAATGAAAATTCAGGACTCTTACTCAGTTAAGAGACTAAGACCCTTTCTTCACTGGGCTTTATTCTGGATTATATGATGGAATAGGGAACTGCCATCTGTGTGCTAGTGCAGACTATGGCAAGCCCTGGGTGAGGTCTAATGTAAACTATGGGTGTTTTTCCACGGTCACTTAGTACCCATTTTAGCACCCATTAAGGACCGATTTGGGTGAGAGCCAGATGACCCCATTTCCACCACAGCACCCATTAGAGACACATTTGTTTCCACCACGTCTTGGGAAATCCAGATCATATGGGTACTTTTGGGCCTTTAATCTGGATTTTCTGTAGACCCCATTAATGGGGTCCTCAGCCAGAAAATCCAGATTAAAGAGAGCCTGTTTCCACGCTTGTGTGGCAATGGGGCCTAGAGGAGGCTAGGAGGAGGGGGCACCCATGGGGGGGGGGGAGCCCCAAAACCTAAGCTTCAAAGTCATTTCAAAGTCATTTTGAAGTCATTTCGAAGTCACTTCAAAGTCTGTGCAAAATAGCTCCAGAGTGTCTTTGAAGTCTGTGCTGATCTTCAGAGTGAACTTCGAAGTGACTCCGAAGTCACTCTAAAGTCACTTCGAAGATCAGCACAGACTTCAAAGGAGCTATTTTGCACAGACTTCAAAGTGACTTTGAAATTACTTCGAAGTGACTTCAAAATGACTTCAAAGTGACTTCGAAATGACTTCGAAGCCGCTTTGGAGATTGCAACCCCTGTCCCCACAAACACCTGGCGTGACAGGCAGACCCCTCATGGGTAGATCCGTGTGACGGTTTCAGGGTACAGGCTGCAAACTGCTTTGCTTTCTGGCCTTGCAGGCTTCTTGCAAGCTGCAAATAGCCAGCCTTGTTGCAGACCCTGGGATTTGGGCTGCAAAAAGAGCGGGAAATCCTGTGCGGGCCCTGTTGCAATGATTGGCTGGAGGAAGGTTTTGGAGGGAAAAGCTGTCCGGGGATCTGAGTGCTGGAGGGGCTAGAGAAGGAGTTCCCACCAATCAGGCTGGAGGGACAGCAACCTCTGTTAGGAGTCTCCAGCAGCATTTTATTGCGGCTAGAGCCAATCAGGATCAGGGGTGTGTGTATAAATGAACACAGAGTACAGCAGAGAATGTCTTCATGCTGGGACAAGAGCTGAAAGGAAAAGAGCTGAAATCCTGAGGGAGCTGGAACCAGTAGCTGACCAGTGGGCTGTTGGCTGAGCGATTTCTGAAGGGGACAATCGAGGAAGATTGGGGCTCCGAGGGAGACTTCGCTAGCAACTGACCAGGCTGGATGATTGGACAAGCAAGGATGGACTGGGCCTTGTGATCATCTAGGGCCACGTTCTGGTACCCTGGCTTGGCTTGAGCTGTGGCTGAGCAAGTCAGAGGGAAGAACGTGGAGAGGTTTGTCTTTTAAAAGGGGAACTATTTTCCTTTAGAGAAAGGGTTAGCTCCTAGCTTTAAGAGACTTGCAAATTTAAACCAACAAACTACCTGAACCTTATTTTCTTCTAGTATTGCTTGTGTATAATAATAAACTTGTTTTTGTTTACTGTTGAAACGCTTGCTACCAGTGTTTTGTGTCCACACTGTAGTATTCACTTGGCCGTTGCACGAACCCAGCATCCTAACAGGGCCAAGCTACTCCCAGAGAGGGCAGGCACTTACTGGATCGCTGGGCATCGTGGCAATCCGGATTTCCAAATGGGTGCTCCAGTGTTTCCACAGCAAGGAGGCTAGCACCCATTGCTATTGGGTGCTAGACCACCCATGGAAACACATTGGGTACTTCCCTTAATCCGGATCTACTAGATCCGAATTAAGGAATGTACCCTTTTCTTAGATCCAGATCTTCTTAGATCAGGATTATAGGAGTGCAGTAGAAAAACACCCTAAATCAGGATATGGATGGTAGGTCCTTATTCCGGTATATAAGCCAGAATGAGGCCCATCAGAAAAAGGGCCTGAGAAGAATGGTGAATACTTTCAGCCTTAAAATGTTTTTAATTGCCAGGGTATCAAATCGCAGGTCCAATAAGGTCTGCAGAGAGAAAGAACTTCTGCAGGTGCTGCTTTTTAGGAAAAAAAGCATTTTCCAGGGCTCCTAATAGCAATGGGCAAGATAAGGCAACTTCCTCCACAGCAGGAAGAGTAGTCTTACCTGTAATAAATTCACTTCCTTTTTTTTTTTTTTTAGAGGAGAAACATGAAAAGCCAGAAGAGATAGAGAAGAGAATGGAGGTCTGTGGCCTCACACACTGAGGCCCTATTCCCACTGGGGTTTTAATGAGCTTTGAAAACATTTTGGAAATCCTTTGTCCCCATTAAAAAATTGCTTGCCGCACTTTCCGAGGAGTAAATCGCCCAAAACCACAATGAAAAAAACTTGTAAAAACAGCTCTTGCTCCCATTTTTTCTGCTAGGATGCTTTATCTTTTTTGCTTTCGGAATGGTACTGCAGTATTGGGGGGAGGTCACATCTTCAGGGTTGTCCCCCTTGATAGCCTTCTGTCCAATGTCTGTCGTCATTGTGGGTGCATCATTAAATGAGTGGGTTTCACTCTCGGGAGGGCAGCCCCTTGCCACCCCTCCCGTGTTATCATTCCTCTCCTCTTGTGGTAGGTAAGGAGAAAAAAGTTTTGGGTTAGGGAAAAACAGTGCATAATATTCCCAAATAAAGGATCCATTCGGACATAAAAAGCCCCCTCCCAGTCTGTTTTGCCCCTTCTCCCTCATCCAGATCCAGTCTTTCGCCCATCCTTTTCTCTCTTTTTCTTCTTTCCCCCCTTCTGATCACCTCCTGCTGGGTTTTGGGCACCAGTGGCAGAGCTCTTCATTCACAGGGAAATATACAAAATCACCCGAGATCTTGCTTTTTTAGACATCACAAGTGGATGGAGAATTTTAATAATGACAGGGAGAGGCAGGGAGGGAGATGTAATGTGCCCCCATCACCAGACACAAAACATGGGCTAGATCTCGGCTTAGGGGGCTGATTTTGTGCACACGCACAGCATCGTGGAACCAATCCCCATGGCCATGGGGGATTGCTAGTATGGAATTTCACAGTTGCACAAAAGTGCCACCCTGACAGGCACCGATTGCTACACCCAGGAACTGCCAGATGGTGATGGCAAACCAGCCACCCAAGTGGCAATTTCTGCCCAGCCCACTCAATCACAGCGCCGGTCAGCAAGGGTGTGGGTGTGTGATCAAAGGGTGGAGTTGGAACTCCCCAACTTCGACCACGTCACGATTTTAGTGGTCGGAGAAAGCCCAGTCAGAGAGAGGGGTGGGGACCTCAACTGGTAAAGGGCAGGGAGGAAAAGATGCTGTTTCCCCAATGCGTTTTATGGAACATTTTCAATGGGAAGGGCAATATTCAGGTTGACTGCAATTTAGACTCAAACAAATGGGAACGGGCAGAATGCATGTTCACCTTGGTATTAAGTTTAATTTGGATTTAAAAAGGCATGTGGAAACGGGGCCTGACTCTCGCAAAAAACAGGTCCATTTCATACTACTGCAATTTATTTCAAGTCCATTTGTTCTCTGTGGTGACAGTAGATTATGATAGGGATTTCCTTAACCTGCAGAATGCGGAATGACTGGGGGCGGGGGGAGAATGCCCCTTCTTGTTACATCATCGGCCCAGGCTTCCTCAGTCGTTCAGCTGAACAGCGCAATTTTTCTGAGCAGGAGGAATGGATCACAAGATCGTTCAGATTTTAAATAATTAAAATGGAAAATGGCATGCCTTTTACTCAGTTTTAATGTGGCTGATTGAGAACTGCTGGCTATACCCCACGCCTCAACACTGGGCGCCTGGCAAATTTCCTGTAGGATGGTTGGTTCATAACTGCATCCACCCCTGAGCCATGGAATTCCCCCTTGCCAGGCGGACAGCCTTCAAGGGGGACCTTTAATAAGGGATCTCCCATCTGTTCAGCCTAATTCAAGAACTGGTTGCATGAGGCAAAACACTGATTAACAGTGACTAGGTGATAGCGGCAACTCAGATACCACTAGAGATTTAAAGTGCACACAGAGCAACAAGGACATAAAACTCTGTGGATTATGGTAGCAAAAAGGATTAAGAAGCAGTTTTATTATTGGAACTTTGGAAAAAATGGGCATATGCAGGTGTTCAGTCAACTGTATTCACTTCTTTTTAGGTAGACATTATTTTAGTATTTTACTTGCTGAGTTTCATTTCTGCTGCCCAGCTGCTCAGTTTTACACTAGTCTGAATATGTATTTTATTTACTGTACCTCACCCTGTGAATATTACACTGCACTGTAATAGATGGATTTTGAATGCTTTAATTCAAATAATTAAGAAAATAAGGGTCCAATCCCAATTTGTGCAGAGGAGCCAGAGACACATATAAAATGTGTCACCAGGCATCAACATTTATTTGGCTGCTAATCCTAAAAACAAAAGGCAATGGAAATTAATGTAAATTATCACTTGTGTCAACTGCTTCTGCAGCAGCAACAGTTCCTTTCACTGTCCAAAAGAAAGTAAAAAGAGGGTAAGAACCAACATGCATTTATCAATCCCAACTATGTAATATTATAGAGCTGCTACTATAGAGCAGAACAGACATTCTGCTGCAGCATCACTGAGAATTCCACTCATTTTAATCAGTACTTCATGTTAATTTAACAGAGGGCTAGGCCTTTGTTGCTAATACAACATGAATTCAAATTACTTACCTCCAGTTAAATCATATCTGAACAGGCCAAGAACCCACTGAGTAAGTATGCATGGGGTAAAAAGATAATGGCTGTGGTCATCTACTGTGAATTTGGCTCGAATCTACAAATAAATATGATGTAAAGATTGATTTTTAATCATATTTTTATTTTCAGTAATATATTACAAAGTTTCTGCATGAAAAACTGACTTACCAAGTATTTTATGATGTCTGAGAAATGGAAGCTTACAGCAGGAACTTTTCTGTAGTAGCATCCTATGTCCAGACTTATTTATTATTTGTATTTCTATGAGAGTTGTATAATTATATTCACTGAATTTAGCTTCCGGAAGTTAGGTGTTTAGTGCCAGTGTAGGTTTAATACATCTTATGCTATGGTCTAGGATGTTATATTGTTGTAACAGTTTTTGACATTGAGCAAGAGAGACAGAAAGGGGTTGCTATTGGTGTACCATTCACCAATTCACATTGGGCTAGAGCAGCAGTCCTCAACTTGTGGGTCACAACCCCTTTGGGGGTCGAACTACCCTTTCAGAGGGGTCGCTGCCTAAGGGGGTATGACCTAGCCTCCAATACCACATCCAAGGCAGCCTCTATCAGTTCACACAAGGAAATTATTGGGCAGAAAAGTGAACAGTACAACAGTAACAACCCCATTCTGTCTCTCTTGTACTCCTGATGGATCTCAACACTTAGATCAAGGCCAACTCAACAGGCCTCACTCAGAGCTTCATGTTCTACAGAACAAGTATGGAGGATGTCCCAAGCTCATCACATGTAATAGGGTACACTACTGATAATGAGGACTAGAAATCTGAAGCAGACAAAAGCCATGTAAAGTGATGCACCTGATTTAAATGTACGTTTTTGCACACAGGCTTGTAAGATGAAAGCACAGTCAAGGGCGGAGTGGCTAGGTCTGAAACTAGCTTGTACTTAGCTAAAATAAGTTCTGTTAAATATGTTTGGCATAACATTTGGTAATCATATTTTAAAAACACATAGGGCAATAATTAAAGGCAATATACATCTACACAGTTCACTTTGGTATTAAAGGCAGACAGCTGGCAGTGATGAAAAATGCAATAACACTAGGACATAAATTCTGTGTCAAAATGTATTATTGCTTAATAGAATCCAGATTAAATGATATGTACCTGCTCATATACTTGAACCATAGAACCTGCCAACTGATGGATTTTCGCCAAGGATCCCCAAGCAGGATGATTCTTTAAATTCTTATGTAGAACAGGTTCTAAGTAAGCACTATAAATTGTTTGCAATTGGTCTCTGTCTGGATAACTAGAAAACAAAAAGTAACAGAAATATAGAAACCCATTATTATTTCACACTTCAGTTAATTGCATCACTTACATATCATCTCTATCAGTTAAATAATTCAAGAAGCAAATGCAATTGCACTTGAAGATTTCCATCTGAAAGACTTCATTAAAACTTTTAATTAAATTAATCCAGTGACCAAGCTAAAGGTGAGAATTAGATGAGATTAGCAATACTTTGGTCCTATTCAAATAAATTTTTTAAGCTATGATTGACTCGTCCATTTCAACAGATGAAAAACCAATTTATCTCAAAAGGGGTATACTTCAATGTCTTTGGTACTGTATCTACTCTCTTTAATTGTGGATTTTTAAGTAGTTCCCTCGAGGGGAAGAGGTCTCACTGTGCAATACCATTTCCAGCTCACCCAAGTTTATTTTACAACAGGTCTATCACAGCACCACACAAGCCCCAGAAGTAGTCAGTCCACTTAATTAGAACAACTATGTTTTGCTTGTTGGGTGTGTGTGTGTGAGGGGGGCGTGAGAGAGAAAATAGGAGGCTTACCAGGCATTTGCCTAACTGTGCCCAAAACTAAACATTAGGGAGCACTAACCTAAAAAGGCTTAGAATTATGTTCAGATCTTTCTTCTAAATGAAGAAAGGTCTAAGCTGACATATGAGGAAATGTAAAGAAAGGCTTGCCCTAACGCTCTCTCTTTTAAAATCACCTCAAACTCCAAAAGATTTTGGAAATGTTCATTACAAATTATAAATCATATAACTGGATTTATTTTTTTCCCTTCTCAAATTTGATCACCTTGCTCAGGCAAATACATATGACACACTAGAAGACCACACCATCAAAATTCTACTGTCTACCCATATTTCTACTTGTACAATATATATTAATATATATCATACATATGTTCAGGTAAAAAAAAAATCAAATTCTGAGCCAATAAAATCAGAAAGAACAACTGGCAAAATACTTACTCAATTGCACAAAGACGGACAATTGAAGTAAATCTGGAGGTAAGTTTATGTTTTCCTAGTGTTCCCCCAGCAGACATGGAAGCCACAATCTGGATATTTTCCAAACCAACCCATTCAAGATTTTCATCATAAAATCCCTGGTAAGTCAGTACCTTAGGAAAAAGATATTTATAAATATTTCTATATAGATAAATATTCACATACATGCACACAGGCATGTATACACAAACATACACATGCATATTAATAATTTACATTTATATCCCGCCTCATATTATGGGTTCCCAGGGTGGATCAATACAGATTTAAAACTTAATATAAAGAAAAGTTAAAAATAAGAGTAAAACAGATTAAAATCAGGAATAAAACAAAGTAAAATTATAGTGCTTTGAAGGAAAGGCTTATGTCAAGAGGACTGTTTTCACCAAGCAACTAAATATTAGGGATGTGCATATTCATTACGGGTTTGGATAAATTCAGATATTCATATAAGAATCAAATATTATGACATTCATACATTGACATCCATACGAATACAAATGTTTCATAACATGTGTATGAAGCTTCGGAACATTTGTGAAATGGGGAGGTGGGAAAGCGGCTGCACCTGTCACATCTGCAACGGGTCCAGAGTGAATTCAACAGGCTTGAGAGCAGATTCAAAGCAGATTTAGGGTGGATTTGACACTTTAAGAGCAGATATGTTATGGGATACATACCGGATATTCATATGAATACATTTGTATCAAATAGAATCCTACCAAGTTTGAAGGGGATCTATCCAAATGAATACTAATTTTCTTACATTCGATTTGATACAAATCGATACAAATCGAATTTTAAAAAACCCCATTCATGCACATCCCTACTTAATATGCATATGAAAAGTATGTGATGCACCTCTGAGAGGAAGCCATTTCATTAGTTGATGGATATCAATGGAACAACCCTCCCACCTGTCCTCAACTCTAACTTCTGAGGGTAGTGACATAGCCAAGAAGGCCTTTCCTGCAAAACTTAGATTTTGGGCAGATCTGAAGTGTACCTTAAAATATTTGGGCTCCAACCTATTTAAAGTCTTGTAAGTTAGTGTTAACATCTTGAACTGGGCACACCCGTGCACACATACACATAAAGTTTTGCTGAATATTTGACAGATACATTCTTTGACCCATGAAGACAGCAGTTATGTAGTAAAGTACAAATTGGTGTTAAAAGTGTCTACAAGGAGAAATGTTCAATAATCTGAACACGATACTGACCATATCTATTTAGACCAGCGGTTCTCAACCTTCGTAATGCCGCTACCCCTTAATGCAGCTCCTCATGTTGTGGAGACCCCCAACTATGCGGGTGGGGCAGCTCATATGAGGATGGGGCAGGAAGGCGAGAGACTCGTCACGACCCCTCTGATAGGGTAGTTCGACCCCCAAAGGGATCACGACCCACAGGTTGAGAAACGCTGATTTAGATCTTCATCTTAATGTGCCAAGTAGTGGTTACTTCCAGTGTAAACATGACTAGGATTGCAGTCAAATTCTCTGAAGGATGGTATACAGACAGTGGAATGCAAATAATTATTTTATAAGCCCAAAATGCCACACATAAGTGGTTTCTTTCTCACAGAATATTACCGATTTAAGCTTCTAAACAAACCTGTCATTCAGATGTAGTAGCAGTAATAGCAGTAGTAGCAGCAGCAGCAGCAGCAGCTACTACTATTACTGTCCATAGTAGTATATTCACTGATGTCCATATAAATCCTGTTATAAAGGAACTCTTTTCAAAAAATTAAAATTAAACGCTATATTGTCCTTTGAAATTGATACTGTTTAATTTGTGTTATCTCCAATGGCATGCTTGGCAATTTAGTTTTTGATAACGACAATTTTTTTACTACTGAACTTTCAATTGAATTACATGTGCACATCTTTTCAGAGAAGGGTACCATTGTTAGAAAAAAATACTATGGCAACACTTCGTAGAATTGTCAGATGTGATTTGAGGAAGATAACAGGAAAGAAACACAGAACTTTCCTATTCAGCAACTGTTATTAAAATAAGAACCAAATGCTGCTCACCTGCTGCAAAAAGGCCACAAGTGTGCTAGTTCCCCATTTATCAGGTTTTGGTAAATTAATATCTTTCAGGTACAAAACTAGCCTTTCACAATCCATTGGCCTGTATACTCGTCCTGTATTGGTACTAATTACCAAGCAAGTCTGGCTTAATTTCTGCAGAAGATGTCGAGATGTTGTCTGTGCACTGCAATGAACTGTGGCAATCTGAGTGGACCGAAGTTGGGAAAAGGCATAACGGAGCAGCATTCTAGAAATTTGAAAAAGACGGAAGTTCAAGCATCTATGCAGACTTTTAAGAAAACCTTGGTTCATGCATAAGAAAAATATATAAACCATAAAGCAATAAATTACAAGATCATTTTCAATCACTGTGGCCTGAGGATGTGAACAAGTTGCTTGCTGGGATTTGACCAACCATACACCCTCTGGACTCATGCCCTTCTTGGCAGATAGAAGCAAGCCAGCAAGTTACGATTAGGTGGGTCCAGGTAGCAGTGAATAGCTCTTTGAGAGATGGGGTGGTTCTGCTGGGGCTTAATGAGGCAGCGGGGTACCGCTTCTCAAGAGGTCCTCCTTGGATCCCAAAGATTTACAGTAAACTGCTGCTAATATACTATTTTGGGAGAAGATATTAGAGTTGTGGCTGTTCTGTTCCAGGCATGCTTGGAACAAGCTGCTAAGTAAAAAGCTTTCAGCACTTCATAACAAACACAAACTGGGCCCAAGTTGAAGAGTTCAATCCCCCAAAACAGCCAGACAGCTGGGATCTAACAACCCCCCTCCCTGCCTGGGGGAGATTGAATCTTTTTAGAATAGCATTACAGGACATGCCATATTATGGTAGATTCTATACAGAACAATCTAGACATTCCATTGTAACCTACTGGAGAAAAAATAAGAAGCCATAATCTATATCCAACAGATTCAATGACACAGTGACCCAAGGATCATAAAAGCCCTTACTGAGCTTAGTAATTTTCTTAGTTCAATGGTAGTTCAGGAGCAGTGGGCTGTGAAGTCACCAGGGAACAGAACAATGAAATCCATATACCTACAGAAATTGTAGTTATGCTATAGTACAGATGATTGTACAAGGAGCACTGAATCACAGTGCTGTGCTCTAAACAGAACGGACAAAATTCTTACCCTTTTCCACATCCTTCAGGGCCAACAAGGAGAAATGGTTGTTTACTCTCAAAGCCCAGCCAAGGTTTAAAGTAATCTAAGCCTCTTTGCATATCTGGTGTTTGAATGACTGGAAGAGTCTGATCATTACTGAAATCGTCAGCAGTCAGATTTTCAGGCTTCTTCAGTTGGTATGACATTAGATGTCCAGTATCTGGATCATAATAGGTGTCCAGAGGTTTGTTTGGATTTGGTGGAGATTCTCGCGCCCAAGTAAAAACCTTAAACAAGCAAACCACATTTTTAAACTCTAAACTATTGCTATAACACATGATTTCTACCAAGAAATATTGAAATATTAGATATGATAGCACAGGCTTCGGTTTAAGGCATCTGCCAAACTTTCAAGAGAATAGCTTATTCAGAATATTGAGTCAGAGGCAGGACTACCTAGTTACTGATACACTACAGCTTCCATCACGACAAAACTGCTGAACAACATCTTGGCATTGCCCCCATCTTAGTCAACCTGATACAACTGTGCTTTAACAGTTCCCATAGGTTGGATGCAGGTTTAATTAGTCTTGAGAATGCCCATAAATAATTGGTGGGCCACAGTGCAATGCTAGACTAGACTGTGGCCTGATCCAGCAGGGCTCCTCTTACGTCCCTATCATTGCTGATGTACTCTGTAATAGTCCTCTATAGCATCACTTGCTTCTCATATATCCAGTAGAACAGTTCTCAGTGAAAGCACCCTGCACAAACAAATTGCATCTTTTAGTGCAAATAGGAATGTTCATCATCTGAACTTTTACCATGTACATATTCATTATGCAAAGTCATTACTAATGGGGCTATCATGCTATACATTATATAAAACCTAATGTTTGTACATCTAATATATAGGCACAGTTCAGTGTCAGTGATCTTAAATAATAACCTCTTTTGTAAGCTCCTGTCTTGATTTCATGTTGAGATTTCCACCCAGTCCTCTTATCAGGCTAATTATGAACTGTCCACGTTCAGTGCACTCATGGAGATGGGACAATCCATTCATCACTGTTCCAACCAAACTCGTTTCTATCACATAATCATTCTGTAAAATAGACATTCAAAATGCAAATTATGAACTTGTTTCTAACACAGACAGCACAAGACATTTCTTCTGAAACAGAACAGCAACTGACACACTCTTGCAAAAAAGGGAGAAAACCAAAGCATGTCTTTCTTCCAGCCCTAACAGTAAAAAAAACCCATTAATAAATTAAACAATTTTATTTTTTATAACAGATCTTCTGACACATTTGGTAGGACCATCCTGGTTTCAAATGTAAAACTGACTTAGAGGGGGATCTACAAATATCAGATCAGTAGCAAGGAAGAGCCACTTTAAGAGCACAGCAGAAGCAAATTTTTCACCTCAGTCTAAGGAGCTCAGGTTTAGATATGCTAAACACAAAATCAATTCAAGAGTTTATTTTAAAGCAGTCAAATAGAATACATGATTTAGGAAAGAAAATCTGAAAATGTGCAGTTAGTCACCTGTTTTAGAACCCAATTTAAAGCTTTCTCAAAATAATTCCCAATCCAGTTTTCAAGATTTTTCCTGCTCTCCTCAGGTTGGTTTCTTAGCCAAGATTTTATCAACGAATTAAGATCAGTATCTTCATCGCTAGAAGAAAATACATCTCAGATTAAAACGTGTTTTACAGTTAACTGGTCGGAGCCAAATGTTTTGGACTCAGCAGCTCTCAGAGAAGAAGAGGCTTTTATAACCCATTCTTCTCACCCTGGTATTATACCACAGATGAAAAAACCTGAATCACACAAACATCTCACAAATGGTTTGTGAATGGACGCTTTGCCATCTTGCACCAAGCAATGACCCCTTTCTCTTCAAACCGCCATCAGAAAGCTATGAACCATCTTGGCTGAGGGGAATGGAGAAAAAACAGCAGCCCAGGGGTCTTTAACTGCATTTATAGCAATTTTATTGTTGCCCATCCTGATATCTTCAGGTATAAGGTGGATTATAAATAAATAAATAAATTTAAACTTTGAAAAACTTGTGAAAAAGGAAACTGAAAGGAAATATTTCAGTATGATATGCAAGTGTGGAATGAGGAACTAACCAAAGATTTGCCAGCAGTCTTTGATGTCATGGAAAGCAAGTCTCCTCTCCACATCCAGACAGTGTTATGGTTTTAAGACATTTAATATGTTATGGTTTTAATGTGTTCATTATATATGGTGTAACCTGCCCTAAGACCCTTAGTATAGGACAGGATAAAAATTTAAATAAATGTAATGTCTAATGTAATGAGGCCCAGCTGTCAAAATTATTAATCTGATTAAGGATATTATTTGTATAACATTACGGTTTTGTTCCCATAAACCACCAAAAAGTCAAGTAGTTGCAATGTTTGGGAAGCTAGGGGCTAGGAAGCTTTGGAAATGCAGTCTACCAGTCCTAGGTCATTGCCACCAAGAGATGAGGCACAGTCAATCAACAGTATGGAGAAGGACAGGGCTAGGCTCTCAATGACTTTGGCACTGAAGAGAAGATGCCCAGACTATTACAAAGCCAGTGTTACAGAGGGAAGAGCCAGTCTACCAAGGTGACAGATGTAGAGTGATCCAGTCTCCCTATGTAAGTCCATGAAAAATGGAAGAGTGTGGAAATGACCACTGTGTGCAGGAGCAAAAACCGTCAGGCTATATTAAAATGGACCAATAGCTGATGCCTGAAACACGGAAGTCCCTCACTATTTGTGAATGTCACATGCCATCAAAGTGGTGCAATTTCCAAGTGTCATTATTAGCAAGAAGCCAAAAAATGTTTATTCAGAATGCACAAGCTTGCACAAGTTGCTGGGAATGGTAAAGAAGCAGGGATTACCACCCAGGGGGATTGTGATGCTGTTGCTGCTGCTTTACAGAGAGGTGGATGTAGCTGCCAAGAACTGAGAAGAGGGTTGACATAGCTACCTTAGCCTGCAGAGAAGAAGACATTGATGTGCCTCCAAAGACCAGCATTTGGAAGACTGTAAGCAGAACAAGCTCTGTATTCATATCCTATTTAGCCACAGTGAGAATATGCTTCTGGACTAGGTGAGCCATGGATCTGATCCAGTGGAGCATTTCTTATGTTCTTAGGTACATAACACCTCAGAAGACAAATCAATATAGAACAGTATAACATAAAACTAAGACAAATCTTGAATTACCTTAGAAAAATCATTCCCATTCGAGATATTGTAGCTGGAGATGCACAGCTCAAATCATGAGTTTCAAAGATAAAATTAACATTTGGACCAAACTGAATTCTTTCTCCACTGGGCATGGTGAGTAGACGGTTATCATCAAGGACAGAATTCAAAGATTCTATCCACTCAGGGTCTATGTCACCGTCGCAAATTATCCATGAAGTAACATCTATTTGCAAGCAGAACCAAAATAGTATATTTCAGACTAGTCAAGAAGGCTAGCAACTTAAAAGCAGATCTGTTCAAATTGTTGCAATTAAAACAGAGATTAATTCCTAATCAAAACGTAATCTGAAAGCCAGAGATCACGGCTTGTTTCCTGAAGTGAAAACGAGGAACAGTAAAGCAGGTCAAATTTCACTTCTTACTAGGCGAAGATATGTCCTTGTTTTTTTTCCTCTCTCTTCTTTTTATGTTTATGGTTAACTAGATAAAGAGATAATATCTATATAAATTATTATTTTGCTCTACTTGGCAGCCTTCTCTGAAAGGAACTTATTAGCATATAAAAATAAATAGCACCTTAACACAGCAATCAACTAACACAGCTTTTTCTTATATTGTAAAATTTACCAGAGTAAGATATCCTGTACACAACTGGAAATAAGACCAACTATTCACAGGAAGGCAAATTTCTAAGTATGGGCCTGTTTGCACTTATGTGATTGATATGATAGAATAATACCATACCAGTCAGGCACAAACTGGGCCAGCCGCACCCAAAGTGCAGACTGCCAAACCAGATCACCATGGCAAAGTTCTGTGGCAAATTCCATCAAGAATCTGACTGTTGCCATGACAACCTGGATGTTGTTTGCAACTTCAGAGCTGTAGTCACACCACCATGCCCACTCACAACACCATATCGAGAAGAGGGTGTAAACACTGCTGTCCAGGAGAAGGCTAGCCTCTCCTAGTTAAGCTGTGGACTGTGTTTTAGCAGTCCACAGTTACAATGCCCCATGGTGGAGTTAGCCAATTCTGGGGCACCATCTGGACGCACTTCACTAGTGAGCAGACCACCACTCACTAGCTGGTAAGTGTGAACAGGCCCTAAGCATTAATAAGATCAAACTCTATGTTTATAAAAACTTAGAATCGTAATTCATAGACCTACCTGGTGGTTCGCGCACCACATGCCGAGCACTGTTTGTAAGCACGCCATCAGACCACTCTCTTGTATCCATGTCAATATGGCCCAGTAATTGCTTGCGAGGCATAGCTTTCGGGTTCATTGTGTACTGTTTCACCATTTTGCCAACTTTTCCAAGTGCAGCCCTTAACATCCGCCAGAGGGTTGATTTGCCAGCACCACTAGGACCTACAATAACTACCCCCATTCTTTGACGTAACTGCTCATACAATTCCAAAGCTTTCTTTATCTTTACAGAAAACAAAAGAATAAGTGGACTTAATACTTCAAACTTCACCTACAATTTTCATGGCAGTTTTAAAAAAGCAATTTTTTTTATGCTCATGCATTTTATGCAAGAATTCTGTGCCAGACTTGCATAATTTATTTTATAAAGAATCCAAAAATATGGACATGTACTGTGAAAAGGAGCAAGGGTTTGGAAGCCACAACAGTGAATGGCATTCAAGGTGAAATTCCATCCCTTGCCGTTAGTTTCATTTTACCCTTCCTATGCATTCATTTATATAACAAAACATACTGTATCTGCTGGTGTATAACACATGTTTTTCCCGAAAAAATACCCCTAAAAATGGGGCGCGCATTATATACCAGTAATCACCAGAAAGCACCACCACCATAAGGTTCATAGAGAGCTTTCTGACAAGCGAGCAAGGGATGGACTTTCCTGGTATATTTGATATTTACCTGATTAGATATGATTTCCAAATCTGTCTCCTCAAAAACTTCCTGCAAGGCCTTTTTTAGTTCCGCATAATCTACATCTCTGAAGTCAATACCAGGAAGTCAGTGCCACTGTGGGGTTCAGGGAAAGAGGGCTTTCTGGCGGGCAAGCAGCCACTCGCAGCTGAAAAACCATGTCACCAGATTCATGGGGGAGAGCTTTCTGGTGAGCGAAAAAGCTATCCTTCCCTGAACCCCATGGTGGCAGCAGCACTCAGTTGCTGGCTCGCCAGAAAGCCTCCTCCCTTTTTCCTTAAAAATGTGTATTAAAATGTTCATGCATCTTATATGCCAGTGAATTCTATACACCGGCAACTACGACATATTTTAGATAACAGTGCACTTTAGACTTCATTTTAAACCATAAAACCTCAAGGCAATTCTGATGAAAGATCAAAACTGAATGCATTCATCATCAAGTATATTTGATATTTACCTGATTAGATATGATTTCCAAATTTGCCTCCTCAAAAACTTCCTGCAAGGCCTTTTTTAGTTCCGCATAATCTACATCTCTGAAGTCAATACCAGGAAAGACATCTTTTACCAAAGCATCAAACCGTGCACAATCTGCAAATGTAAGCTTTGACATCGTATTTAGCCGCAAAGCTTGGACCACAATATGGCTTTCACTGACTGAATAGAAGAAAAAAGTTAACATAACTTAATTTTGTCTCACTTGAAGTTTAAAAGCAATACACCAATTTGATTTCTAACTATCACAAGGCAGTAAAGTGAAAGCACCTAAGTACCGATGTGCTCAATATTCATAACATTTGAAATTCATATTAATTCAGCTGAATTTAGAAATTCAGATTTGAATCGAATGTTGGCACATTTGAAGACTGACATTTGAATTTGAATAAATGTTTTGATACATTCATACGAATTCATACAGATTCATACAGTCGACCGCCGGAAGACTGGCTCAGCTGGCCTCGTGAGTGGCATTTAAACTGAAGAGCCACCTAGCGGTCAACTGCCAGACATGCGCCTCGGATATACCCAGCTGTAGTATGCTGGAATCCGTCCGAGAACACTGGTATCAAATTCAAAGGGATTTATTCAAACAAACATGATTTTTCTTGCATTCAATTCAATATGAATCAAACATAAAAAAAATCTGTGCACATCCTTACACCTAAGGCTTTTGAGCCTTCAAAAGTGACATCCTGGCCAGGGTCAAATATCTTTCATACACATAGTTGTTCTCATACATCATGGCTTTTACTTGGCACAGTTTTGCTTTGCTTATGCACACAGAAGCAAGATATCCTGGACAAAACTATACAAATCACTGCCAATAATGAAAAACTGGCAGTTAAAGGAACTGGTTGTTCTGTGGTGGCAGTAGATTACAATAGGGATTTCCCTAGCAGAATGCCAAACGACTAGGGGGGAGGATGCCCCTCCCTTCAAAGTTATTTGTCATGCCATTGGCCCAGTCTTCCTTGGTGGTTCTGCCAAATGGCTGCACTTTTCTGCGCTGGAGGAATAGATTTTCAAGAGATCATATTGAGTTTTAAAATTAAAAAATGGCAAAGGGTATGCCTTTGTACACAGCATTTGCAAGACATTATAAGCTGGACATATTCAGATCCAGAGATGCGTCTTTTGGCAGAAGGGTACTTCAGCAGGTTATTCCAGTGTCACTAGGAATTTTCCATAATGTATGTTCCTCCCCAGGGCATGAAGCTTGGGTCCATCCCTATTGTAGTCTACTACCACCACAAAGAATGGTGAATTGCTTACCTCATGAACTTGTGGTTGGCAGTAGATTAGCTCCCCCCCCCTTATTAATCCGTGAAATTTTTATATCATAGGATGTAATGTTACAAGACAGTAGCCCCCTTTGGAAGACTGGGACAATGGCATGACAAATAACTTTGAAGAAAGGGACATCCTCTCCCCTCATCATTTGGCATTCTGCAGGCTATGGAAATCTCTACTGTAATCTAGTGCCAACCATGAGATAAGCAATTCACTGTTCCTTTTTGGCTTTCCTATTATGATTTACATACTATGATGATTTCCAGAAGCAGAGTTGTATTAAATCACACTCTTCAACATTAGCCAAATTACTGATTAGTCAATAATTACTAATTATTGAGGTTTTACTTGTCATGATATGCTTTTCCCTAAAATGTTTCCTACAATGTGATACATTTTGTCTTTCAAGAGTCTGAGTTGAATAAATTCAAAAAAACCTTAGAATGCACATGCATAAATTTTCTGTATACATATACCTCTGCATACCTTTCTCTCTCAACTCATTCTTTTTCAGCTGCCGAAGAAGATTTCCACATCCTCTCAAAACAGTCTTCAGTGCTCGCAAGCCCCAGTCATAGTGCTGCTGAGGTGTCAAAAGTTCCCTGAATTTTTAAAGAATGTATTTTTAATCTTCCCCACATCACAAGCCCAGTTATCATTTTGACAGGACAGAATATATCCTTTCCAAAGTATAACGCCACCTCCAACACGGTTAGTCAACTTCAACTTAAACACATGCAGCAATTAAAAAAAAAACAAACCTGTTCCATAATTGCACCATTTTCTAACACAATAATTTCCCTCCCAATGTTTAACAGAAATCTGTCACATTGAAACTTAAGCTTGTTATTTTATGTCCAAGCATTCTGTGATTATAGTGAACAAGTTTTTACTTTATTCTGCTATATCTAGTTTTTCTTTTCACAAATACCTTGTTCTCTTGATCTTTACTTGCAGGAAATTGTTTAACAGACTTGTCACACCTCCCCTTCCCAGTCCAAACTTCCCCAGGAAGGCAAGGCGGGGGGAGAGTTCTCACATCTGCATTTGCAAACACTGCTTCTCCCCCTAGGCTTGCCAGCACTTCTGTGCGCTGAGGAGGTGAGAATCGCCACGACTACAGCGGCAATCCAAGCACCACAGCACCAGTGCCAACACACTTGTGACAGTGCATCAGAGACTTTCAAAAAGGCTTAGCTTTTACTAATTTAGCAGCTTCAGGACATTGCAAGAGTCATCATTCACAATTTTCATATATGCAAGTTTTGTGCAACTGCAGAATTTACTGGATTCTGGGAACTTCAAATTGCATATTAATGACTTAGCACCAGACAGTGGACCTAATCCATTGACTCTGAAATTCTGGCACATCTGAGAGGCTTAGGGGTGACTCCATCAATTTGGCAGCAACCGCTTCAAATTTAAAATGTATGAACTTTTCTACGAATCCAAATCTATCAAATAATGAGGACTACTGTATTCTGAAAAGAATTTATAAAACACTGCTTCTAATTGCCCAAAGCATGTTATATACTTGATTCTAATAATTGTTACCATAACCCATGCTTTTAGTATGTCACAAATCAGAGCAACCTTACAAGATGTTATCTTCAGCCCATGCAGGCTTTCATTAATGTCGTGAGGAATTAAATAGCTCGTTGTACACCAAAGAATTAAAAGACATCTCAAATAATGTTTATCATTTATTTTGTAAAAGGATATATAAATTGGAGAAAGAAAAGATTTTCCAGTACTGACCTTGCTAAATTAAAAATATCCACTAATTTCCTTCCCAGGGTTTTAGCATCTTTAAAACCTTCTGAACACAAAATCACCTCTGCAATGAGCTCATTATCAGGGCGAGTCATAGCAACTGGCCTAAAAAGTTGTTTGAGATTGTCAGGTAATTTTTGCCTGCCACCATAGCCCTTTCCAGCAGGATTCATAGTGATAAAAATTCCAGAATTGTGATCCATTTCAACCTGGCATTAAAAAGCAATATATTATAAATATATTACTCTAAGAAAGCAAGAAAAAATGCTGCACATGAACTATAACCAAATACCGAAAGGCTTAATATATATTTATTAAAACATATGTATCTTTATATGGCAATAAGGTAGACTGGTGATAATCCCATACTTTCCCTATTCACAGAGAACTGAGGAAAGCAGTCAACTCATGCTATCGCTTTGTCTCTTCCTCAGAATTATCAGCACCTTGCACAAACTTCATATCATATTAAAGGAATAATTAATTACTCTATTCCGAAGAACCATTTTTTAAAAAAGGTTTTGTGCTCTTCTCGAAGGTTGTTCATACAAAAACGACTGAGACTTCAAATTAATTGACATTTTAACTGATTTCATGTCAGTGAATCATTTGGCCATTTTCCCCTCCTCTAAAACCCACAGTGGCATCTGCAACATATAAAAGACAGCCTGGCCCAATGATAGAGTGATGGAGAAAAAAGATGAGGAGGTGGGTCTCCCCTCGCGCTTGGGGAAGTTGGCACTTGTGCCCCTCAGTGACCAAGCTGGAGAGAAGGTGAAAGTTACCCACATTGTGATTCTCACCTGCTCCCTCCAAAAACATCAAAAAATCACCTTATTATAAGTCGATTTTGGGCCAAATAAAAAGCATAGATCACTCCCACAAAGCAAATGAAAAGATATTATTTTAAACTACTTGAGACTGCATTTTTGAGGACATAGTTTTTCCCTCATCACAGAGTAGCCCAAATCTGCTTAATAAATCTGGGCAGCAATGGCTGCTTCATATAATTAGAAGTAGGAGGGAAATCAACTGGTGTTAGGAGCTGAAATGAATATCAGGACCATCAGCAGAATCAGTGGATAACATCTTGAGATTTAGGAAGGATAGATATAACACAGAGTAGCTGTAACTCAGTGGCACAGCAATAACCACGGAACTAGAAGGTCCCTGGAAGAAGATAATGACAATGTAGTCTCCAGAAGGTGGTTCTGACCAGGAAGGCACTTAACAAGATTTATCTTAACTCCTTCCTTGCTGGCTTAGGCTTAGCCCAGTATAGGACTGCACTGAAAGATTTATAAGAAATTTAAATGAAAGAAAAACAACTAACACTGTTACAAGGATCATTTGCCCACTTCTATACCTTGTAAAGATTACCTTATATTAGTCATGGGCAGGCTAAAAGACTAAATAAGGGACATCACATGAGGGAAAAGAATCAGGGGAAAACCTTTTTAAAAAGTTGCAGAAGGTTAAAACATACTTACTTCTTTCCCCAGCAACTCACACACAGGTTGATGTTTCTTCAAAGCATGCTGAATTGTTTGAATTTGCATAGACACAGCAGACAGCACAGCCTCTTCAAGCCGATTGAACTCATCAAAACAGCCCCAGGCGCCACATTTTACTAGACCAACAAATATTCGCCCCATTGATTTAACATCAATGCCCTAAAATGGAAGAGCGCTATTAATTCATATATGGGACCCTTCAAGTTCTACAAAGAAACAATACAATGACTTCTACTTGTCTCTTTCCCCAAGGTAATGGTGATCTTAGCACCTTTTAAAACTCTGATGAAAAAATGCTTGGCAATGCTAAAAATTGTTTTTAAAATAAAATTTAACATATTGTGCTTTTTCACAACATCACAGTACTGTACGTGGGTACTGTAAATTAATTACAGTACTGCAAATAATTTAAGGTACTGTACTTTCACAACAGTACTATAAAAGATAATAGCAGAAATCCACCAGATCCTCAAACGTAAAGCTATTCAATGAAGGGTTTCTAGAAAAGCTTAGAAGAAGACTCCTACATAATGGGGATCTTATCCTCTATAGTTATCCTATTGAAATGGCTACAGAAAAACAAAGAAAGATGCCCAGTCCCCTTCAGCGTTTGGCAGCAATCTTCCTCACTATGAGGAAAGGCAGGGGGAAGACCTTCCCTCCCTTCCTGGCATCAAAAAAAGATGGTTGCAAAAAGCAAGGGAATGGCTGGGGGAATGCTTCAGCTAAGGGGCTTCTCCCTTTTCAACAACCACTGGGAAATCCAATACCCCTCCTCATATTTTGGGCAGATCATCTCTCAAAAGGAGATGAAGGGTTTATTTAGGAACCCTAAGACACTTCACAATGGGGAAAAGGGACTTGAAATGAGCCCCTCATTGCTCACTGAGGTGTCCCAATTTGGAATATTTCAAGACTTTGAGATCAATTGAGCTATTAGGATATTAAACCACCTCTCTGTCAGATCTTTTACATCCCTTTGGTGTTCAACTGAGTGAAGATTAGAGTCCCTTCTGCACTTGCTGTTAGCCTGGGACCCGCTGCTCTCTCAAATGCTTTGTCCACACAGGACAAGTGCTATCCCATTATACTATAGTCCTAAGAGTTCCCCATCCTGGAATAGTTGTAAGCCTCTCTGGCATACAAATGCAATCTATTCTGGTCCAGGAGTCAGCACTTCTGTGCCTGGCCTAGAACAAGTAGAACGGGGGCATTCCAAACTTGGAAAAATGTCACACGCCTACGCATAACTGCCGCCACCACCCCATCTTCATAGCCTACACACCTCCTTCAAAGTTCAGAACCTTGACACAGGGGGTCATGTTGCCTTTGAAGACAGCAGCCAAACATTGGCAAGACTCTGAAGACAGCCCTCTTCAGCTTCTCTCTTGTGCTTCAAACATAATGTATGGGCAGCAAGACCTGGGCCAATCACTGGCTGTGGTAGATGGTGCCTTGAACAGGAAGTCAGTTGCCTAGAACAGAACAGCTAGGATGCCTCTGCATTGCTGATAGATAAGCTTGGCCCAAGACAGTTGGCCTCCATCCCTCCATGTGCAGACAGCACAGACTGGGGTAGTTAAACCTCTCCAAGGGAGATGAGGATAAAAAGGGACTAAAATTTAACAACAGACCAAAAGGAATGCCTGGAGGTTTCCATGCCTCTTTGATAGGAAAGCAATCTAAACTATTCTGGGGCTACAGCTCAGTAACACCAAGTTTCTGAATTGTGTTCCTATTATTATTATTATAGTTATACTTTACCTCATCACAATTAAAAACCAAGACTTGTCTTCCAAGTAATCCTCCTAGAGCTTTTACAGATTCTGTTTTCCCAGTTCCAGCTGGACCATAAGGATTTCCTCCAAGGCCCATCTTCATAGCTTGAGTCAGTGTAAGATAACACTTATCAGTTAATGGCGTGTAAACAAGCTTTGGAGAATTACCCTAGAAATGTAGAACATATGTATTATTTAGATTATAAGTACAGGAGAACTGTTTAGATGTAACATAAGAGTGGAGCTGTATACTCCAAATAAAAATCAGGGCTTACTGAAGTGTACTGAAGATCAGGCAAACCTGTATAATTCTATATCCTTCCAGATTCCTTGTAGTTTTCTCTGATGATGTTAAAGTCAAGATCCAAAGTACAAAATCCCCCAACAACTACAAGTAAACTAAAGACAAATTAATTCCAGTATCTCTCACTTAAGAACATAAGAACATAAGAACATAAGAGAAGCCTTGCTGGATCAGGCCACAGCCCATCTAGTCCAGCATCCTGTCGCACACAGTGGCCCACCAAATGCTCATGGGCATCTCAAGCAGAGACAAGGACAAACCTTCTCCTGCTCTCGAGTCGCAGCAGATGGCCCTAGAAGCGCCCCATTTCCTCCCCCCCCCCTCAGCCTGAAAGATGCACCTAGGCATTCGTTCTAGTAGCCATTGATACATCTGTCATCCATAAATTTGTCTAACCCTACCTTAAAGCCATCCAGACTGGTAGCTGTCACCACCTCTTCTGGCAGCACATTCCATAGGCCGATGACCCTCTGTGTGAAGAAATACTTCCCCCTGTCAGACCTTACGCTCCTACCCATCAGCTTCATAGAGTGCCCCCTGGTTCTAGTGTTGTGCGATAGAGAAAAGAAATTTTCTCTATCCACCTTTTCTATGCCGTGCATAATTTTATATACTTCAATCAGGTCCCCTCTCAAACGCCGTCTCTCCAGACTGAAGAGGCCTAGACGTTGCAGCCTGGTTTCGTAAGGGAGGTGTTCCAGACCCTTAATCATTCTGGTTGCCCTTCTCTGCACCTTCTCTAGTTCCACAATATCCTTTTTGAGGTGTGGTGACCAGAATTGTACACAGTATTCCAAATGTGGCCTCACTATAGATTTATAAAAGGGCAAAATGACACTTGCTGACTTATTTTCTATTCCCTTCCTAATTATTCCCAGCATTGAATTTGCTTTTTTTGCTGCTGCCGCACACTGGGTTGACACCTTCATTGAACTGTCCACCAGAACCCCGAGATCCCTTTCCTGGCGTGTTGCAGAAAGCTCAGACCCCATCAGTTTATAGACGTAATTTGGATTCTTGGCCCCAATGTGCATTACTTTACACTTGTTAAGATTAAAGCACATTTGCCACTTGGTTGCCCACTCACCCAATGCTAAGAGATCCCTCTGGAGCTCTTGGCAATCTCTTTCAGATTTTACTACCCTAAATAATTTAGTATCATCAGCAAACTTTGCTATTTTACTATGTACCCCTTTTTCTAGATCATTGATGAATAAATTAAAAAGCATTGGTCCCAGTACTGAGCCTTGAGGGACCCCACTTTTTACTTCTTTCCACCCTGAGAAATTGCCGTTTACTACTACTCTCTGCTTTCTGCCCTTAAGCCAGTCACAAATCCAGGACAGAACCTGTCCTTTTATTCCATGGCTGGTGAGTTTACTCAGTAGCCTTTGATGTGGGACTTTGTCAAAAGCCTTCTGAAAGTCCAGATAGACAATGTCTACTGGTTCACCTTTATCCACGTGTTTATTGACACTCTCAAAGAATTCCAACAAATTTGTGAGGCATGATTTACCTTTGCAGAAGCCATGCTGGCTTTTGTTCAGCAATGCCTGCTGCTCCATATGCACACTAATTTTGTCTTTAATAATGGTTTCCATCACCTTACACGGAACTGACGTTAAACTAACTGGTCTGTAGTTGCCTGGATCACCCCTGGATCCTTTTTTGAATATTGGTGTTACATTTGCTACCCTCCAGTCCTCAGGTACGGAGCCTGATGTTAGGGAAAGATTATATATTTTTGCTAGAAGGTCGGCAATTTCGCATTTGAGTTCCTTAAGGACTCTTGGATGAATACCATCTGGTCCCGGTGACTTGTTAACATTTAGTTTATTAAGACATGCCAGGACCTCTTCCTTGGTTATTTCTGTACAGTTTAACTCTTCAGAAAACACAGGCTCAGCTACTGGCATGTGTCTTCTGTCTTCCTCCGTGAATACGGAAGCAAAAAATTCGTTTAGTCTCTCTGCAATCTCCGTGTCTTCTTTAATTACCCCTTTCTCTCCTTTACTATCTAGTGGTCCAACTGCTCTCCTGGTTGGATTCCTACTTCTGATATACTTAAAGAAGTTCTTGTTATTTCTTTTGATGTTTTTAGCAATGTGCTCCTCAAAATCTTTCTTAGCTTTCCTAATGGCCGTCTTGCATTTGTGTTGCCAGTGTCTATGTTCCCTCCTGTTCTCCTCATTTGGACAAGCCTTCCATTTCCTAAATGAACTCTTCTTGTTTTTAATGACTTCATCTACTGCATTTGTGAGCCACATTGGTTTCTTCTTGGACCTAGAAGTCCCCTTTCTTCTTTTAGGAATGCATTCTAGTTGCACTTCCGTTATTGTGTTTTTAAGTAGTCTCCATGCATTTTGAAGTGATTTAACTCTTTTGACTTTCCCTTTCAATTTCCTTTTCACTAATTTCCTCATTTTGGGGAAGTTTCCCTTGTGAAAGTTTAAGGTCTCTGTGTTAGACTTTATTAAGAACTTACTCCCTGTATTTAAGTTGAAGGTTATTGCATTGTGGTCACTGTTCCCAATTGGATCAGCTACAGTGACATCCTTTACCAGGTCCTGAGCATTACTTAGGATCAAGTCCAGGACTACATTTCCCCTGGTTGGTTCCATGACCATTTGTTCCATGGAACAGTCATTTAGCAGGTCTAGGAATTTTCTCTCTCTTTCCTGAGTTGAACAGGAGTTCACCCAGTCTATGTGAGGATAATTGAAGTCCCCCATTATAACTACCCTATCTTTATGGGCTACCTCCTTTACCTCCTTCTCCAATTGTTCATCTCCTTCGGACGTATGGTTGGGAGGACGGTAGCATGTCCCTATTGTTAGACTTCCTTTTTGGCTTGGTATTTTTATCCACACTGCTTCTGTGGAAGAGCCAGACTCACTTGGACATTCCAGTTCATAAGATTCTATCTCTTCTTTAATATACAAGGCTACACCACCTCCATGTCGCCCTTCCCTGTCTTTCCTGTACAGTTTGTATCCTGGGATGACTGTATCCCATTGGTTTTCGCTGGTCCACCAGGTTTCAGTTATGCC
Organism: Aspidoscelis tigris stejnegeri; assembly: GCA_023333525.1. Lineage (NCBI taxonomy): Eukaryota > Metazoa > Chordata > Lepidosauria > Squamata > Teiidae > Aspidoscelis > Aspidoscelis tigris. Next base: position 258,473,983 of record JALMGA010000001.1, read on the forward strand.
AATAATATCAATCCTATTTTCCATAACTAAGCTTTCTAGCTCCCCTATTTTGGCTCGAAGGCTCCTGGCGTTTGCATATATACATTTATATTCATTCCTTTTGACCAAGTTCTGCCGTCGAGGAACATGTGAAACTAATCCCGCACTTAGCTCAGCATTTTCTGCATGTTTCCAGCCCTCCTCACTTGAGCGTGCGCTCTCCCGAACCGGATGCTGCCCAGCTCCTGTCGGCTTTCCCCCAGGGATCAGTTTAAAAGCTGCTCTGCAACCTTTTTAATGTTAATCGCCAGCAATCTGGTTCCCTCCTGGTTCAAGTGTAACCCGTCCCTCTTGTACAGGTTTGGCTTGTCCCAAAAAGTTCCCCAGTTCCTTACAAATCTAAACCCCTCCTCGCGACACCACTGCCTCATCCACGCATTGAGGCTCCTGAGCTCTGCCTGTCTAGCTGGCCCTGCACGTGGAACAGGTAGCATTTCTGAGAATGCGACCCTAGAGGTCCTGGACTTTAGTCTTCTACCTAACAACCTAAATTTGGCTTCCAGGACGCTCCGTCTTGCCTTCCCAACATCATTGGTACCGACATGTACCATGACGACTGGCTCCTCCCCAGCACTGTCTACTAACCTATCTAGATGTCGCGTGATGTCCGCAACCTTTGCACCAGGCAGGCAAGTCACCATGCGGTCAACACGCCCATCACAAACCCGGCTCTCTATATTCCTGATAATCGAATCTCCCACTACAAGAAGCCTTCAGATGGTTGCTTAAAAAAAAAGACTAGGCCTATGGGAAATGGAAGAAGACTGCACCATTTTCACCATGTCATAGTATTAGGCATATGCTGAACAAGTTTGCTATTGGCAAACCACCCCAAGGGAAATGGGATTGTTAGGTGCTTCACCTTGCAAGTCCTACTCTCTACAACAAAAACAAAGTGAGCGGCAGTTCAGCACAAGGTAAGTTAGATTGTAAATATACCTGTACTCATGTGCCCACTTTTCCAGGGATTTCCCAGGCCTTGGCCTAGCACCAGTCTGTGCAAAGATGTCGCATACAAGCCCAACATGGTCCTACCCACTCCAACTGCACAGTCAGCTGGGAAACAGGCTGCAACACAGCAGAAGCAGGTGCATTCACCATTACATTTATCTCATGCTCAGTTGTTCATCATCTGCCTTTTATCTTGCCTCTGCCGTTGAAGAAGGCCAGGCTTGTAAGACAAAATACCTAACAGCCCCAGCCCCCTTTGGATGGTTTGCTAATGAACCTTAGTCTAGCACAAAACCTACACAGTACTCATCAATACAGATCTGCTACTTACTACAGTTGGCATCCCTTAGGCTGTGGTTTTGATCTGGCTCAGTCTTCCTACTCTTCCACTCACATTAAGAATTCTTTAGTGAGGCGTGAAAATCTTTAGTGAAAATCCCACAACATTACCTCTGTTTTGGATCCTGAACTATTTGAACCAGTTATAAGAACATAAGAGGACCCCTGCTGGATCAAGTCACAGTCCATCTAGTCCAGCATCCTGACTCACACAGTGGCCCACCAACTGCTTCTGGGCATCTCAAGCAGAAGACAAAGGCAAAACTTCAGACACAAATAGAAGCAGAATTTCAGAAGACAGCCACCGATGGCAACAGAAATCCAAGAAGTTCAGAAGGAATGGAAGTACATTCCTTGTAAAAGAACTAGTCAACTAGTTAAAAGAAACAATAGCCATCACAACACATAATAAAACAAAAAGCATGACAAGAGTCAGTGGTCTAAAAAACCCCTCTTTATTTAAAATTATCACCATATCATCTATAAAACATGAAGCACCTTCTTCATCTGGCCCCCAATGTTTTACTTGCTATTTTATCTTTAATTCATGAAAAATATATGTTGAATAAAGCAATCTTCCAGTATTTCTGAACAAGAAAACAATAAACATTATATACAATTAACTGAACTTTCAACATTTCAAAGCAAAAACAGTACCTGATATTCATAAGTGTACTGGAGTTCTGCATCCACCATCTGAATGTAGCATTTTTGATTCTTAAGATAAAATCTGAGTTGTTTCTTCCAGGCCCAGTCATCTGCACTGAGGACCTGGGCTTCACTTAACTGTCGTATAATATCAATGTTGTGAATAACATCAAGAATGAGGGCTTTAAGCTTCAACTCAAGGATTCCAGACTCTAGGGATAATTTTAAAGAAATAATAGTTTAAAAACTCATTATGCTTTCCACAATTTTTTCTAATTAATGCTTATAAATGGTAGAGAACAGAAAGGAAAAACTGGCACTGACTTCCAAAGTATAATTAAAATAACCCCTTGTATAACGTAGCGGTTCTATTCCAGGAAAAGTTATGTAATGCAACTCATGTAGGGAAACTTGAAGAATATGTCAGTTCCCAATGGTCTGTTCCACTGCCAGCAAAAAACTATTAGAATGTGGTTATATATAACACAGTTTCATTTGTTAAATTCCCTGCCCTCCTCCCTTCAGTTTTTTTTTTTTTTTTTGGAACAAACCCTGAACTTTTAGTGGGTTTCATCCAAAAAAAAAAGAGCCACAGACTCCTTGGTTTAGTACGAGCCCAATTCTATTGAAACACTTTGGAACATGCTTAGTGAGTCTTAATAAACTATAGCTATATTTCAAGCCATGCAATTAAATTCATAAATAATTATAAAATAATGAATAGCAATATATGTCTTTCAAATATGAAATGTTCATTTCAGATGAGACAAAAACAAACAAACTACAATACTCTCTAATACCTGTACTGCTTGAGTCTTCAGTACTGCTGTCTATACTGGTATAATGCTCCAGTTTAGCCATTAGTTCTAATTCTACTTGCTGCAAATTAGACTCTTTAATTGCATTTTCAACATCTTCTGTGAATTGAATTTGTTCAGCTAAGCAAAGAATCTAGTGGAGAGAAAAACATAATGTGCACAGTACTGTTACAGGCACAGCACTCACAATTACGAACCCGTATATTGCTATTTAACAACAAAAAGAGTATATACTAGTTTTCTGTTAAAATCCAGTAACAAAGAGTTCTATACTAATCTGTTTGGAAATAGATCCTATTAATTTTTTTCATGCTTCCTTTCAAATAACTGAGTATAGAAATACAGTCTAATATTGCAATTCTAAACGGGCCAGCTACAGTTACCTGCTTATTAAAGAATACTGCCTGCAGGAATAAGTTGCTATCCCAACAGCATTCAGGCAGCTTGGATCAGGCTCCCGCTATAATTGCTGAAGTAAACAGTGATGTCAATCTACCATCCAATAAAGACGTTCTTGTTGGAAGTTAAAGCAATTGGCAGTTGGTGACTGAAAATTCTACAGGGCTCTTTCTTCTGCGGTTGTGGTCAGCTACAGCCGACGGAGATGACCCACAGTGCGTCTGCTCCATCCGTCGGGGAACTGTTTTTCCTAAACTCCAAGAATTCAAGCAAATTTCTTTTCCTCATCCCATAGCATATGGTGTGGTGGCCTCCCCCCCGCCCCACTTAGCTAATATGCTAGTGGGATGCTAGTTTGCTTAATGTGCCTGAATACAAACAACAAAATACAACACAACCACATCTTCCTGGTGTCCTGGAACACAGATGAAGTAATTTAAGGAATTTTTACAGGAATTTAAGTAATTTACAGGAATTTCAAGGTCTTCATAAGAACACCATTATTATTATTATTATTATTATTATTATTATTATTATTATTATTATTATTATTATTATTATTATTATTATTATTATTATTATTATTATTATTATTATTATTATTATTATTATTGGCCATGTACAGTTTAATTGCTGTTAATTGGGGCAGGAACACCCATGTTCCACATTCACCCAGATCTGCCAGTCTAATTATGACTTTACTGTGCAATAAATAATTTTGTGCAATGTAGAAACCTGAAAAGTAAAATTGCATAATGATCTGAAGTGCACAATGATTACAGACATGCAAAACTCCTTGGAACTCTGACGGTACTGGTAAGCCCAAATTTATTGTTTCTTAGAGAGGGTCTCCTTGAACTACCCACCTGAGCTAAAACACACGTAGCTACTGACTAAAAATTATCATGGGCAGTATGAAAAACAACTGCTGCCCATCCACGCACATTATTATTTTATTATTAGTTTATTTCTACAGCGCTGTCCATGTATTCAGCGCTTGCGAAACAAAATATATATATATTTATATAAAAATATAAAAACCTGTCCAGGGCGTGCAATCTAAAAAACAATAATAGTAACAATAGTAGCAATTAGCAATTAACAAGAAGAATAAGTAAAAAATACAAAAAGGATAAAACAACAATAGGCAGTATTGCGTTAAAAGATCATCTACAGAGAGCCTGGAAATGCTTCCCTAAAGAACGTGGTCTTCAATTCAGATTTAAAGGATGATAAAGAGGAGATGGCACACAAAGGGGGGGGGCAATAGGTTCCAAAAATAAGGGGAAGCAAAAGAAAAAGGTCGAATCCTGGACGGAGCAGTATTAAGCCGGGGCTGAAATAAAAGACCTTGGCTACTGGAACGAAGGGCACATGCTTTCTTACAAAATCTTTGTAAATAAGCAAGCAAGCTGTCACGTAGATTAGGAGGCAGCTGCTCGTTTACTGTGTAGGAGATCTCTTGAACCATGAGAGAGAGGTGTGCTTAGAAATAACTATGCCTTGCACCAGAATCTGTAAAGTAGCAGCTGAACTCTGACACATTGTATTTCTTGAACTGGTACTTCTAAGTGAGCTACTGTACTAGCTTTTTCTGCACTTACTTTAACTCTGGAATAAAAGATCTACAGAGTAAACTGGCTCTCAACAATCCATATCTTAGTGCAGCTATATGAATCCCCACCTTCCTGCAGTTAGGCTTTATGTGCATTAGACAGCGAATAATGAATACTGGTAGATTGGATTAAATGAGTCTACCAGCATACCAAAGCAGACCCTAGTCCAGAACATGGAAGGTATTGTCTTGTCCCAAGCAGGCATTGTTCAGCAAGCATACGCCCACACATGAGTTGGGCTAGCATCGGCAAGCATGCAATTCAAGTTTCAGAGTTCTTAGAAGATAATGAGTTAATGCAATGTCAGGAATGCCAAGGTCTTATTACCAGAGATTCTGCACAGTCGTAAAGCCAGTCAAAGTTCAGGAACAGAGGATTTACATGAGCCGAGGTTGTGAGGAAGATCCTTTGTCTGCAACTGCATTCGCAGAGTTGGGCATCTCCTAAGTATGATTCAGAGAGCCACACCCTTGGTGGCACAGATCTATGGTATGTAGATGCACTGAACTTTGCAGGTGTTCTCATTCTCATCTGAGAGAAGTCTGCTCTGGGCATTTGTCGGCATCCTAGTCCAAACCATCCCTATCTTGGGAACCAGAATCAGTTTCCATGTTTGGCCCCTGAAACATGCCTCCCTTGCTTTGGTTGGCATGGGCAATGGCCTTCTCATCCAATGAGGTGCTCAGAACATGAGGCATGACAATTATACCAAAGGCTCTCCTCCTGTATTAGGGACTACCAAGGGGACACAATTTGACAGCGCACCAAATTGTATCCCTGAAATGCATCTCCCGAAGGCTCCAAGACTAGGAACTCAGTTCAGCATCAAAGTTCATGCATTTCGAAGCCGGGGAGAAAGTTGGTCTGTTCCATCAGAACCAACTGTTTGAGACCCACAGATTCTGACTATAGACAGGTAAGAGAAGAAAGGACCATTGACTTAGTTCAACTTCCTCCCAGGAGCACACTATCTGACCATTCTGCACATTTCAAGGCATACTCATCTTATATAATCACTGGCATGCTCTGTGACCCACCACAGCAGTTACAATTCCTCTTAGAGTAAAGAAGGACCATGTACTAAGAAGGTTTTGGGTCTGCTAAGGTTGTAGAACTCAAGACAGTACAGTACTTTCAATCTGCTTAAGGTGATTTATTAGGCAACCATTAATCCACCTTTAAATACACATTGGATATGTCTGAACAAAACAACTATTCTGTTGATAACAATAAAGCATTTTCGGCTTCCCTACATTCTCTACATGGGGCTGCCCTTGAAGATGTTTCAGAAGCTGCAGCTAGTGCAAAATGCAGCCACTAAGGTGCTGACTGGGATAGCTAGATGGATGCACATCACGCCAGTCTTACACGAGTTGCACTGGCTGCCAATTCGCTACAGAGCCCAATTCAAGGTGTTAACTTTGACTTATAAGGCCCTAAATGACTTGGGCCCCAAATATCTAAAGCAGCGGTTCTCAACCTGTGGGTCGGGACCCCACGTGGGGTCGATTAACATTTTTGGTGGGATGGCGGCATCTCCCTCTGGCCCCCCTGCGCGCCCCCGCCTCTGTCGCCATCCCCCACCGCCACGGCCAACACCGCCTCCTCCTGGCACCCCCCGGCACCATCCGCTGCCCCCTGGTGCTGTCCGCTGTGCCCCAGTGCTTGGCACTGCCGGCCGGCACAAGCCTTTCCTTCCCTTGCCTCGCCTCTGCTCGCAAGTAGGCGCTCAGAGCAGCCGCCCCCCTGACCCTCGCCCTGGGTGCCAGCGCCCTCTGAGCAGGTGCGGATGGGGCCACCAGTTTCCCCATTGCTGGGGCAACATGCACCTAAGCCCGCCCGTGTGGCGGCCGCAGCGGCTTAGCAGGAGCAAGCGCCGCCTCGCTCACTCCTCTGTCCACCCATCTGCCTCCCTCCCTTCTTTCACCGGCCGCTGCCAGGCTTCTCCATCCCGCTCGCCGCCACCACCACCCACAGTTGGAGGAAGGGGTGAGGGAAGGGCCGGGCTTCATCCGGGTTGAGGCGGCGGTAGTGAGGCGAGGCAAGGTGGCTGCCTCCTTGAACGGCGCCGCGGCTCAGGTGGCGAGGGGTGAGGAAGGCTGAAAACCGAGGTGACGGAGGGCTCCTTCTGCGAACCCCAGGGCGGGCGGGTGAGAGGGCGAGAGCAGCCTCCCCTCCCTGTTCCTGGCTCACCACTTTCCCTCAGTTTGAGAAGCCGAGGAGGGGAGGGCAAGGGGCCTCCGGGGCGACTGCCTGGCCAACCCCTGGTGTGGCTCAGTCGAGAAATGGAGATAGTAGATGGATTTGATGACCCCAGAGGTCCCTTCCCACTCTATGATTCGATGAATTCTTTTTTAAAACACATTTTATTTATAAGTATATAAGCAAATATTAAACAACAGGAGGAGGAGTGCTTTCACTGTGGATTCCTCAGTGGCCCCACCCCCTGACCCATGGCCCCGCCCAGTGGCTCCACCCCCGTGGCTTGGGGTCCCTGCAGCATGGGGAGCTGCATTGCGGGGTCATGGCATTGGGAAGGTTGAGAACCACTGATCTAAAGGAACGCCTTCTCCCATATCAACCTGCCTGTGTCTTAAGATCTGGAGGGGAGACCCTCCTGGTGGTTCCACTGCCTTCAGAAGTGAGGCTGGTAGGCAACCGGGAAAGGGCCTTCTCAGTAATGGCCCCTAGGCTATGGAACAGTCTCCCGCTTGAGGTGTGTCAGGCTCCTTCTCTGATTAGGTTCAGGAAGGCGGTGAAGACGCACCTTTTTGCTGTGGTCTTCGGCTGGATTTTGGTCAAGTTTGCCCCCCGCTGCACAGGCTACTGTTTTAATTGATACTGTGCTGGTTTTTAATGTATTGGTTTTAAATTTTAATACGGGTGGTTTTGTTTTGTTCTGTTTTTGATATGCTGGATTTTAAAAGCTCTTTCCCTGCAGAGACTTTCGGGTATAGGGTGGGATAGAAATATAAATAAATACATTTTCTGCCCAAATTCCATAAGACGGTCACAGTTAAACAAATGAAAGTCAAAGTACCTTTTCTACATAAATCATTTCAACTATTCACTAAATTTGACATGTACAATAACATTTAGTTACTACTGTATTTCAAAAACAAAGAAAAAAGGAGGAAAATCCTACCTGAGAAGGGAAAAGCGATGGATCAATTGAACCCTGTGATTTTTTCCCAGCAGCTACACAGTCACTCAGTAATTGTTTCAATGTGTCCTTCATCACGGAAGACAGTTTGCTCAGCCAATCCTAGCATGTTACAGATCAGAAAAATGTTAACTAATGATATATAGTAATTGTGCTTTACAGCTTCTCACAATTTGATCTTACTTTCTTACCTCAACATCATTTGACAGGAATATTTTATCTTTCAAAGGTACAACTTCACCTTCCAAAGACTTCATTGCAACTATGTTTTTAAAGTCTTCATCAAAGCTCACACTGTGAATTCCTGCAATTGATAGCATTATTTACTATTCAATATAATTAAGTTGCTTTATTGCATTTCTTTGTACTTTTTTGTTTCAATGTTAATTTCTTGTCTTCATACATCACTCATCCCTCAAATTCACAGAAAAGATTGCATGAACCATAATGTACATATCATAGTGCAGAGTTTAATTCAAATTCAAGAAAATCAATGATTTTGCAGTTAACTTCAAGAATCAGTTTTAAATAGAGATGGTAACTACAGTTTACTTAGTCTCCTAGTTTTCTATACAAAGCACATAAAGGGTACCTCTAATTATCTGTTTTTAAAGGGGGGGGGAGGTTATTGTAGCCAAATGGTGATTTGAAAAAGATTACAGGAAACTACTAATTTTTACGTATAGCTTTCCCTAGAGGCAGTTCCTTAGCAAGGGCGTAATATTCAGCAATCACCCATTTCTTCCAATCTCCCCAGGAGCATACATTTGCTTATAAAACCAATCAGAATCTTTTAACAGATTGTTAACTATCATTGGCTTAAAGTGCAAAAACTTATGCCTTTCCCTCTTTACATTTTTTTTTACACTTTTAACCAATGATCTGTTTGAATTTCTCTCATATGTTGGACCATATCTCATCCTCCTCACATCTGAACAAGCTGGAGGAGGCCGCCATTTTCTTGGAGACTCACATTTTGACTCTGGCTGGGGGCCATTGCTAGGCAGCAAGCTCAACAAAAGGTACATTTTTTATTTATGTTAAGCACTTTCAGGTCAGAATCTTTCCCTCTTCCTGGTCTTTACCTATCTGGGATGCAAAGGCAGCAGTCCTTTGGAGATAAGGAGCAGATAGGTTTGCCTTAGCTAACACATCCACTGCTTTCATTGGTGAACTGATGGGACTATGTTCTACATCTCCCCCCCCCCTTTTATCAGCCTGCCAAAGAAAAGAGCAGGCATGCTTTCATGCCTGCTTAGGTCCTCACTCATCAGCAGTTTATTTCTCCTTTCTCCACCATCTACTGCTGTTCCTCCTTCCATCAGCCTGTCAAAGAAATCAGCATGCACATATTGGTTCCAGTCAAGTTCCTTGCACTTAATGGCAGTCTATTTCCCCCTTCTCCACTGGCAATACCCTGGACATTACCTGGACAGAATCCCACCGTCAGTCATCTACATCTGAAATGACTATTTGCCTCTTAGGCAACATTCAAACAAATGTAAAAACTTTTCACTAACAATGCAATGTAGCAGTTCATAGCTTACCAGCAAAAAGCTTCTTAAGATGTGACTGAATAACTAACGGGTTAGTGGACTGTCCCAAAATTTCTAAAAGATCATCATCACCAATAAAATAGAATCTAGGAAACGCAGATCGCTTCTCCTGTTTAAAAACAGATAAATTGATCTAATACCTTTTGAAGAAGTCACCCTCATAGCATCATATTCAGTAATACAAAAATTGTAAGTTTTTTATTTATATAATTCAAATCCACAGTAAGAAATACTATGTATCAGGCTGTGTGCTGCACTGCTGAATGCTTCAGTTACCTTTTCTTTCCCTGACCCGGAATGTCAATAATCTGCCCATGATTTTCAATATACAGCTATAACACCTAATTGCGTTTTAGCATTCTCTGAATGAGCTCAAGACAAACTCTTCGTTTACCCCAACAATAAGGAGAATGGAAATAGCTACTTTTATTTCTAAACTGCTTGTAAACACAACTGGGAAATACAATAAAAATATTTTAAGATGTTTTTACCTACTTAAAATAGCCAAGAAAAGACTACAATGAGTCAACCACACTCCACCTTCAAAAATATTTTAACTTTGCCCCTCCACTTCCACATCATCAGTTTTTACTAATTTCCTAATAGCAAGTATTTTGTTATTACTAAACATGCTTTGCTTTTAAGTGGATCACATAACTAAAGTAAAGCTATTTTCAAAATTCCCAAAACCCCTCAGATACCATACTCTTGCCTCTTAACCGCCCGAGTCTGACTTCCCTGGCATTTTGCTCCTATCACTTGAATTCCTAGGAGTGATTAGAAATTCTTACCTCCAAGAATTCATTTAAGGATTTTTGGCATCTCTGGAGCTGATCAAGAATAGTAATTAAAGCATTTCGTATTCCTGCTCGAGAATTCAATGATGTTACACGGTTGTCCAGTTTGATATCAGATAATATTGATCTTTAAAAAGAAACAGAACGATGCCAAAGTACATCCCTCTGAAGCTCTCCATGTGTGTATGCATATGTACACATGCATGTACATACAAATGTAACAGGCCAGAATATGAAAATACATGAAATTAGGGACGGACTGGAGAGTTAGGTCCTGTTCCAAGTCCCATTATTCAATCCAACAAAGTGAAAATGGCAATGAGGGCAGTAAGGCCACCAAGAAGCATGTCTTGCCAGCCCTAGATAATGTTAAGCATGCCTGCTGTGGTAAAAGGCTGAACTAATTCAACAGAAAAATTGGTTTGGAATAAGACTTCCTAAAACACTTCACACTGCAAGGTCAGTTTTAGATGTGGTTTGGTTACTGTAATGACAGGAGCCCAGCTCATCATCGAGCTTTGGAGAGGGGATCTATAATCTGTTATATTCTTATTTTGTATTACTGTGTTTATTATTTTATTTTTATTATTTGTATTTCTATCCCACCCTATACCCAAAGATCTCAGGGCAGGTAACAACATCTAAAAGGTAACAACATCTAAAATCAAACATATATTAAAACAACAACAGTCTCTGTAAAGTGGGAAGACACAGTATATTCCCATTTAACCAAAGGTCAGGGCAAAGAGGTGTGTCTTCACTGCCTTCCTAAACATATACAGTGAAGGGGCCTGACTCACCTCAAGGGGGAGACTATTACATAGCCTAGGGGCCATCAGTGAGAAGGCCCTCCCCCAGGTGCCCACCCCTTTTACTACTGAAGGTGGTGGGACAACCAAGAGGGCCTCCCCTCCAGATCTTAAGGCATGGGCAGGTCGATATGGGTGAAGGCGTTCCTTTGGGGCCCAAGTTATTTAGGGCCTTATAAGTAAAAGTTAACACCTTGATTGGGATTGGTATAGAAGAAAAGTACTGAACTATTTGTACATAAAGACATGAAACAGAAAACTGACCTGAAGTCTTCATCCACTCTGTTGAAGCGGGCTTGCTCTCTAGGTAAAGCTCCACGACCAAAAATAGGTTCCAGATACACCCACTTCCTCTGAATTTGATTTAAATTCTGTAGATATTCATCCAAATCAGCTAGTTTTTTCTCCCAAACAGAAACTTTGTCTTGAAAACCTTTGTAATATGGAGAGTCCTTTAGTGACTGAAGTAGGAAGCGATTGTCACCAACCTGATTAACTATATCTTTCCAGTCCTTAATCAATTTGATTGTCCGGTTTTGACTATCTTCATAATCTGTTAAAGTAAAGACAGCTCCAACTCCCCAAAGCTCAAGCTCACGTAGAGCTTCTCTGATTGTGACCTCACCATGAGCCCGACTGTTCAAATCCTGTTTTCAGATTAAAGAAAAATGTGTTTAACTGAATAGCTGGATCTCAAATGTATTTCAGATAAATTAAAAGGCAATAGGAATCTCACTCAAGTTAGAAACACACACACAAGAGTAACTGAATCAGGACACTTTCGGGAGTACTGCAGCTTCAATTAAGTGGCAAAACGTGTGCCCTCAGTTATCCTGATCAGAGTAATACCAGTAATCATAATTCCTACAGTTCTTCTAGCTCTATCTTCTTTGTTTATTAAGTACAAGAGAACTATGTGTATAGTGTACACAAGGATGACAACATTGCAAAGCACTAAACAAAAATGAGTTTCAGAAACAAAAATCACTCTTCAACCATTCTAGATTTTATTTCCATGAATTTCCATGACTCACCTTTGACTTAAAAAACAATAAAAACTACAGTACGCATTGATGTTGAATACAGCTGAATTTTGGAACCTGAACTTATGGAAAGAATAACTATTTTTTTTAATTTTATCACAAAACTAATAAAAATGTTTTCCTGCTCCAAACAATTTTCTTTCTCACTGCACAAATCTTAAAAATAATTTATACCTTAAGCTCGGCAGCTTTTTCTACAATGACATCTGCCACTTTTAGAAGATCTCCAAACAGTAGGTTTTCTAGACGGGTACCCCTAGGTAGTCCAAGTATGCGAAAGAGGTCCAGCCAATGATCAGGTGACAAGTGCTCTCCTCTAACATATTTCAAGACAGGAAGAGTCATCTTTGGCAAAAAAAAAAAATTAACAAAATAGAAACATAGTTAAATACAGGCTCATCCAGTTTTAAGACTATTGCAACATCAAATTTCTGTGACTGCATATAGTACTACTTTCTTTTAACGATTAGAAAATTCATCATGCTTTTTTCTTATTTGACTATTAAGCAGTGCACATTTTTTCAAAAAATACTGTTTTGTCCTCATTCTTTTTGTTTTCAAAGAGGACTAAGAGTAGCTGTAGTGAGCCAACTATCTTCTGAAACCCTGCCATTCTCCTAGCTGAAGCACAGCTATTGCTCTGTCTGGCAGAGTTTACAACATCTTCAAGCTTCAGACAAGTTTCCAGACTGATCTGCAACCTCCCTTCCTCTACTTCCTAATACATGTCCCTCAGTAAGCTCCAGCTAAGCCTTCTGCTTCCAAGACCTTGATCTTCCCCTGCTCTTCCTGCCTCCAAACCCCAGTGTTCCATACTTAACCTAACATCACTTCAATCATTCAAAATAGTCTTTTAATAAGCAGTGGAGCCAAGGTGATTAAACAAGTGTGAGACTGCTAAGTCCATGCTTTGAACTACACATTGAACTTATGGGAGACTCCTCAGATATAATTTGATTAGCCTTCCAGTCATAACTGTTTCTATCCAAACTCTAGAATTTAAAGGCCTTTCTGCATTTGCCTGGTATACTGGAACAAACAGCTCATTAGTACACTTATTCTACACATGTCTTCAGGTAATCTCAACCTGACCCATCCTAAGGCTCCTTATCCCAGCTTAGCTACCCTACCTTTTAAGGTAGGAATCCATAATGGTCACTATGCTCTCTAGATCTCAGCAGGGGCTAGGGATGTGCAAAAATATTCTAAACATTCAAAATCTGATTGAATTCGTTTGAATGTGGACATTTGAATTTGAATCAAATGTCGTCACATTCGAATTTCGACATGCGAACAGATTTTGAATGTTCCAAAACATTCGTTTGAATCGTTCAAATCATTTGAATGTATAGATACGTATGTATTACATACATATCTGTACAAATATTATACGTATATGTATGCATTTGTGCTTATAATACGGGATGAAAACGGGATGCATACGGGATAAAGTGGGATGCATATAAAATGTGTACAGATATGTATAAACACATACGACTATTGTCAACATTTGTATCTTTAAATACGAATCTAACACTCAGATGAATAGATTTGAATGTTACAGATTCAAATTGGTTTTTTAGCATTCGGATTTTAAACATTTGAATCAAATAGAATGTTTTGACATTTGATTCTAATCAAATTCGAATGCAAAAAAATGCAGGGACCTCTTTGTCTCAGCCCACCAAGTGGGAAGACAGGAATAGAACCAAGCCCAAGGGACTAAATCTATAAATGAAATCATTTCCCCTACAGATAGACCAAGAAAAGCAAATCTGCTTTATTCTTAAACCTAACCAAGGAAGCTAAGCTGACTATATTTTTAATTCTCAGGAGAGAAAGAGATGACATCTCTAGCAGTATCTATGAATACCCCTAAATGTGCCAGCTGCTGGCAACCAATGCAATTCTTGAAGGACAGGTAATATATGGCCCCTGCTTGATGTGCCCAACAGCAATCTAGCCACTGCATACTGTACCAATTCTAGTTTCTAGGTTATCCTAAGGAATAGCGCAATAGAGCACACAGCAGTAACCTGTTCTGGAGAACACAAGTGCCTGGATCAAGACTTAATAAGGATACCTAACAAGTAAGATCAAGTAGTTGAATTATTCCTTATCCAGCCTATCTTGAGAGAGCTCCCAGATAACCAAGAAAAGAATGTTATTTACACGAAAGTTCTTTCTGGTGCATATTTACTCTAGCAATTTGGTATCAATGAGAAATCTGTCATGAGGGACTATAGTTATAATTGCCTAATACTGGGTAAGGAGGAATCTTGCTCATTCTGCTCAAGTAAGTTCTCTCTACTGGGGATATGCACAAATATTCATAAAATTTGATATTCGGCCAGATTTGGCCAAATTCAGACATTTGAATTCGAATCAAATGTTAGCACATTCGAAGATTGACATTTGAATTTGAATTGAATGTTTTGATACATTTGTATGAAGCTTCAGATGGGATTTGTATATGGGATCCATATGCTATTTGTATGCTATTGATATGAATTCGTATCAAACAGAATCGTACCACAATTACAAATTTTCTTGCATCCAATTCAATATGAATCAAATACAAAAAAATTCACGCACATCACTACTCTAACTGCAGATTACCTTTTTAATGCTGCACCCCAAAAACTGTCTAAAGAAAATAACCTGTTGGCTTCATAAACAAAATTACATATTTAATTTCTTGGGATCACATGATACACTATCTCCCTCATTCTTAATATCTTACTTTGTATTTATCAACTTCTTTTTGCAATTTTACAGTCATTATGGTATGTTCTTCAATCTTCCTTAGTTTATCATGCCAGCTCAGTAAGAATTCTTCAAATAGGTAGGTCTTGCTTCTGCATGAAGAACATATTGAAGAGAGAAAACTTACTACAATATTCTACCATCAAAGAATTTAAGCAAATTTAGAAATAAAGCAGCACCTGAATGTAATCCAGTCTGCATTGGCTTTTTCTTGAAAACCTTCATGAAATTGTTCATAGAGTATCCAAATTTCTGCACAACATTCAATGTCTCTGCGCACTTCATCAGCTAAAGAGAAATCGGGCTCTTCTAATTCAAAGTGGGCACAGTCATTGCTGATGGGGAAAAAGGCAATGTTAAAATACAGTACTTCTTTACAAAAGTATTATTGCTCTTAACCTTTGGACTGAGTTTCATGGGGCTTCCTGAACAAATGCAATGATCCCAAACTGTTCACTGAGTTAAACATTTTTTAAAAAAATTTAGCAAATATTGTTTTTAGTTGCCTCATAAGACCCTTTGTCCATAATAATAATAATTCATGGTTTTAATTGCTTTTAAATATGTTGTATTTCTTAAGAGTTTTTTATCGATATTTATATTGCTTGTAATCTGTTTTAAAATTTGTTACCTGCCCTGAGACTTATGGGTATAGGGCAGGACAGAAATATAAATAATAAATAAATAGTGTAGATAATATAGTTACATGCAAAGCAACTGATTCTTCAAGAGTGCTTTTTTCAGTTACTGACAATGGTTACAAGAATTGTTATGAATATCACCTTGCAATTAAAGCATTTCAGACTAAGACACAAAACACAACATTTCTGCAGTGGCATTTTGCTTTATGCTGGAATCTTTTTTTCTCTAATTTGCTTTTGAAAAATAAAACTTTGTCCTAGCTACCACTTATATTCTACTATCACAAACATACATTAATTTCTCTTTTTTCTCCTCAAGTTCATAAAATTCAGTTTTCTTCTCCTTTATGGCCTCAGCACTTTTCTGCAACAAATCATGATGACCTGTTTCAATCATATCATCATTAGGTTTTAACTGGTCCCAGCGAGCTTTAAATTTCTCCAGTTCTTGACGGTAAGTATTAACATGTGACATCACATTGCTTTTCATCACTTCAATCTAAAGTTGAAAGAGTACACAAAAATAAATCCTATTATTTATTTATTTTAATATTTTATTTGTATTTCTATCCTCCCTGTACCTGAAGGTCTCAGGGTGGATAACATCATTTAAAATCAGGCATATATTAAAACAACAGTATACATTAAACCAGTGAAGGAGCCTGACACACCTCACATATATGATAAAAGGTAGACATGCACATTACAGATATACTTTCAATGTATCAGTTTGCTTAATACTGAGTTATACTATCCAGCATCATGTTTGTTCAAATTAGCAAATTTTATACTTATGGAAAAAGGGTTAGAGACAGATATCTCAAAGCATAAACAATTGGATTCTGACTCTTCATTTCTACTAAGCATGAAGGCATAACACACACAAATTCTAATGAAGGATACACAGAAATGAGAACTGGGATGAACTCATACTCGCCCCGGTAATCTTATATTTACTGAAATTCATCTGGATCAGCAGAGGTTGACGCCATAAGGATCACCTACCAGAATGTATATTTCTAACTTTAAATCCACAAAAGTTATCACTATCTCCAAAAAGCATAATAAATAAGCAGGGTATTTCAGGAATTCCAAACTCAGTACAAAATAATCTAATTACTATTCAAATTCTGAACAAAACTGTAGGGACATCCTCAAAGATCAATACTTGTGATTTTCTTCAATTAATTATATTTTCAGAATGTCTTAATAATATTTCAACCCTCTAGACACAGTTTCCAGCCAGTGACTAAAGAGGGAACCACAAAAAAAGGATTCTTTTCTCTTAACATACACATTCAAAAATCAACGTTATACCTATCCTGGCATTTTATAGCAATGAAGATACTCTATATCCCCTGAAAAAAATAGAAAATTTCCTCTAGACCTGGGTGGGGGGGTGCACATAAACAAAGAAACAATATCAAAAACAGTCATATTTTACCCCAAATTACCTGCTCTTTGATCATAAGCTGATGACTTTCCATCATTAATTCAAATTTATCCCAAGTAGCTCTCAAGTTACCAATTGTTTCAATGCCTCCACCCGCTACAGTGCGTAAAAGTTTGTTTTTACTTTCAGCTTCTTGAAACAAAACAAAGACCTATTAAGGGAATTTTCATATTAGTATAAAGATCAGTGCTTTTTAGGTGGCAAGCGTTTACATGATTTCATTCTAATTTCTCTAAAGTAGTATTTGCTATTAAAACTGAAAAATGCTGAATAAAATGAATGTAACATGCAAACAAGGGAAATTAAACTTGTTTATTTCAAAAGTAATATCTGAATTAGATTCCTACCCATATCTCACAGCCAAGTATACACAAATGCCTTACTTTAGAAAAGTCTCATTTAAAGAACATGTTATAGATCAAAAGACCACTCACTTATCATGACAAGGAATTTTGGAAAACACAAGAGAAAAAATGCACTGACAAATTTTCTTTGGGGGGTTTTCCACTTACCTCCCTTAATCCGGATCTAAGATGATCCAGATCGAAGGAATGGGTCCTTCAACTAATCTGGATTTAGTAGACCCGGATGTAAGGAGGTACCCGATGTGTCTCCACGGGCACCCAATAGCAATGGGTTATAATGTGCTCCCAGTGGAAATGCCAGAGCACCCATGTGGTGAATCTGGGGTTTTTTTTCCCACTGTCACTAGAAGTACCTATTAAGTACACATTAATGGGTACTTAATGGGTACTTCTAGTGACAGTGGACCCTCCCCCCCGGATCTACTCACATGAGACCCGCCCATCACCCCATATTTTCTGGGGGTGCTACAGACAGCATAAGAAGCCTATTCATGGATAGGCTTAGATTGTGCTGGAATTTATTTGCAAATAATTTTAAGAATAAATAATATTTTATTTTACAGGCATTGATCCATAATAATTTTAAGAACATTTCTTACAATTCAGAAAAAGTTTACCTCTTCCTTTTTTTCTTTCAAATTTTTATATTTTATATTATCTTCTGTTATTTCATCCACGGTTTGAGGTCGAATTACTAGGGTTTGCATGGCATCATTGAGGAATGAAGAGATATCATGTAAATGACCTACATAGAAGTAATCAATGTATTACTGGTAAATATTGTTCTGGGTAGCACCACTACAATTAACCATGGTTATTATTTACTTGATTTCTTAATGAATTATATAAGTCAGAATGGATAAACTGCAACTCTTCAGATACTGCTAAAGCAAACCTTTCATGATCCAGCAGTTTGGGCAACAATCAATGTCAGGAACTGTTACTGCTCAGTGACACTGGAGCCTGACCAATTTACCCACTCACTTATAAATGGTATCACTGTGCACCAGGAGCATAATTATTTTTAAAAAGAAAGAAAAGGCAGTCTCCTCATGAGAAATTAGTAAATTCCACCACAGTTGTTATAGCTAAGGTTTATAAATGCACATTATTAACCAGTTAAATAACATTATGTGAAGTAAATATTGTCAGAGAAGAAGCAAGAACCAACTATTTCAAGCAGGAAAATGTCTATCATTTTAGTATTACCTTGAATAGACTTCCTCAAAGACATCACAAGGACATCATAGAACTTCTGGATAAGGTCATCAATCACAGATTTCACAGGATTGCAGTTGACTATTATACAATCTACTTTCACAGTGCTTCAGGAATTAAGAAAGCAGATTGTTCAGAGATTATACGGAGTTTAAAATATACTGTACAAATTTGAAATATGCTTCATTGGTTTGAATCAACTGTACAAATAAACTATGATTTGTTTCTTACAAACGTCAATTGATGCAAATACTAAACTTATTTGCTTATGATCTTCCTGTTCACGCCTCATACCCCAGAAAAGTATATGCATGAATAAAATGTATTATATTCAACCTGTATTTTGTTAATCTGATTGTTAAATAGCCAGTTAGAAAAGGTTGTATGTAGGCTTTCATGGGTGATTAGAATCTCATAGCCACTGATGACATTGATACTCATGTAATACTTCATTCTGGAATGATATCACTGTCAATTGCACTGAAAGGATTAATCCCTTTTGTTCTTGCACAAGAGGTAACATTAGTTCTACATGCATAAAAGTCTTGACACCATCTCTCTCACCATTTTCCTGGGAAGTGACAACTTTAGCTGGGTTATGGGTCCCCAAGAAGAAAAAAATTAAGAGAATCACTGATTTAGGGAAGGGCAATTTATATTCATCTAGAAAGCTCCTTCCAACAAGTAACAACATTCCATTCTTGGGAATATCAGAACAACTGCACTGGAAGTTATGTACCAAAACTCCCTTGAATTAGGAAAAAAACCAGCCTCCTTCTTTGAGACTTCCTCTAAATGAGTGTCCTACTGTATCCATGACAAGCTGCTGGAGGACTTTCCATCCAAACAATGCCTAGAAAATGTGAAAGGCAACTTCTAGGCAGCTGATCCATAGCCTTCTTGAATGGAAGGACTGGTGATGAAGGCTGCTGTGGTGGGGGCAGATCCAGTGAAATGTGCCTGGGTGGAGCCATAACCTTTTTGACTTGGTGAGCCAGGAGGATTTATTTTATTTATTTAAAATATTTATATCCCATCCCACAGCAGATGCAATTCCCAAGATGCAAGTCTTGAATCATGAAGCCATAATTTTATTGAAACCTGTAATATCAAGGTTGCCTACAGAGAAGAAACAGCAAGCTGAGTTACTCTACCAGAGATACCAGGCTTTTTTTTTTGGGGGGGGGTCTTGCCTCTATAGTTATTTTATTGTTCCCCACTCTAGACCTTCATGTACAGGGAGGGATAGATATATAAACAAATAAAGTAAGTCTTCCAAATAGGATCACATATCCTCTGAATAAAAGGTTAGCAGGATACTGTCTACCACTTTCAATATATAGTTAAACAAAGATCAGTCAGTCATGACATGGCCAACTTGAGCCACAAAGGGTCAGGACAGCAAATGACTTGCTAATAGTAGGCTTAATAGCTGACAAGTTGACATCTTAAAGAGTTTCAGAAACCAGAACCTCCAGGCCGAAAGAGGACCACTACTGTTGCCTTTTCCTTCTTGATTCTGTAGAGTGGTAATCACCAACCTTTATTCATTTGCATACCACCTTGACCACCCATTTCCATAAATAGTTGCTACTACTTTTAATTTACATATTGTAATTGTATGTGCCTTTCCTTACCATTATTAAAATTTTCTCTCATACCCCTAAATATCCTTGTTCATGCCCCTGGAATACACATACCCCAGGGTGAGAATCACTTCTCTAGAGAAATCTTGGAATCAACAGGAAAGGCAGGAACATATAACCAGGGATGCCAGACTCTTTTCTGATTATTTTTGAACCCTGTAAAGAACAGATCCACTACCAGTTGACCTCACCTATGAACTATACAGGCTACATTCCTCTTTCAAAGACTTTTCCAAGAGTGTCAGCTTGTACACTGGCTAGGTCCTTGATGTTTACGACAGTTAGAGATGAAAAACACCTTTGCTCATGTAATATCACTGAGGCCCGGGCCAGAAGAGGCTTTTATCTTCTCACAATCAATTTTTCAACAACAATTGTAATGTTTTAAATAGACCTATTTTTACATTGTGTTTACTGTCTGTTAGGTTTCTGTGAACCGTTTCAAAATCCCAGAGAAGAAATTGTAAAAATATAAATAAAACTTATATATTCAAAAGCATTATTGAAAAGTCTTCTACAACACAATACCTTGGCAAGCGTTCCACTTCTTTTCCTTTTCCTTTTAGAGCTTTGAAATTTTTCTCCCAATCTTGCTCCTTGAAGAGATGATTTTCCACAACAGCTTCCATATCTACTTGTCCAATTACAACCCACTCCTTTGTTGTAACATTGATTTTGCAACACAGAATATTGAAAGATCTTTATATTATTATATAACATAATTTCTTTACTAAATCCTATCATTTCAGACAAATGCCAACTGGCAAGGTACCTAGTAGAGATATGCAAATTCAGTTCATATTAGAACTGGTAAAATCAAACTGTTCCGTTTAATCCTGTTTGAAAGGGGCTGCTTTGATTTGAACAGAACCGAACTGTTTTAAAATGATCATATCTGGCCCTTTTGTAACAATACATCAAGAATTGTGCAATTCTGAGCAGAATTGAACAATAAGGCAATTACACAATTCTCACTTGTAAGACCATCAACAAAACTAAGGGCATTTGCAAACCTATTCATGTGCAAGCATGTTCAATCTGGTTCTAGACTGAATCAAACTCAACTTTGAGTTTGTGCACATCTCTAGTACCCAGTCCCTCAAAAAATCTTATTAGGTTTGGCTCATGCCTAGAAGAAAATTATTTAAATAAAAATAAAAATAAACTGATTTATTTTTAAAAAAATATTATTACCTCGCATAAAAGCACCATATAGACATACGAAATAATATGCTTTACTGATGATATCTGCATTACCTTACAAAAGTATAAAGAGCTACAAGGAGATAAAAATCAATATTTAAACTGGAAGTATCCCTTTGTAATTTCAGTAAATTCAAAGCAAGTGGTTGGAGAGAGGAAGTGTCTATCAGAGAGCTAATTTGATGTGGCCACCATCAGGCCACATTCAAGTAGTTGCCTTCTTTTCAATTGTTACTTTTGCAGCTCCTCTTCATACAGCATTCAACTACCCAACAGTAGTTGCTCTAGAACAGTGTTTCCCAAACTTTTGACATATGTGTACGCCTTCTATAATTTTCGTAACGCTGAGTAACCCTCATTAAAAACACATGTCTCTCCTTTACTATCCTCCCTTCACTGGCTTCCTTTCCCTCTCCGTATATAAACTGTTGCTGTTAACATTTAAGGCACTTCACAAGCTCACTCCTTATCTCTCTGCTCTTATTTCTCCCTACGCCCCCTCCCGTCCCCTGCGCTCTAGTAACCAAGGTCTTTTGGCTCAGCCTAGACTTTCCACTGCCCCATCTCGGATTCGTCCCTTTTCTCTTGCCTCCCCCTATCTCTGGAACCGCCTTCCCCCTCGATTACTCACTATTACCTCGCTCTCTTCTTTCAAATCTGAGCTGAAGACAACCTTGTTCAGGGAAGCATTCCCAGGCTTTATGTGACTTTACTCTCCCCACCCAGGAGAGTCTGCCTATTAATGCTCTGCTGTCTATTTTAATCATCGTCTCTGTTATTGTATGTTATTACTGTTTTTAGATTGTACGCCAATGGCAGGTTTTACTCTTTTTACTTTTTACTCTTTGGTTATTTTACTTTGTACAGTGCTGAGTACATGTACAGCGCTTTAGAAATAAACTAATAATAATAATAATAATAATAATAATAATAATAATAATAATAATAATAATAATAATAATAATAATAATAAATATATATTATTTTTTGGTACATACACGCGTACCCCCACCAAACTCTTCCTGTACCCCTGGGGGTACGCGTACCACACTTTGGGAAACACTGCTCTAGATCAAACTCATATCTACAAGCATGTTCAGTTTTCATCCCATTTCCTGCAGTTTTAAGGTTGTTACGCTGTTACGGAGAACTATGGAACATGGCATAATAAATGTTAAATGTCCTGTGACCCAATTTGGTCTAGTGGTTAAGGAGCTGGACCTTTATCTGGGAAAACCAGGTTTGTTTCCATGTTCCTCCAGGAAGGGTGACTTTGGGCTAGTCACAGCTCTCACAGCCCCACCCACCTCACAGGGTGTTCTGTTGCGGGGAGAATAAAAAGCTTTTTCAGCTGCTTTGAGTGGGTGAGAAAAGCAGGGTAGAAAAGG
The DNA here is from genome assembly GCA_023333525.1 of Aspidoscelis tigris stejnegeri. Taxonomy (NCBI): domain Eukaryota; kingdom Metazoa; phylum Chordata; class Lepidosauria; order Squamata; family Teiidae; genus Aspidoscelis; species Aspidoscelis tigris. The sequence goes on from JALMGA010000001.1 coordinate 258,496,841, forward strand.
CAACTCTTCTTCTTCCTATGTACTACTTGAGATAAATGCTGCTGGTTAGCAACCTTAAAGCACATCTATGATCTATGCAACAAAAGCCTAAGCAGGCATCAATGTGAAGAATAACAGAACTAAAATTGTGGGGGTGGGGGCGGAATCTGTCAACTGGTCCCTATTCAAATCATGCTTTCATGAAATGGACTGCTGTACTCAGCTCATCCAGAATGCAGCTAGGGAGTCATTGGCCATTTGGACTTTGAAAGGCAGTTATGGTGGTTTTCTGTCAGTGTTCTACAACAAAGCACAACCCTCATCTGTTGCTACACATTCCTTCTACTACATATTCCAGAAAGATTTGTACCAACAGTATTAACACTGCCAGTGTGGATTTCCAGTGTAGGAAGATTTGAACTATTAACCTGCATCTCCAGCCATAGCTAGCAGATTTAAGGGGTTGGGCTGCACTCTACACATGCAGACAATAACAAGAACAACTGTCAATAACAACAACAACAGTACTTCTATTTCACTCCATACCCAAAGGGCTATGGGCAGGTTACAGCAATAAAACCAAAATATAAAATGGATGCATTAAAAACAGTAACAGTGTTTAAAATGGGAGGGGAAGCTGTTCCTGAACCTACGAAGTGGGGGTGTCTGGTGGCTACCATTGAGAAGGTCCTATCCCGGGTTCTTGCTCCTTTAACTACTGAAGGTGGTGGTACAACCAGGACTCCCCTATAGATCTTAAGTCAAGGCAGGTCAATATGGGAGAAGGCATAGCTGGAGGCCAAACTATTTTGGGTAGCACATATGCAGCCAATGCAAGTCTTTTAAGACCAGCATGATGTGCATTTGGATAGGTATTCCTTTCAGTAGTCTAGCAGCAGCATTCTGTACCAGGTGCAGCTTCCAAACCATCTTTAAGAGCTGCCTCATGTAAAATGTATTACAATAATCCAATCTAAAAGTTACCAAAGAATGGATTACTACAGCCAGATCATCTATCCAGAAGGGGCAGTAGTTGGCAAAACAGCTATAGCTGGAAATAGGCTCTCTTGCCCTCCACTGACACTTGAGCTTCAAGCATCAGCACAGAGTCCAACAGCAACCCTAAATTCTGCACTGTTGCTTCCAAGGCATTACAACCTCATCAAGGACAGGATGCCTCCCAACTTCATGGACTCTAGACCCTGTGACACCCAGCACCTTCGTTTTGTTTGGATTCAGCATATTTTAAATAAATCCCATTATTATCAGTAGGATTTGCTTCTGTGAAAATACAGTCCTTCAGCCAGGAGATATGGATCCCTGAACATACAGGAGAAACATGCTGAAGAAATATAGCCAATCAGGACTGTCTAATGTATGAACAAGGCATGTTAAATGAAATATCATCTTGGGTTCAGGCAAATCAGGGAAGCATACAAAAGTAAAAATTGTTACTCAAACACAATTATTATGTTTACCTTAAATTGGTCTGCAACTTCTGTCAACCTTCGAAATAAATCTTCTGCTTTACTGAAAGTGGTCAAAAACCCACTTGTATTTCTTTCAGTCATGACAGTGAAAATAGATTCCTCATCCATCTCATTCACTCCCTTAAACTGGTTTGGAATAGAGATGAATCTCCTCATTTCTCTATAATATCTTGCCCGTACCTCTTCAAAAGGTGGTTTAAACTGTAATCTTCCTTGTCTGAAAAAATGTTTGACGTATTAGCATAACTAGACCTCAGTTCTCTAATCAAATATACTGAAGCAGTCCTTCTGCAAATTATCCATTAGCAGAAACAGAAATATAAGCACCTCTCAATAATTCGTTGAATGAAAGAAATATCTTACTTGTAAGTTAAATCTATGTTTATTTCAGGGAGATTTTCATTGAGTGCTTCCAAACCCATCTGATACTGATGTTCTAGAGCTTTGTATAGTTGGTGGTTCCAGTGCTGTCTCCATGCTTTCATGTCCCGTGACAGGAAGCCCTAAAATTTGAAAATTTCAAAGAACAGACAGAAAATAAACATTATTATTCAGTGCAATTAAAAACTGGAAACGAACACCTAGAGATTATCTATAAACACTTTCCTTTTTAAATAAATTGTCAGTCATCTCTGGAAATTATATAGCTATGTAATATTACAGAAGAACAGTCAAAAAGGCTTAAATATTAGAGAATTATCAAATTACTATAATCCAATCTTCTTCTGCATGCATGGAAATATGAACATTCCTTGATGTAGCAGAATGCTGAAAACCAAATGGTAAATGTTAAAGCTGGTGAGTTCTCCGTTAGGTTATGCTGTATTCTGAGTACATCACAACCTTTGGGTTCTGGACTAGACAACATCATTTGCAGCAATGGGATTTGCACTCAGGTCAGAATCTCATTCAAGGCAATAGCATTAGGTCACTTTGGTCTTGTGGTTAGAGAGCTGGACTCTTATCTGGAAATAACAGCTTTGATTCTATGCTCCTCCATGAAGCCAGCTGGGTGTCCCTGGGCTATTCACAGCTCTCTTCTGAGCTCTCACAGACCTACCTACCTCACATGGTGTCTGATGAGAGGAGAAGAATAGAAAGCTTTGTCAGCCACTTTGCATCCCCTTAATTGGGTGAGAAAAGCAGGGTAGAAAAAGCAACTGTTCTTCTTCAGTTTCAACATAGAGACAAAAATAGCCATCAGGTTCAGGCTGCCACCCATGAATGCCCTAGGTTCCATTCCTTCTGTGACCTCTAAGAAGAGCTGCAACCAGAGACCCACTGCCATGATATCTTTCCATTGCCACTCACTGCCATGACTTCTTTGTTGACATCTTGCCACTTATCTCAGCAGCAGCCCTGTGGCTTCTTCCTGTGCTCTTCCCTTCTCTTCAGTAGCTATCTATTGAACTCTTCTATTAATCAGGGGAGAATCTACAGAACTAAGCTGCTTACTAGTTGACTATGGCACAGTGACAGGCATCATCCTCACAGGTTCACAGCCCACACTTTTTCCCCTCTGCAGCTCTGGGTTTAACTCTGTCCTCCCATTGCTGAGGACTTATGGTGACTCTGTGTGACTAAGTCCCCATGACCCTTGACTTTCCAATGAACAATCCAGAGATTGCCAGGGTCCCAAGCACGGTCTGGTAAGATCCAGGGCCTATTCATACTTCACTCACTGGAACAGTATTGTATAACAATGCTATCCCAGTGAGGGGAAGATGAAGTGCAGAGGGAGCCATCTACACTTCAGGTGCTCGTGCAATCCCCAACAAGCCACAAGTACTTGAAGTGTGGATGACCAAGCCCAGACAGGCCAGATCACCAAGGCAACAGACACAGCAACATCTGGTGTGAGCCTGGACATTGGAATGCTGATCGGGATGCAGGACATAACTGCACTGCCACACCAGAACTGGGAGTAACATGCTAATATCAGTATACCCAGTCAGCACTAAAAAATACTTTTATTTTCCAGCACTAACTCATTACTGAGTTGATGCAAAACACAATATGGATGAAGAAAACTCCTAACTGTGGGATCGTGTTTTTCAGTCCTGCCAGCAGAGAAGGAAAAGAGACACTCTCTATCTGTTGCTGCCCTCATCTGGCAAAACATGAAATAAGTATTGTGCTCTCATTCTTTATAATAAATTGGCTGAAAAAATCATCCTACCCTAGCACTGCATTTCCCTCCACAGTTAAGCTCCTCAAATCCATCTCCTTTCTTTACACCACAGCTTTTACAAGCCCCTTAACCCCTCTACCATCCACAACGTCCTCAAGCAGCCACCAAAGTACTGCCTACTCACATGATCCTCAGCCTCCAAGCCACCAAATACCCTCATCCCCCTCTTTCCACCTCTCTCCATACTCACTCCAAAATCCTCCAGACTTGGCTTTCCAGATTCACTCTCTTCAAATGTGGCCAAGCACTCCAAAATCCCTGTCTTGCTGGCATTCTATCCCCACCATCCCAAACCTCCAAATTTACCTCCAAGTCAATTAATTATATGCATAATTCAGGTATTTTGCAACAAGGTTTCCAAAAAAAAAAAACCCTTCACATTACCTCCCGTTTTAAATAAAACAACAGCAAAGCCACACCTGCAATTCAAGGCTGGAAAAAACTCCCCGGAGTTCCTGTAAGCCATCTTTCCAGCGCTGCTGTTGTCGAAGAAGATCAACATTCATGAGGCCAACAACCTATCAAAAAGAGGTTGGATTACGCTAAAGGCTATCACCAAAGTAGGAGGAACTGTAAAAACCACAAAATTAACATAACTATCAAATGCACCTTTTCTGTGAAATTCATATGCCACTTCCTTAACTTTCTATTTTCCGTGGCAAGCCTTTCTGCTGCACTTTGGAGTTTCTTGATATATGCTTCTAGCTCCTTAGGATTGTCCCACGTTATTTGTCCTTCTGCTTTTGAATGCTACCAATGAGGGGGGGGTACACAAATAATACATAATTAACTTTCTGTTGAGTGTTTATAAAATATGTTTATATAATCTATAAAGCAAGCAATAAGGTAAAAAGCTGTAACTGTTCTTATCTAAGAGAAAACAAAAGAAAAAGGAACTCAAAACTGCAAAAACAAAGTCCACCTTTTAAAAACTTGTATATAAGATCCAACCGGCTTCTATGATAAGCAGCTTGCCATATAATGGCATACATTTCTTTTTGTATCACCAACTTTGCTTGCAGGAAAAACATGTCTTGAGATTCTCACCAATGTTCCCTCTAAGACATGCAACTGCGGATACATCTGGTAATAAAAAGATCTACTCCTGGGCTGTCAGCTCCTTCTTCCAGCTCAACTTTTTGCCTGATCTTTCTTCCAGCTGCCTCTTCATCCTTCCTGCTGCTTGTTCTGTTCCAGCTCTTGTTCACTTGGATGCTGGCGTCAGAAAGATTTTGACAGCAAACAACCAGACAGCAGAAGTGATCCAGCAGCCAAGAAGAGTAGGTGAAAGAAACAGCAACCAATAGACAAGTATATAGGATGAGTTGCCAGCTCAACAGCAGACTTCGTACCAGATGTGTTATTTTAGAGGAAACAATACTTCGACAAGAAGGATGACTGAGTCTCCTTCTCTATAAGTGCCTTAATGCCATTATAATTTCTACTCCAAAGAAGCAGGAGGGTATGACAGCATCATGCTTGAAAAGACTGCCATGGAGCAAGCACATGATTATGCCACAATAACAGGAACGGTGATTATGGTGGGCAACTGAAATGCTTTACACAGATCCAGGTGTCCAAATTAGCTCTCAGGGACACTGACAAAAATCAGGCAGGTGAGAACAAGGCTGGTGATTCAATCATTTGTCGGTCACCTAATAGCCACTGAGTCAGCTGTTACTGATCTTCTCTGCTGATGGAAAGAAGATGTCCCTGAGTTTACCTTCTGTGCCTTTCAGAAAATATGGATATACACACCAATCTCTCAAATCTTTCAAATATTTTTGTACCACATTCCATCCACAAATCTCAAAATAGTTCATAGAAACAAGCCAGATTAAAACCCAATCCTTAATCTCCAGAAGAACTGTTTAAATGTACCCCAACATCGTAGAAGTTCAAGTCTAACATGAACCTCCTACTACATGCAGGGACCCAAATTAAAGTACAATCAACAGACAGCTACCCAGACTTTTCATAAGCACATAGAGTTTGGGAGAGACCACTGCTTAATTTAGCTGTTCCCTTACCAACACTTGATAAGCTATAATCAGGCGCCCTGACTGCTAAAAGCACAGAAAATAAACAATACAGAAAATACTTAAAACAGTTGAAGGCTTCTTTGAGTGTAAAATAATGAAGTATGAAAAGGATTACTTTAATTATCTGCTCAAATGCTAAAGCGGACTGTAACATCATTGGCTTCTGACTTGGAATCATTTGCTGATCAATACTGTTGTAGAAATGTGCTACCTAAAAAAAAGGGGGGATATGAAACTTGTTATGAACAAGCACCACATTTAAATCTATTTTCTCACAGTTTCAACTAGTGCATTTATCAAACAAAAATAACATTTGCTCCAAAGAAATGCATGTTTACTCAGAAGTAGGTCTAAATGGAGCGTAGAAGGAAGGAAACAGCAGTGGCTTGGGGAACAATTTTTGTGAGCATTTTCAGGGAAAGGGAAGGTGAGATTGTCACTTGATGGAAATAATGTATTTCTTTATCTGCACCATCTGAGACTAAAAGCCTCCCTTTGACTTCCCTGAGTCTGCCTTGCCCATCTTCCATTACTCCTGTAGTCCCAAATCCACAGGCCTCTGCTCTTTCTCTCTTAAAGTAGAAAGTACTGCCGGGGGGGGGGGGGGGGGGGATGGAAAGAGGTGTTTCTCCAGCAATTGCCTGGTTTTCAAACCAGGAAGAAAAAATTATATAATTATATCCTTTGCTGAAGAAAAATATATTTAAAACATTAAAAACCCACCTTTCAGGGGAAAGCATTGCCTATTTTAGACTCCAATGAACTCCTTTAATTTTGTGCATTAATACGTTTTCCCCAAACATTTGGCATATACCTATTATTCTGGCTATACTTTTACACATAAGGTTGCAAAAGAAATAAATACTCCAGCTAATTACATCATGGGCCCCAGAACCCAGATAATGCATTAGAACTTTCTAAAACCAATCTGTTTTCAGCACAGCCCAACCTTGTAGCTTATGGCATTATACCTGCTTAAGAATAACTGCTTGTTTACAGAACTTCTGAGCCGTGTTTGAAGCTTGCTGTATTCGAGCTGGAATTACAAAGCCAAGTGCAGACAGCTGACGAACTTCTCTTAAAAGGGTTACCAGGCGATCTGAATAATGTATTTTTAATACTCCATCAGAATGATCAAGTTCCATGACAGGACTGTTGGCCTGTATACTGAAGTAAAATTTGAATTTTTAAGGACCAACATTTCCAAAAACGTGAACTCTAAATGAGTGCATTGGAAAACTGTATTTCCCAATATTTCGCAGACACTGTGGTCATCCTATATCAGAACTACAATAAACACAAAGGGCACATCCCCATGCATGTTCGGTCCGGTATCAAAACCGGGCTTGGCATGCGGTGTCCCCATGCATTTTTTATTTGGTCCGGTTTCCACAGACCAAATCCCCCCCAGACTGTGCCAGACCAAGACCAAAATTAGTACCCAAAAAAACAAGTCTGAGCACAGTTTGGGGTCCCAGCACGCATTGGTTAGTGACCCGAGACTGTGCATGGGGACGGTCCCAGGCTATTTGGGGAGGAGATTGGCACTCATGCCATTTGGAGGTGGGGTGTGCTTGCCATTCCTGTCCTGTGCATTTGAGATTGCAGCCACTGACATTTTTGGGGAGTGGAAAAGCCCCGATCGCCAAGGCAGGCAGGATAATGGCTTAATTTTTATACGTTTTCCACATAAAATATTCCACCCCCATTTTCCGATCGCAAAGGTAGACAGAATAACGGCTTGATTTTTGTTCCAATACCAAAAATTTTCAACCCCCCATTTCATGATCGCCAAGGCAATCATGAAACTGGCTTGATTTTCTCCCTTTTAAATTTGGACGGCATTCTCGCAGTTCCAGGTGGAGTGGAGGTGGGCAAAACTGCTGAAGCACCTAACTGCCACTAAACTTCATAACAGCTTTCAGTCTTTTAAAATAATTTATAAATTTATTATTAGTAGCATGCTTTATTTTAACTTTTTTCCATGCTTCCCAGCCCAGTCCTGGCTTTCTGTGCCACTAAGGGAGCGGGGGGATATGGCATTTGCAACTAGCAGCACAGGAGTATTTGCAGCTGGTGGTACAAGCGTGGGCTGACATCAGTCCGGTTTCCAATGAGGAGAGAGGGAGCAGAGAGGAGGTGGCGCTTCCCCCCCCCCACCAGGGTTTGGCGTAGTTTGCATGGGGACAGGTGCATCCGCAACCAAACTGCACCCAGCCTGCGTCACTGGGAATGGCATAGGGACGGGCTGGGATCATTCTTGGACCCACTCCCAGTCCCATGCCTGCCCATTCCACACCAAATGGTGTGCATGGGGACATTGGCAAAGTGTCTACATGGAACTGACAAGTCTTTCCACTATTGGAATAAGTAGGAAGACATTGAATTGTGGACAAGGGACCTATATTTAGAATACATAAATTATTATCAGATGTTCAGAACACATTGCTAGGCGGTCTGAAAGGATTTCAGAATATGGATTGACAGGAGAGCAACAGATGAAGAATGGAACAGAATAACAAATATGAAGGACAGCTGGGGCACTTCAGCAACTATGAGTGAAGTATATAATAAATTAATCTACTGTACTGCTGGCACCTTGTAGCAAGGAAATGAAGAAGCAAGAATATATTGGCACTCCAGAAAGAGAGAGAGAGTGTGTGGGTGGGAGATTTGAGCAAGTCAATATGATGAATTATTACAACACTGGATCCCCTAAATGGACTCTGGGCAGGGAAGAAAGGAGGGATGATGCTGTAAGTATATTTCTAGAAAATATGTACATAATAAAATGGGTTTGATTAATAAACATTCTTTTAAAAAAAGAAGAGGGCAAAATACAAATGCAAAAATAAAATATATACTTACCAAAGACCAGACTTTGGGTTTGACAAACCTGACTGAATGTCTCTGGACCAGTAATCAAACTGTTCTTGTTCATACACTTTAAACTGCTCTAAAAGATCATCTGCAGTTCTTTGGAAATTCTGAAATCCAGACAAGTCTGAAAGAAGGGCCTCTGCAATCTTAATGGCATCATCCACCTTAGATAAAGAAGATTTAAATTCTGTCATACAGATTATATACCAGACATCAAGTCATAAAATAAGCTTAAGAAATAATAATAAAAAAAATAGAACCCAAGACACAAACACAATTACACTTGATATTAGCTAAGCACCTATATGCCACATTGGGCTCACTGTGAATAGGCCCACCTGCAAATAACCCCTTCTCAACACAACACTGCATTGCAGAGCTTGTGAGTTTGGCATAATCAAGTGGCTTAAAGGACTTCTTAGAAGTAGTAGCACAAGCATAGGCTAGTGGGACTCACAGTCCCAGGAGAAGACAAGAGGTCACCATTGGCAGCTGAGTACAAATACTTTAAGGACAAAGGCAGCAGCCATGAGCGATGGCTGAGAATAAATGTGTTGGGGAGAAAGGGTATAGTCAAGAGCAGCACCAGACAGGAACCTGCGAATATGGTCTCAACTTGCCAATGAACTGTTAACAGCGCAGAAAGAAAAGATGCAAGCATTTGAAGTTCAAAACAAATTTATTGGTAAATGGTTGCCATTTATTAAGAAAGCTCAACTAAACACAAACTATAGAATTGCTGATTCGTACTCTTTTAAGGTGTTAAAGAGCAAATTCCAAGCATTATTTCCAAAATTAACTTAGTAATGGTAATATATGGGTCATTGGCTGAACAGGTGGTGATTCGTTTGAGGTGTAGGCATTAAGTTGAGTTGAGTCTTGTTTTGTTTTTGTTTGTCTGGTTGAAATTTGCCCTGTTGTTGATAACAGTAATTGCAATGTTTGAGATATAATTGTATAATTACAAAAATAATAATAAAGTTTTATGAATTAAAGAGAGAAAAACAAACAAACAAAAAGAGCAGCACCAGACAACAATATTCGAGGGAAAAAGGAGGAACCAAGGTGAACTGAACAGGGGAGGTTCATGAACTGGAGCAACTCAACACAAGCCAGCTGGTCTGTCCTGTTCTTTCTGCATTGGGCCTTATTCAGGATTACATCCCAAGATAGGGGTATGCCATCCATATGCTAGTTGCAGCCATAACTAACAAAACGTATCATTCCATTTTGTAATTGGAGCTAAAACAGAAATAAAAATAACTGCAAATACACTGGAGAAAAAGAATGAAATAAATGTTTAAGTCAGGTTAAAGATCTGTTGCTTCCAGTCAGCTCCAAATAGAAGACCTGGCAACAGGCTGCCACTAAGGTATAGGAAGAGTTTGGATAACTGCTCTCTTCATTGGTCAAAGCAGCATTCAAAAGGGAAATGCAGAGATAGCTTAAGGGAAAAGGGAGTCATTCTGTCATCTTCATTCTGTTGGGCATACTTGAATAGAATCTATTTGAGATACAGTATCTCATCTGGATACTATCAGTTACAAGATATACATGACAATTCAAACTGCAACTGAAAAACAAAGATATTTTTAAAGGAATTTAAATCAATACCTTTAATTCTAGCTGGCGAACCCAAACTATATTATTTACAACTTCAGAAAGATTTTTCCCTGAAAGTGGTCCTGATGCGTCACCAGGAGTACCATGACATCGGGTCTCAAAGTCTGTCTGATAATCTGCAAAGAGTATTATGCAAAGTCTATGTTATTCCAGATTGACTTAGAATCACCAAAATTCTTTTTTTATTGCTCAGTTTAAGAGACTGGCCTGAATGCTAATTACATACCCAGAAAATTCAGCAGATCAATAGCAATCTCAGATTCTACAAAAATGATTTTTTTGCATTGTTGCAGCATTCAGTGCATTGTTGGCATAAGAATGCAAGGGTCCCACTGGATCAGACTTGCAGCCCATCTAGTGTGGCAGTCTGTTCACAAAGTGGCCAACCAACTGCATAAGGCAGCACTCAGGTCAACTGCCTTGTCATAATAATGACTCTCAATAAGTATAAATACAGTGATCTAAGAGCTTGGGTATATTTTGAACATAAACAGAAATAGCATGCTCACATAAGAGATTTCCCTTACATCCTCAGAAAAGAGAGACACAGCATCAAGGTATGCTTATGGGAAAATGGGGAAACTGAATGACTAATTATTTTCAAATGTCAGAACAACATGATGATTCCCAAGTCTAGGAACTGCGTAAATTTCTTTTCCTATCCATGCGACACAGTAGACTTAGTCTATGAAAGTTTATGCTACCAACTTCTTTCTCAATGTTATTTTCTAAGGTGTGACTAGACCTCCTTGCTTTCTTTTCCTAGACAGGGCTGCTCTTGAAGGAGTAGATTGTAGACTCAATGTTCATGTGGCTGCTATAAATAAGAGTACTTTTTTCCAGCTTTAGTAATGTGACAATTGCAAGCATCCTAGACAGTGACCATTAGTGCTAGTAACCTCAGGACCAAATTACTGAAGGAAAACCATTACTACAGGGATGTCCAAACTGCAGCTAAGCAGAGCTGTCTACCACAAGCACAACGTATATCTCTTAGCTAGTAGACAAGTGTTAATATTTTGCTAACCCTAAACAAGCTAGACCAAAACCATCTAGTTCCAGGAGGGAACTGGAGTGTTTCTCTGTCAAGAGAGGAAAGAAAAGTTCCTATTGCAGTCTGAATGAAGGCAGAGTTTTGAACCAACAGAAAATGCATCCTGTCAGTTCATAATGCAAAGCAGTAAGAAACAAAGTCCTGAATTCCTCCTAATACATTTCTTTTCCTGCTATCACCATATAGCTCACAAAATAATCTGTCCTGAAACACAATTCTGTTGATCTTTTGGCATTTGCTTAAAATATATTTTTCTACTCAGCCATTTACTGGTTCTTGACAAAGTAATCAATTGGTTGATGATTGTGAACACTATTTTATTGCATCGTGTAATGTACTGATTGAAAATGCTAGATGACATGCAAATACTTTTTAAAAGACAAACACAACTACCTTTAACAGAGTCTTGAAGTTTCACCAACAAAGTTTCTCTTTCTAGAAGTAATTCTTTGCTAATGCTTGGGCGTCTTACCAACTCTTTGTATTTTTGAAATGCTTGAAGGAGCTAGAAGTAAATAAAATGCAAGGAGTAATCACAAATGTCATTAGCTTTCTAGTTTAAATGCTTCATCAAGATAATTCTACTATAAAGAATGTGTTGCAACCAGACTTAAAGTTCTTTTTAAAAATCATGTAAGACGTGTTTTAGTAATAAAATGTCAACGAGCAATTTGCAATAAAATAAATTTGCAATAAAATAAAACATAAATCCCAAACAAATATCACTACAGAATGTCAGAAAAAGTATTTTCTTCTTTGATCCAGCTAAGAAGTGCAATGCAGGGACACTGCCTTTCTCTTTGGCTCACATTCCAAACATTTTTTTTCCTACCAAAGGTGAATGTTTCAGTAGTATTGTAACGCTCTAAAAAAAAGTTAAAGACTTATCTCTATATCCAGAAAGATACACATTTTCTTCAAAAATCTCTAATAGCCACAAACATACTTTTTCAGCTTGAAAATGTAGACAACTGGAGTGACCTAGAGCTTTATACTCCCTGTCTTGCCAACTCTGAACACTGATACTGGGCTTCCTTGTCCATGATAATGCTTTGGGGATGTTCCTCATGCCCTTTAGTAGGTCCATCAGAAAGCACTAGTGTTCCCTTAATACCTTTCTTGAAATTCCTTCTAATAACTAACTTGAACCTTTTTACTTCAATTCCATCCCATTGTCCTTAGTTTAATGCACAAATATATAATGAACTCTGCATTAAGTAATATCTTCACTTTAAAAAAATCTACCTGTTGTGGACTGTCTTGAATTTCTGAAATGAATGTCTTCAGTTTGCTTGCTATTTTTTGTTCTGCTGGAGAAATAATTCTTTCATACTGGCATACAGCTGCTCTCCACAAAGGCTGGAGACAAAAATATAACTATTTAGTTTTAGATACACCCATCAAATCTTCATCAAGCATCTAAAAATAAGGCACAAATTGCATACCTCAGTGTAAGGATTATAATGCACAGGATTCAACCCAGCAAAAGGCTCAAACACTTGAGCAAGGTGCAGTGCTTGATGCTCACCAGTTGGCAAAAAATATGTTAGCTTCTCATGTAATGTTCTAATAGTCAGCACCTATAAGAAAAGAAATATTCTAACTGTATGTACTGAGTAGAACAAAGTCTGCAGGCAATAGAGGAACCTCTTCAGTCATTCCATTAAACATTTAGTATAGAGAAATTTTCAGCAAATTTAACAGCTAACAACCATCTCATCAATAATTATATATATTAAGTACACCATAACTAAATTATCCTTTTGTAAAACGTTGAATCATTCCATCATTTATAAAATTATCAGAAGCTGTCTTTTTGACACAGTACACTCACAGTGATTGATGAATAAGCAAAAGCACCTTAGAGACTAACAGACAGAAGGAAGTTAGTAGTATGAGCTTTCACAGACGTAGCCTACTTCAGCAATGTAGTCTGACCCCATTTTTGCACTTGCCTTTGGTGAATGTGGATCAGTAGATCTGGATTAACTGGACCAACTGATTCAGATCTTTTGGAGGTCTAGGCCGGATCAGCGCTACCATTTGGCATGCTTCCATGACGGATCAAGGCCTTTGTTCCAGCTGTAGATCTGATTACAGGGGCAGGGGAGGGCACTCACCTCCCTTAATCCGATCTAAGATGATCCAGATCTAAGGAATGGGTAGATCCAGATTAAGGGAGGTACCCAATGCATCCCCATGGGCGGTGCAGCACCCAACACCAGGCAACAGGGGAGATGTGAGGCTCTAAATTGAAGTCTTGTTCTATCTGCTTCCATACTGTACTTTGATCAGCAGGCAATCATGAACATGAGAAGACAGGCTTCTAGACGTAACTATGACTTTCCCCCAACACCTGATTTCTACTATGCAGCCTGCCACTACACTATTTTATAACAAATTTTGCTCTCTACAGTTATTCTAGGCTGGGGTGACACAGTAACTCTGGGGAAAGTACTCATGTGAGTTTCAACAAAACATGTTGAATGAAACAAAATATTCTATGTCAGTGGTTCTTAACATTTTACTCACTGTGGACCCACTTCACATAAAGCTTGCACTCCCGCACTTCTCCTTCACTTTGTGTCCCCTGCTCCCCTCCCCACCCCAACACCACCACTGACCTACCGCAGACCCCCTGTGAGGTCTTTGTGGACCCTGGGGTCCTTGGAACCCAGGTTAAGAACTTCTGTTTTATGTTATAAACTTGGTCCTTTGTTGATTCATTGAAGAGAATGTCTCACACCAGATAGGGAACTTTATGGTCTTATATACATGAAACATGTGTATAATTGACCTATGCTTTCCTTCCCACTAGAAATCACTACATATAAAAACGGGAGTTTTTCTGTACTCTAAATATGGTGAATTAAAATAGGTTGTTACCTCTTCAAGGCGTTTACCAAGCCTGCCTAGTATTTCAGGTACATACTTCTCATCCTGCCATTTATGTGGGGTATAATGTTGCCACAGTTGCCCTGTAAGATGATCACAGGCAGCTACCCACTGTTCACAGATCATGATGCCAGCTTTCAGATTTTCTTTCACAATATGAAAGGAATCCTCCCATAAATTCAGAGTTCCCAGTTTCTTCTGTACAAATCTCCCAAGAGAACCAGCTGAAATTGCATGCAAAGGTGGTGCGAATTAGCAATATTTTAAAATGCCAAGAACAATATTTTATCATTTTCATTATTTAATACTGGTCTCAAGGCAGAATACAAAATCAAACAAAATAAAATAAAATAATAAAATAATAAAAATGACAATAAAGGCAGAAATAAAAGACATTAAACCTCTCCCAAAGTTATTTATATAAAAAGGATTCCACGCTGCAGCAATTCCAAATATCTGTGTCAACAGTTGTAATTAATCACCAACAATAATCAAGGCAGGAACCTACTGCACCTCTAGGCAAGGGTATATGAAAGCCTAAGGGCATGTAATGAGGAATGCTGTCCTACCAACAGCCACTCCAGGGGCGTCTGAGGGAGAAGAGATTGTCAGGAAGATCTCCCCGGAACATCTCACCTATCAGGCAAAAATATATGGAAGAAGGTGTGCCTTCAGATCACTGGAACCAATGCATTAAAGGCTCTTCATGTTGTTACTCACTCTAATGAGGCTTGATAATGTATAAGGAACCAGGGCAAATGTTTTCCAAAAGATAATGCATATATAGGCCAGCAACATTTGTCAGCAGTTGAAATACTGCATTTTGTACTACTTTCAGCTTCTGAACTGTCTTTAAGGGAAGCACATGTAGAATGCATTACATTAGTTTGAGATTGCCAGAGCATAGGTCATTTTAGTCAACTTGTCTCTGTCCAGGAAAAGCCACAGCTAGCTCAACAGACTAAGCAAGGTTCTTCTCCAGTTTGGACTGTAAGGAAGCATCCAAGAGTTCTCCCAAATTCCACATTTGTTCCTTCTGTGAAGGATCACCCTTCTCAGAACAGGATGATCCCTACCACAGGCTTCATGTAGATCTTAAAGAGCAAACAATCCGTAGGCCATACCCTGGGTCTCATGATGCCATACTACAACTCTGCCATGTAAACATCTCATTTTTTAAAAAAAAATGTGATTTCCTATAAAATATGCAGCATTCTTACTCAGACCATCCATACTGTTTATCCATTGCTATTATAGATAGCATAAAAGTATACATTACAAAATCCATGATAAAGAGTAAAATTGTTCAACAACTATTTGGATCAATTACTTCTGCTTTTCAGACTGTTTAAAAACCTCATGTGAAACACTAAAGCACAATATAAAAATGTGAGAAGTTCGTTAATAAAATACCAGCTGCTCACTATGAGTTTTTCTACTCAGAAGATTACCTATTATATCCAGCAGATTTCGCATGCGTGCCTGTGGGAAAGGATCATGTTCAGTTTGTCTCCATATATCATCAACAGTGTCTCGTGTGGTCTCCACTAAATCAACAACTTCAAATAAAGACAGGCTGTCCAAATTGTAGTAATCCTATAAATAAAACATATTTTAATAATACAACTATCTTAATGTTAAACAAGGCTGTCATCACTAAACCATTCCTGAATAACATTAAAGAAATGCTACATATATCATAAATACAGAACCTGGATCATATCGCCACCTTTCTATTCAATAATTTCAAACAATGCATAATATAATTTTTTGAAATTATATATTTACTTTTTACTTGCACAGGCTTCAAATTCTATATCCAGCAAACATGGAAAAACATTGCATGTCTTGTCTTAACCAATCAAGAAGTCTGTACTAGTAACGCTGCATTAGCTTTCCCATCTCTTTCCATGCTACTAGCAATTAAGCAGAGGGCCTTTTCACACTCAAGTTTGTAAGGAACTGTCCCACAGAAGTTAAGTATAGGGACAGCAGCTGGCATTCACATTGTGAACATTGGCCTCAGCCCAAGCCTACCAGGAACTTACCTTGCAGCAGGGTAAGTTCAAACACTGCCATCTGGCAGCATGTGCTACACCACAGCAATAGCCACATGTGCAGGCCATTGCTATGGCAATCTGACAATGTGGCAGACTACTGTCCCGCCTCATCCCCATGCAGCCTTTGCAAGGAAATAGATGTGAAGGTTACATCTAGGGCTACACTAAGAACACCGTCAGCTCCAGTGTGTGTGGATGTTTATTTATTTATTTATTTCCATTTCTATCCCACCCCATACCCGAAGGTCTCTGAGCGGGTAACAACAGATCAAACAACATATTTAAAAACATATTAAGAACAAAATACAGATTAAAACATATTAAAAACATATTAAAAACACAATACAAATTAAAACAAGGTACTTGGTTAAAAATTCTGATATAAGCCATGCGCTCCATAGTGTATTCATAAGAACTATAACTGGGGGGAGAATGTATCTCCTCAGCCAAAGCCCAAGGCAAAAAGGTATGTTTTTACAGCCTTCCTAAATGATAACAAGGAAGGGGCACGGCGCACCTCAAGGGGAAGACCATTCCACAGTCTAGGGGCCACCACTGAAAATGCTCTCTCCCGGGTGCCCACCAACCTCACTACCAAAGGTGGTGGGACAACCAGGAGGGCCTCGTCTTTGGATCTCAAGGCACGGGCAGGTCGGTATGAGAGGTGTTCCTTTAGATATTTGGGGCCCAAGTCATTTAGGGCCTTATAAGTCAGAGTTAACACCTTGAATTGGGCCCGGTAGCGAACTGGCAGCCAATGCAGTTCTTTAAGAACCGGCATGATATGCGTCCGGTTAGCTGTTCCAGTCAGCACTCTGGCGGCTGTGTTTTGCACTAGCTGCAACTTCCGGACTGTCTTCAAGGGCAGCCCCATGTAGAGTGCATTGCAATAGTCCAGTCCACGCTGTTCCATGCTGGAGCATCCCTGAAGGCCTAGAATCCCCTTCCCCAAAAAATATGGCCAGGAAAAACTAGCCACTTGCCCATCTCATCCCCAGTACAGCACTAAATCAGATGCCATATCTCACAACAGTGACTGATTAATCAAGAAGGCACATACTGCCAACAATTGCAGTGGCTTCGCTGACCACAATCAACATACTGTACACTGTTTTGATATTCTTCATATACCTTTAAAACAGAACCAAACCAATACACTTCAGCATTAAGGGTACAAACAATTTTTTAGTGGAGAGAATAAATATTCTCATGCAAAGACTTTTCCAAGGATTACTGAAACCATTGGTCTCCTAGCAGAGGCAACCATTCACTGAAGACCAACCCTTTATCATAGAAGGTAAGGACTTGGACAGTTCAGATTGTCAGTCTATTAATGGTAGCAAGACAGCCTCAGCAAGCAAGATAACCCATATGGTAGAACTATTGTTTTACTATCACAGACTGTTTATATGAAAGATACTCAGAAGAAACAGAGCTACGCACGTAAGCAATGCTTTCAAACAGCTCTTTAAAATGAGAGGCTCGTTCCCTGCTGCATGACTTGCTGCCACGCTGAGCACGTTCTGTCCAGAACTGGAACTCATCATTTGGAGAAAGTATTGCTGTAAAACAAGAATAATTATAATCTTCATCATCCAGCAGAATCTTATATTTAAAAACACTATACAAAAGTTGAGGGGAAACCTGGGATACACATTTTTACGCCTTAATAAATTACCATGGCATTTAACCATTTTGTATTGCCAAATCCTGTTTCACAATGAATACAGCATGGGTATTTCAAAATAAGCAAAATAAAGATATAGCACAGTTAAGTAAGGCCCTTTCTGCACTACACCAATAGCACTGATGCAGATCAACCCATGGTGCAACTTTGAAAATTGTGTGAGCCTCATGGCCACACCCCCATACTTCTCAGAGGCTTGCATTTCAGAAGCCTGCTATGATACACAACTGAAATGTGCCCCCTGCTAGTCCCAAACATGGAAGACATGCTTTCTGCCTATCTTCTGGATCAGGTCCACTGGGTTGCTGGTAGACACAAAACAAATCTACCAGTGATTTGGATTAAAAACCTTCCTAATCTGGATCAGGCTCCATCTAAAGTAGAAGGATCTATACCTGGGGGGGGGGGACTCCTAAATCCACATTAACATGTAGATCTGAGGCCTTGATGGACCCTTAAGGATCCATGCAGAAAGGGCCTAACTGTTATTATTAACCTTATTTGAGAACAAGTCCTATGAAAGCTTTTAGATTTTGCTAATAACCACAAACGGCTACATCATAGTCAATTTGTATCCAATTTAAAGGTCGGCATTACATACCTCGAACATCATCTTCTTTGAATTTGACTCCAGAGTAGGTAGCATCTGTTCTTCTTAGAACAGAACCTAACCCAGCCTCTAACTCCCGCAAAAGATTTTGGAGTTTGGGATCAAAATCTTTGCTCCATTTTTCATCCTGCAAGGAAGACCTCAGGTGACGTTATTCTAACATTTACAGTTTGTGTATTATTATGTCTTATATACAACTTCTTGGCATATAAATACAAATTAGTACTAAGGACTTCTAAATAAAACATCAAACACACTGATAATGGAAGAATATAGACAAGCCCTCAAAAATATATACATCTCATGTTTATTTCCTTCCTTTCTGCTTTCTCTAAGATATTACTATCTTCTTCAGTGCTAAAATTGAAGTCATATAGTGTATAATTTTCCTCTCACTCTTCTGCTATCTGTTTACTAGATGAATTTAATACTCTGCTGTAACTTCTTAGTAAGTACCTTGAACATTTCTCTCATAAGCCCCAGGACAGTCTTTAAGAGGGATACTTGGCATGCTTACAATGCCTTGAGGAACTTATGCATAAATAAATCAGTGGATGTATCAAAAATAGTTTCAATATTATATTGAATTGACTATTTTGAAATAAACAAAATTTATGGAAATAACTCCAGTACTACATTACTTACTTTCAGTAATGCCGGTGCAAACACTTGCCTTACTGCTTGATAAAGCATATTGACAGGAGAATCTAACATTGATGATACAAGAATATTGCTGTGAAGGTTATCTTCTGTGATAACATCTGCTCGTAGCTTGAAGAATACTAACATTTTGTCTTCTGAATTACCAGGTTCAATCTACATTTAAAAAGTAAATGTTTATACTGACAGTAAAGTAGGAAACATGTCCAAAATGTAAAAATATGTACACAAATCTAAAATTATAATTGGAACTATAAATATTGTTCTGTTTCCTGCCCAATGGCTGATCACAAACCTAGGAAACCTAGACATCATACATATTAGAAGAAGAGTTGGCTTATCTACCCACTTTTCTCACCCATTTAAGGGGACTCAAAGCAACTGACAAAGCTTTCTATTCTTCTCCCCACAACAGACACCCTGTGTGTTTGGGCCCCTTTAAGGCCATGGTATGTGTTTCCAGAATCTGCTTTCACCTGAGGCTTGTATACCTACTCTATTGTTTAATGCAAGCTGTCTTAGGGCACTTGTCTTATTGGGAATAGCTTTTCTTTCCTTGGGGCTTAATCACTCACACCTGTTCAACATACACCTGCCCTGCAGTGTTGGGTATAACTAAGACTACGTTGTCCTCATGCTTTTGTTACAGTGTTAGGGTGTTAGAGTGTAGCAGTATTGTTGCTGTATTATTGAATTGCTTTCTAGTTACTCTGATGTTTGTGTTAACAGCGATAACTGAATATTTATTGTAACCATTACAGGACTGTTTATGTCCAAGAGATTTAGGCTGTATGTTAAGCAGAACAGTATTCTTATTTCATACCTACATGCAACTGTTTCTCCTTGGTTTGTAGTGTTATACTTGCATGCACTGAAGAATAAAGCACCTTCCTTTTGGAAAGAACCTTAAGTGTTTGTCTAGTTGCAAGTGATCTCAGGAGAACAAGCTTCTTGGTGCACGAGCTTTCTGCTCCTCTGCTACAATCTCTGTCTGTCTTGCCTGAGGTATACAAAATATTCTCAACAACTGTGAAGTATTATGTATGTATTAGCATCTGCAAAGGGAAACTAAAAGGGAGAGTAATAGCCTCTCTCTCCCTCTCTCTGTGCAAGTTGTCAGCCTCTGTTTTGAAAGGGAATCTGCACTGTCAGTTCTTCTGTTTAAGGGCAAACAGGGAGAACCGGCAGGGAGGGAGCTTCAGATTTGAAAAGGGGAACGTGAAAGGGATCATTGCTGATTCTATGGGGCTCAGCTGATTCTATGGGGCAGGCTTAACAGGGATACAGGTGGAGATTAGATTAGAAGGTCCTGTTTCTCCATGTTGGGTTTTTTCGTGGTTTGAGTGGGAACGCCAGTATTCACATTCCACCCATGTTATCCTCAAGGAAATTGGAACACCCAGAATGTGCACTCAGTCCTGAATCCGGATTTTAAAAGTCCAATGCAGATTTTAAAAGTCAAGTGGGAACATGCCCATATGGTTGACACTCAGCTTTAGCTCACCTTTTCCCAGCCGTGGTAAAGGTGATAGATGTCCTACATTAGTGCTTGGGTATGGTACTGGGCTAAATGAGAGTAGTTTTAATTGTTGGCTTCTGAGCTTCCCAAACAATTTTAACTATTGGGCAGCTATTCAAATTAAATAAACAAGTAGCCGCTGGTAGTCATTTGTAGATACTATCATTTTAAAATAGATCGTTTACTGTTTTAACGTATTGAATTTTAAATGCTGTTGCCCACCCTGAGACCTTCGAGCATAGGGTGGGATAGAAATATAAATGATTTTTTTTAATATAAAAAACAGACTGGGGATATTTCATCTGTTAAAGCTTCCACTTATTACTTATGAAAAGCCCAGTTTTTTTTGAAGAAAAAAAAACTAGTAGGATTCATGAACCAAAATTCCAACCCTACAATAAAGCTGCAATTCTCCTTCCTTTAAACCATCCACACAAGGAAGTCCAAGCAACACAATGGAAATCCTGACTTTTTCCTGCTCAAGCTGAAACACAGGCTGTTGTGCACTGGGAGCCAATTCAGACTGGCAAAATCTAGGTGTTCAGACATGCCATTGTCTCACAGTACTGAACTGAATATGACATGATACAATTCTAACCACACAGTCCTTTGCATATTAACACAGGGGTGATTAGCATGAATGGGTGCAAACAGAAGCTTTTTTCCCATGGACTTTTGTAAGACCATATAACCCTGGTAAATTTTTATTTGAGCCAACTCAAAGCTTTAATTTTATTTATAAATGGTACACAACAGAGTCTGAAGCTTTCATTCATGTGCAATCACCCTACTACCCCTTTTTAAAAAATCAGCCAAACTTCCTTGGAGTTATTAAACCTGGAATTAAAAAACCAAAACCGACAGGAATTTATTTATGGTTGCACTTGCAAGCTATCTTTCTGCCACAGATCTTCAGGCAACAAATATTATTATGAACATAAAAGGAGCCCTGCTGAATTAGGCCACAGCCCATCCAGTCCAGCATCAATTGCGGGATATTAATTATGGTAGCCATTGATACATTTGTTCTCCATGAATTTGTCGAATTCATTGTTAAACTCTTAACAGTTTTCCTCATAACAATCCTGGGAAATGGGTTAGACCAAGAGCCAGTGGCTAGTCTAAATTCACTCATTGAGTTTCCAGGCTGAGTGCAACGTGAATCCTGGCCTTCCAGTCCTAGTCTATCAACCATGTTGCACCTATATTTTGCTAGAATGGTTCTGACCACTCACTGGTCAGGACAGCAGTTCTCAACCTTCCTAATGCTGAGACCCCTTAATGAAGTTCCTCATTTTGTGGAGACCTCCAACCATGGGGGCGGAGCAGCTGGGAAGTGGGAGGGAAGGGCGGTGGGAGACTCGTCACAAGCCCTCTGAAAGGGTAGTTCGGCCCCCAAAGGGGTCCCGACCCCCAGGTTGAGAACCACTGGGTCAGGAGCATCCACATTGCTCTAGTTCTGCAACCACCCTGGAGTAGGATAACACCTCCCCAGAGCAATCCAGTTGTGGACTGCTAAAAACCAGTCCACAGCCTACCCAGAAACACCTGGATCGCTCCTGGGGAAATCTTTTTGCACTACAAGTGCTGCTGGCAAGGTATGGGGCCTGTAGTGAGAATGGCTGTTGCCAAACTGGATCCTTATCAATCTGTTACAGTACTGTTATACCATATCAGACAGACAAGTACCAACAGACCCTTTCATTCCAACCACTATCCCATGATGGCTCAAGAGTTCAAGCACAGAACATCTCTATTTCTATATCCAGAAGTTCTTAGCTTGGAGCTTTTACAGAAAGAATTAGCTAAATCCCCTACACAAAACCCTGGAAAGCCACAGCTGTTTTAATATTTTTATCGAAGCTCTGCTCGTGTGCATGACAGCCCCTATACCCGCCTGACAGCTGCTCAGCTGACTGCAGGTCAGGTGATCATTTGGGGTAAAGCAAGCCCTTACCTGGGCGATTGTGCACTCAGGCAAGGGGGGACAGTTGCAATTGCGCCATTAGTGGCAGGGACAGCGAAACCCTACCCACTAACCCTAACCCTAATTTGGGGCAAGAACAGTTATAAAGGGTGTTTTTTTTAATTTGATTTGTTGGATTTTATCCCTCATGTAGCCCAAATTAGGGCTTTGCATGGGGACTCTCCAGAGGCAAACTCATGTTCACCTCAGAGTATCCTTACCATGGGGACACGGCCTGCCAAGCTGCATAGCCAACATTGAGCTGCTAGAGGATTCCTAGCCTGGTCCTGAAGCATCAGCAGAAAGAATATTTAGCTGGGAACCTGCTACAGTGCAACAATCTAACACTAAAGTACAGATACTATCTACAGTAGTAGGTTGGATTAATGTTGCCAAAGAGAGATTAGCTGTTAAAGTAACCCAACTTTAATCTTCTCAACTATTCCTGCTGAAAGGCTTTAGGACTTCTCTCTTCACATCACCCTGCCTGTCTGTTTGTGCCTTTAATGCACCAGGAATTTTGCATGGGAAGCTGCCCTTAAAATAATAAAAAAAATCTAACTGTTAGAGGACTTAGCCTGTGTTCACTCCTAAATTTTAATCCAACTTCAGTCACCTTTCAGAATGGAAGAACGCATCAGAAAAGTGAACAGTCATTTTCTTTCCACATTTTTTAACCCAAAGGTGAATTTCCCGTTAGATAATGGGTGATTTTCCACTTAGCACTAAAGGACCCATTAAGGGTCCTTAACGGGTTCTCAATGCTAGTGGGAAAAACCCTAGCACTAGAGTACCCATTAAGGACCCATTAAGGGTCCTTAATGGGTCCTTCAAGGGTACTCTAGGGCTAAGTGGAAAAACACCCAATGTTGAAAGAAATCAGCTTGTCACTTTGCTGATGTGTCCTCTCATTCTGAAAGTGGAGTGAAGCTGGATTAAATAAAACTCAGGTGCGAACACAGGCTCTGACTCTATCATCCGCCTTTAAAGACAAGCCACAGACAGATTTAAGCAAGAAGAAGAAAAATAACTGATCATCTTGGCAGCGCCTGCCCAGCAGCTGCCATTCACCTTGTTGGAGGCGACAACCTCATCCTCGGTGTGCTGCACACACAGGAGGAATTCGTTGCCATCATCCAGGAAACTGGCCAGTTCGGGGCTGTCCGAGAGCGGGGCGAGACTGGAGAACGACGACAGCCCGAAGTAATTCGCAGCCGTGGTCGAAATGAAGATCTTCCGCTTATCCCCATCGCCGTCGCCGTCCAGAGGCATGGCGGTGGCCGCCGGAGCAACAACACCTGGAGCTCCCAGTGAAGCAGCGCAACTCAGGGAGTGGGGGGTAAGGCGGGCATGGATGACGGACGCCCGCCTCGAAAGGAAGACGCCGCGGATTCAGTCTACTGAGTCTTTAAGCCCAAAGGAGCCTCGTCTTGGGGAGCGAAGGGCGGGAAGCGGACAAGCCTCCCGAGACAGGGAAAGGGTGCCGCCGCAGCAGCAGCAGCAGCCGCACCTCTCGGGGGCAAAGCGAAGGAGAGAACGGCAGCCCACGGCCGTTCGTTCACCTCCGCGTCCGCACGTTGCTAGGCCCGGTTACTATGGGAACAGAAAAGATGGCGGGCGGGCCGGTGGGTGGACCCCGCTTCGCGTTAGTTGGTCGGCTTCTTCCGGCTCCTACTAAGCTCCCGAGAGCTTGCCGGACCGGGCAGGCTGTGGGCACCCCGGGACGGAGGAAAGGGACACACAACGGTTCCCTGCGCTCTTCCTACTAGCACCTTTGATAGACTGCCCACTGAGATGCTTTAGAATGTAAAATAGGCTGTACGGCTGGCGGCAGTAAAAAGTCTGGCATGTGTAGAACTACAGCTCCCGTCATTCCTTGCTATTTGCCTGACCCGCGTTAGTTAGTTACAATTTTATTCCGTCTTATACCCGGGGGTCTCCGGGCGGGTACCAACGTTTAAAACCAAGCATTATTAAGGGTGTTTTTCCACTTAGCACTAGAGTACCCATTAATGGGTCCTTAATTTGGTGGGCCACTGTGTGCAACAGGATGCTGGACTAGATGGGCTGTGGCCTGATCTAGCAAGGCTTCTCTTATGTTCTTATGTTCTAATGGGTACTCGGGGGAGGGGGGGTTCCACTAGCACGAGAATACCCATTAAGGACATTTAACCCAATCTAAGGGTGTTTTTCCACTGTCACTACAAGTGCCCATTAAGTACCCATTGATGGATACAAAATTTTTGTACACATTAATAGGTACTTAATGGGTACTTCTAGTGACAGTGGAAAAACACCCTAGTGTCCTTAATGGGTACTCGGGGTGTTTCCAGTAGCACTAGAGTATCCATTAAGGACCCTTAATGGGTACTCTAGTGCTAAGTGGAAAAACACCCTAAAACAATATCAGTGTGTATTATGTATGTATTAGCATCTGCAAGTGGGAAGTTTGTGTAAAGTGTAAAATGTGTGTATTTATGTGTAAAATACAGTAGCTGAGCAAAGACTGGAAGAGGACAAATAGACATTATTGACAGTTTTGCTTTATAGCTTGCAATTATTCCAAAGATCACAAGATAGAAAATACAGTTCTGCATCTTCCCCGATTTGCTCCTAGCACATCTATTTGAGATAGGCTGAAGATGGGAGCCAAGAGAGTGGGCCCTGGTCACAGTTTCCAAGACCAAGAAAACCCGAATCCTAGTGATCAGACAGAGAAAAAAAATAATAATAAAAACAAAGTTTTTTGAAGCTGCTCAGAGAGGGCTTTGAGGTGGGAGAAGATTGTTTACATACCAATACCAATCTACCTCTCCCCCTTTCCTGAACATTCTGTACTAAAAAAGGTGGATTAGAAAAAGCTTGGGAACTGTGCTTGCTTTGGCCACACATATACTAAAATTGGAAGGATACAGAGAAGATTAGCATGGCCCTTGTGGAAGGGTGATATGGAAATTCATGAAGAATTCCATATTTAAAAGAAAAAAAAGGCTTAGGAACACGAGAGTCACATACTGTGTTGAGGCTGTGGTCACACTAAAGGTTTAATCCAGCTTCAGTCCACTTTCAGAGTGAGAGAATACATCAGCAAACTGACAAGCTGTTTTCTTTCAGAGTTATATAACTCAGAAAATTCACTGTTGGGATAGATAATGTGAAAAGAAAGTTACTGGTCACTTTGCTGATATGTTATCTCGCTTTGAAGGTGGATTGAAGCTGAATTAAACTTGAGGTGTGATCACAGCCTCTGAGGCTCCCCTTTCATTATCTGAACACAGCCCAAGTCATGACTTAGCAACAGTGCACTGGATTGCACCCCGTTTCATGGAGAGAAACAAGTCTGCTTAGCCATTCAGGGTCTCTCTTTGTTTTTATTTTCTTCCCCACCTTCTGCGCAGTATTCAGTGCATAAATGTGTTGCATTATGATGTTCAGACTTGGGAAAAAATCAGTTTCAGTGCCACTTAAGCACACAAACTTTTGAAAATACTGACAGGATGCCATTCTCAATAAATGAGTAATCCATGGTTTTAGTTCACTTTAACTTTTGGTGTCTGCATTGCAAAAAGAGACCACAATGTTCATTGTTCATCACATGCAATTTCTCTAATATCTGCACACAAGATGTTTCACTGTTGCAGCTTCCCAGGTGCAATTTTCACACATGGCATGCTGAGTGGGATGGTTCATACTTACCACAAACTACTTCTGAAAAGCTTTTTCATGATTAGAAGTACTGAACTATAAACAGAGTCTGGGCTTAATCTGGATTTCTCTTGCACAAAAATATCCAAGCTATAAAAATAACTGATTTATTTGGAGAAAGAAAATATAACTAAATAGAAGGAGCTTGCAGAAGGAGCTTCAGAGATACTATAGATCTGTGCATATTTTCCTAAGAGTAAACTCTGCTGAATAATGTGGGCAAGGATAAATACTCCTTATTGACTCCTGACTAAAATTAGGTGTGTTTAATGGTCATTATAACAAGTATTTGGCTGTAAATTAGCATGAAAACATCAGAGGAGTCGTGCTGGATCAGGCCACAGCCATCTAATTCAGCATATTGTTTTGCACAGCAGCCCACCTATTGTTTTTGAGCATTTTCAAGCGGAAGACAAAGGCGAAATCTTCACCTGCTCTTGACTCCTTGCATATGGCTTTTAGAGGGATCCTGCCCATCAATTTGTCCAATCTTTTCATAAAGCTACCCAGTCTGGTTGCTGCCACTACTTCTTCTGGTAGTAAATTCCACAGACCAGTTACCCTTTGAATGAAAAAATATTTCCACTTGTTGGTCCTCTCCATCTTGTTGAACTCTTTGGGTACTGAAAGATTACCAAAGAATTGCTTTAAAACTTCAGGGAATCTGGCTGAACATAGAAAATGATTATTTTATTTCTGTTTATATGATTTTGATTTTACTTACCATTGTTCTCAATATAATTTCTTTCTTTACTATTATTGGTTTATCCACTGTACAGTGTATCACTTTGCTGAGGAGTTATAAAGTGAGGAGCGAGAACATTGGGGATGTTTGAAGGAAAGTCAGGAGGGCAAAACGTGGTATAAAATGTGTCTTTTCACCAGGCTTTTGCCATTTAAATAGGTTCCCTGGCGTGTTGGAGACTGGGAGGGAGTGAATTATATTTTTAATTGTGTTTTAATATTTAATATGTTTTGTTCTTGTAATGCATCCTGGACCATTTGGTGAAGGACGGGATATAAATTCCTTAAATAAAATAAAAACAGACAACTGGTGGAGACTATTACATACACCAAAATAAGTTTTTTAAAAAAAGAAAGCATTGTGTACTTGTTTGTGGTAGTTGATCAATTAGGTGACATCAAGCTGGTTCTGAGTTTGAAGTCAGTATAAACAAATGCTAGTTACCAAGAAGCAAATAAAAGAAACTCTAATGCTGCAGCAGGTGAGCAGCAGCATATAAATGCAAATAAATATGTATTTTTCTGGAAAACGGATTTTGATTATAAGTATCTCAAAGGCAAAATACATTTTGAGACCTCCGGGTATAGGGCAGGATAATAAATGAATGAATGAATGAATGAATACATTTTAAAAACAGCTTTATACAAACCCACAACCAACAAAAATCCTGTTTTCTCAACGCCACCAGCATCAATTACCCCATCATCACAGACTCATAAGGCCCCCCCTTTATGGCCAGTGACGTCACGATATCGGGGCGTGGTCACATGGTTTGGTCCCACCCACCCCGACTATTAGCTCCGCCCCCAAAGCGGCCGGGTGGGAGGGAATCAGGGGCTGAGCTGCGGACGGCCGCGGCGGCCACGGCGTGTTCTGTCACTTCCTGCTCCCGCCCGCGCGCGCGCGCCCGCGCGTCAGGGTCTCGCGCGTCTCCGCCTCCTTCGTTCCTTGCCGGCGTTGCCGCTGCCGCTGTCCGTGACGCCGCCGCCGCCGCCGCCTCAGTCAGTCAGGACAGCCCGGCTAGTGGCGCGGCGGCGGCGAGTGAGGAACGCAGAAGACGCCGGGCGGAGCGGGCGCTACGGCAGCCCCGGCAGCGCCTCCATCTTCTCTCCCTTCTCCTTCTCCCCGACAGCCGGGGAAGGACAAGGAGACGGCGGCAGGCGCTGCCCCGGCCACCCGCAGGGCCCTGCTGCTCCGTTCGCCTCCCTCCCTCCCGGCGGCGGGGAACCGGAGGAGATGCCCGTGAAAAAGAAGCGCAAATCCTCGGGGCAGGCGGGGGACGAGGCGGGCCTCAAGAAGTGCAAAATCAGCAGGTAGGTACGGGAGGGAGGCCCGGGGAGGCCCGAGGCTTCGCGGCGGAGCTCTCTTCTGGATGGGAAGGCGGCGGCGGGGGGCGGCGTGTTGGGGGAAGGAAAGGGTCGAGGCCCGGGCTCGCTCGTTGCCTCGACGACCCTTCCAGGCGCCCTTGGAGACTGGGGCGCCCCTTGTTGTGAGATCAGAAAAGGGAGGCTGCAGGGCGAGGAGGGAGGAGGCAGTTTGGGCTAGTGGTTAGAGAGCCGGACTCTTTATCTGGGAATACCGGGATGATTCCACACTCCTCCACGAACCCAGCCGACTGACCTTGGGCTAGTCACAGCTCTCTTTCGGAGCTCTCGCAGCCCCACGTACCTCACAAGGGTGTTCTGCTGTGGGGAGAAGAATAGAAAAGCTTTGTCAGACGCTTTGAGTCCCCTTAAATGGGAGAAAAAAGCACAGTAGAAAAGCCAACTCTTCTTATCTGCGAATACCAGGTTTGATTCCACACTTCTCCATGAAGCCAGCTGGGTGACCTTAGGCTAGCCACAGCTCTTCTTCTGAGCTCTCACAGCCCCACCTACCTCACACGGGTGTTCTGCTGTGGGGAGATGAACAGAAGCTTTGTCAGACGGTTTGAGTCCCCTTAAATGGGTGAGAAAAGCAGGGTAGAAAGGCCAAGTCTTCTTATCTGCAAATACCAGGTTTGATTCCACACTTCTCCATGAAGCCAGCTGGGCGACCTTGGGCTAGTCACAGCTCTCCTTCTGAGCTCTCACAGTGCTGCCTACCTCACAGGGTGTTCTGTTGTGGGGAGACGAACAGAAAACTTTGTCAGACACCTTGAGTCCCCTTATATGGGTGAGAAAAAACAGGGTAGAAAAGCCAACTTGTCTTATCTGGGAATACCAGGTTTGATTCCACACTTCTCCATGAAGCCAGCTGGGTGACCTTGGGCTAGCCACAGCTCTCTTCTGAGCTCTCACAGCCCCACCTACCTCACAGAGTGTCTGTTGTGGGAAGAAGAACAGAAAGCTTTGTCAGATGCCTTGAGTCCCCCTTAAATGGGTGAGAAAAGCAGAGTACAAAAACCAATTCTTCTTCCCCTTCTCCTGCTCATTTCTGACATACGTGCCATCGTGCGGGTCAAGTGCTGTGTTTTGGCGTCACTAATGAAGTTGAAATGAAAACTGCACTGCATGCCCTCTTTTCACTTCCTCCTTTGTCTGTTCTTTCTGACCATCTTGAGTGAAAAAAAAAAGATGACGACTGTCATGGTTGTGGAGGAGGAGGGTTCTTTCTTTTCCCAGATTGTGCTGATCCTTTGTCAAGGGGGTGCTGGAAAGAATGGGAAAGCTGTGGCCCCTCCAGGTGTTTCTGAATGACAGCTCCTGTCATTACTTGTCATTGGAGTTCAAAGGAGTTGTGGTTCAGCAACCTTCAGGGTTGGCCTTCCCGTTATAAGTAGATCTGTAATTCACTGCCACGCAGTGTTGTATACCAGGATCATCTATGTGGTGTCTAAATGTGCACTTGTGTTCTCCCTGACTCATTGCCAGGGGGATATAAGCAACCCAGAGCAAATGGTGCATCAGCTTGTGCTCAGATTTCTAATATGAGCTTCAGAAGATTTGGCAACCCCTAGTGAGATAATTTTTCTAAAAAAGAAAATGGGCCAGAGATGTTAACTCTGTCAAATGGAAGTTTAGATTATACAGTATTTTGTGTTTAGAACTTGAATTAGAGTTAACAGTAGATCTCACAGAAAGCTGCCTTAGGCCATTTCTGCCTTGAGCTTCATTCAAGATTATATGTCGGCACTGGAACCTGCCATCTGCACTCTAGTGTAGACTTCATGTCTGATTTATTAGTACAAATAAGTAAAATGTGTGGGCCTTTTTGCACTTGGCCTAAAGCAGTGATGGTGAACCTTTTGAGCTCGGTGTGTCAAAATTCACAAAACCTAGCTTAATTCAGATGCCGTGTCACATCTGGAAATATCCATAATTTTGTGGTATTTGTAGCCCTATTTAAAAAAGAGTTATATTTTTGATATGTATTTATTGAAAGCAAAATCAAATAATTCTTTACATTTGTGACTTTTTTGTTGCTGAATTTCATTTGCTAAATCTTCAGTTGAAGGTTGGTATTTCGTACACTCCAAGCCCATGCAAGCGCTACTAACTTCCGGTTTCTTTTATTGGTTTTAATATCATTTAAGGCTGAGAATAAGGTCTCACAAAAGTACATATAGGTCTTCAATCCTCCAGCTTTCGGGAGCACAGGCGCACTGTGCATGACCTGGCAGCGCAATGACGTGACTCCATTGTGCCTCCTATGCCAGGCACAGACAGTGCCTCTGTGCTCCCGATATCTTGTAGGCCACAAGCCAGAAGCAGCCAGGGCCTCCAAGATACCGAACGGCAACAACATGCCCAGGTACCAGGGTGACATTGTGTGTCACCCAAAAGGGCTTGGCGTGTCACCTGTGACACGCGTGTCATAGGTTCGCCATCACTGGCCTAAAGGAACAGCCTGGGGATGTTCTACCATGGAGCATACACTCTGCACAGAGCCTCTTCTGTCCTGTGACTCCATATGTGTTAGACCATCCCCCATCTGGCACACACCTTTCAAACCTCTTCCAGGTGAAGGGTGTGTGAGGCAGGGCAGCACAGTTGCACTACTGTTCAGTGTCACCTGGTTGCCACAGCAACAGGCAGCACATATGGCTGTTGCTACACAAGGCAATCACCACTAGTACAGCAGTGATAGCACTTAACTAGCACTTCACCAAGTGCCAATGTAAGTTGGGGATGTATTAGGCATTCAAAAGTGTGGATGCCTGATTCACCCCAGTTCTTCACCTGTTTCCATGCTAACAAAGGTGGGAAAGGGCCCTATTGGTCTCTCTGGAGAGATTGTTAGGTGGGGAGGGAAAGATTTGAGCATTTGTACAACCATCAATCAAGTTTGGAAAATAAGAATGAAAACTCTTTGGTCTTGTGGTTAGAGTGCTGAGCTCATGTCTTGTACTCAGGCCTATTTGATATAATAAATTAAAGCTGGGACCCTGCATACGTTTTGTTGCCTAGCTGTAACCATTCACCTCTGAACGTACTCATTATGTCGGACAAGATTATGTATTTATCTATCATTCTTCCATCCCTCAGTAGAAAATGTCAAAATTTAGAGAAAGAACTCTCTGAATTAATGTGCAGTAGAAACAGTTTTGAGCTTCTGCTAATGTTCTTTAACACCCTTCAGCTTGTGGTTACTTTGACTGCCTGAGATAGAAACTTGAAAACAAACTGCATTTTGTTCATACTGCTGGGGTATATGTTGACTAGCTCTTTATAAGCACCTTTGTTGGACACGTAAAAAGTTCCAAATGACACATAACAAAATGCTTCATTGCACATGGCATAGTTTAGTAGATAACTTGCCAGTGAACAAAATAACAAGGGACATGTGGCTAGATTCAAACTGCTGTGTTTTCCTGAAAATAAGACAGGGCCTTATATTAATTTTTGCTCCTAAAGATGCACTAGGGCTTATTTTAGGGTAGGTCTTATTTTCAGAGAAACAGGGTAGTTAATAATGTTAATGATGTCACCAGATTCAAAATGGTTTCCAATTTGAAACAAAAATTAAGCTACTGTTGCTGAAAACTGGCTTAACATCACAGGAAAAAAACTGGTTTTAGTTTTACAAGTGCTTTGCCTGTTAACTCTGTTGAACAGTGAAATTTATCTGATAACAGGGTACTGCTGATAGAATCTCAGAATACTGGTGTTATCAAATGCCTTGCCTGCAGTCCTAAAACACTGATTAATTTACCATGTATTTTATATAAGAAAGCATGCATCTGAAAGGTGCAAGCTGAGCTGTATTTTGAATGTTTCTAAGGAAGCAGGATAAGGGGACAAGCAGGATATTTCTAAGGCAGGAGAAGGTTTGCCCTTGTCTCTGCTTGAGATGCCCATGGGTAATTGGTGGGCCAGTGTGTGCAACAGGATGTTGGACTAGATGGGCTGTGGCCTGATCCGGCAGGGCTCCTCTTATGTAAAGATATGTGCAGCCTGTAATACTTTTTTGTTTTGGTTCACTTGCCCACTAATTTGAGTAGCAATAATTAGAAGACTTTAATGCAGGAAAGAGTACTTTCCTCCAGTTAGAATAATGATACTGGTGATGCTGCCATCTCTACCCAAAATAACTTCCAACATAAAAACAATACATAGCAAGAACTCCACCACGGAAAGTAGATACACTGTATGTCAATCGTTGGTGTTCATCATACATGGCTAGTGGAATCGTAAAACCTGCAGCAAAAAGCTTAATACAGTATATATAGTAAGTCATCCAGCATTTGTGCTGCTATAACTACAGTGCCAGAAACAGATCCTTAAGATAATTAGGTTCAAGATTCTGAAAATGATAGCATAGATGATGCAGTGAAATATAATTGGTCTTTAGCAGCTTGAAACCTCAAGAACTTCCAACTTCTCCTCCTGTACCTATGGGCCAAGCTTTCTAAAAAGAAGGAAGAGAAAGTAGGTAATGAGACCAGGACAGGAGTGAAGCATGACAGATGTCTGTAGCAGTGTAGTATTTATTTGTTTTTCATCTCTATGCTATAGCTCCCATGATCCGTAGCCATAGTTGCATTTAATATTTCAAGAGAACAGGTCCTTAAAACAGGAATCTGTTTAATGCCTCAAACAGTTGCTGTGGCTTTGTTGTAGAACTCCCTTTGCATGCAAGAGAGTAACCAGGTCCTCGGTGCCAAAACAACCCTGCCAGGTGTATCCATGCAGCCACCAGGTACTGAGTTCAAATCAAGAACATCTTTAAAATTATTTTATTTCCATTTCCATCCTACTCTGTATCCAGAGGTCTCAGGGTATATTTAGAATCTGCCCCCATTACTGCCTCCTGGTGTCTTCAAGCACTTCACCCACCTCTCCTGATTCAGATAGCATGGAGAGAGTGCGTTGGGTGTAACCTGCTTATTAATGACACCTCACTCCAAATCTCCTGGTTATCTTTCCCAAAAGCTTCATATAGATATTATGGGAGATAATATCAACCTCTAAGGAACTCCACAAGTGAGTTTCCAGATGTCATACAAGAATCTCACAGTACCACTCTCTGGGATCAGTGCTGGAGGTGGGAGCAGAACTAATACAACAGATTGCTTCCAAACACTGTAGCCCTTGCAGAATAATACCATGGTCAGTGGTGGCAAAAGCTACCAGGCCATCTGGGTAACAGGGTTGCACTCCTTCTCTTTCTGCCCTAGAAAAGGTCATCAGCCTGGGCAACCAAGGCAGTTTCTGTTCCATAACTGAGCCTAAAGCCATACTGAAATTTATTTAGGTAGTCAGTTTATTTCCATGCATGCCTGCAGTTGAACAATCATAGCCCTCTCCAATACCTTTCTGAAAAAGAGTATGTGGCCACTGAGCAATAGTTTTTAAATCTTCTGGATCCAGGAAGGCCCTGTTGAGGAAGGGGCATACCACTGCCTTATTAAGAGCTGGCAGGACCACCCCATCTCTTAAAGAGGCATTTACTACTCCTTGAAACCTCCCAGTCATCCCTTTCCAGCTAGCTTTTATCAGTCAAGAAGAACAAGAATCCAGAGGGCATGTCATCGGCTGAACCCCAGCAAGTACCTTGTCTACATCTTCATGCTGCAACAATTAAAACTGGTCCACAATAACTCAACCAGACTGGACACTTGCTCTGGACTATTCCCAGTTGTGATATCCCTCAAGAATGTAAGCAACTTTGCCCTCAAAGTACCTTGGAAAATTTGTCACAGGGGATATTGCATGGCCATTGCCCATGTTCCGCCAGACTAAATCTTTTAAGGCCATTGATCACTCAGAAGAACTTTGCTGGATGGCTACTCAAGGACACAATGGTGGTAGACAAAAAACTGTTTTTCTCTGTTGCCACACGGTAGGCATAATGGTGTGGTATTGTCTGTGTTCAGTCAGACCTGTAGTGGGATTTACACTGTCTTCTCTCTAACCATCAACATCCCTTTTTCATCA
Organism: Aspidoscelis tigris stejnegeri; assembly: GCA_023333525.1. Classification (NCBI taxonomy): domain Eukaryota; kingdom Metazoa; phylum Chordata; class Lepidosauria; order Squamata; family Teiidae; genus Aspidoscelis; species Aspidoscelis tigris. Next base: position 258,531,305 of record JALMGA010000001.1, read on the forward strand.
TCTTTAGCTCCATGCAATACCAAGGTGTTTCATGGGCTCTTCAAATACACTGGAGGCACTTGGGAGTTATCCATGCCAACCGTAACATCCTTCAAAGCATTCAGGAGTTTCTCGGATTCCATAAGTCTCTAGAGGTGGACCATTTCAATAGGGGAGCTGCCACTGCAAGTCCAAATCTCACTAGTGAATGATCCACCCATGACAATGGGCTTACCACCAGGCCTCCTATCAACAGATTTTCACCAAACAGATCTGAGGCAAAAACCAGATCAAGGGTATGACCTGCTATATGAGTTAGATCCGTTACCAGTTGAGACAGACCCATGGTTGCCATGGAGGTCATGAAAAGCAGAGTTGGCCCATGGATGTTGAAATTCCTCAACTGTACCATGGCAGGGACTAATAACTCCACACCTAAAACCACCTCAGACAGGGAGGAAGCTGAACAGTACACCAGCAGTACCTCTGTTCTTTCTCTCTCGCCTAACAAAAAATATCAGTCCCTCAAACCCAGTTGTGAAGTGAACTGGCCATCTGCTAAGAGAGATCAAAGTCCTATGGGGACTACAGCAACGCCCCCTCCTTCTCCACACGTCTGGAACAATACTTCACCAAGTAGCCTAGGGGAGAAACCTGAGTAAAACATCACCCACCCAGTTAGTCTACCAAGTCTCAGTAATACATGCACATCGGCCCATTCATCCAGGATCAGGTCATGGATGACTGATGTTTTTTTCTGGACTGACTTGGCATTCAAAAGCAACACTATTAAAGCAGTAGGCTGGTTTACATTGTCTCCTCAAATTTGGTGGTTTGGAGGCAGAAGAAAAGGAGTGATAACTTTAATATATCTAACACCTCCTAATCTTCCTCTTCTACTGCCCGTCACCATATCTCCCCTTTCCCATCACCACCACAGTGGTAGTCCCCTGAAAAATTTCTTTCCCTCCTACCCTGCTTTGACACATGAGTCCCTCCCCATATTGACCTACCTGATTGAGATCTCAAGGAGAGGGCCTTTTTGTAGTTCCACCTCTCTCAGAGGTGCAAGGGGCAGGGGCATAACAAGATGCCCTTTTCTGTGGTGTCCCCAGGTTTGCTACACCCATAGATATTTAGCTTCCTTTGAGTATGTTCTGCCAGAAAGGAAAGGAGATTTATATTTTCAATATGTTTTTGGCATATTCTATCATGTTGTAACCTACCCTGGACTCTTCAGGTGAAGTGTAGGATTAAATAAACTAAAACAATAAAACTCCTTATGCACTTCTTATTGAAGAGGCAGTTAACCTCATCTGGTCACTATACAGTTTTTACATTTCTCTTAATTCTTGTTTCTTTATGAAGTTTAATTAATGTCATGTGCTTTGAGACCTCAGATAATTGGGGGGAGATAAATTATTTTATTTTGAAATTTTTTATTTACATTTATTTACTAGATCTCTATAGGCACCCAATATGAACCCTCCATGTGTGTGTGTGTACGAGCGTGCACACAGAGGAGGAACAGCAGTAGCAGGCATGGTTGCACTTGCTCGGACTGTTACCTTTCTGAACTGCTCAAAGAGATCTGGGACTGAAAGGTCTTCTGTCCTGCAAGCCTAGCTCTCTGCGGCAATAAGAGAGAGATGAGTGGCAGGTGAGCATAAGCAAGATGGCACAGTTTACCTACTTTTACCATTCTCTCTCCCAGCTTCTCTTGCACTTAAGGGATAGGGCTGTACAGCACATGTGCTAATACAGCACACACATGATGATGCCACAGGTGCATCTTTCAGGCTGGGCTGGGGTGGGGGGGACCGGGGCCCTTCTAAGGCCATGTGCTGGGACTCGAGAGGAGGAGAAGGTTTGTCCTTGTCTCTGCTTGAGATGCCCATGAGCATTTGGTGGGCCACTGTGTGCGACAGGATGTTGGACTAGATGGGCTGTGGCCTGATCCAGCAAGGCTTCTCTTATGTTCTTAGTGTCTCAGGATTCCCCTGCCAGCCAAGGTAAAATTGCAGGAATAGCCAGATCTCTGATGGTCCTGCACACACTGCATGGCCCCACTGCCCTCTTTACTGCAAGGGCAACTGGGAGAAAGGCAGAGGGAGTGGGGAAGAAAGCAGGTTAGTTCTCTATGCTACCTCACTTGCACTTACCTGCTCCTCACCTCTCCATTATCACCTTAGAGGACCAGGCATTTGGGATGTAGGAATGTTCAGTCCTGGACCTCTTGGGGAGATTCAAAAAGGTTGAACTTTGATTAGAATAAGCCTTTTCATGTTTTCCATTATGCTCAGCATTATTTGTCATTCTGGCACTCAGCTCTGTTTGATCTAAATGTATAGTTTACTTTTTATTTGATCAGTAACGACTAAATAAGCTATGTCACTGCTTGCTCCTTAAATACCATATTATCATTTCCATTTAACAGCAGTAAGCGCAGCCCAGGGGAATGCTAAACTACATTCAGAGTGTTGGTCCACTGAAGCTGAATTTCTTTCTGACTGACACCCGGGATTCAAATCTCTGGTTCAACATGAAACTTTGTTTATAAATGAAACTGATTGTTATGCATTTCATTATTACGTGGCTTCTGAAAGATATGCCTGTGACTGAAAACTGTAAAATGTGTTGCATTCACTAAGAGATTTTAACTAGGACAGCTTTTAAAGGTTAGAAGGATTTTATGAATACAAATGATTGTTTTATTTATCTGCATTTTTCTCTTTAAATGTGAATTCAAACTGCATGTAACACACTTGAACAACAGAGGCATTTAATTTTAACAACTTCAACTACTGATGAAAATGGATGCAGTTATCCCTATTGTATATGGGTTCAGTTATGAATTAATGGAAACTCTTGGCATCCCTCTTTAGACACAGCTCCAAAGATTCCATTTCACACAATTTAGCACAAAAGCAGCCAGGACTGTATCAAGGCTTCCTTGTAGGGATGTGCACAAATGGGTTTTTTTGCATTTGATTCAGATCAAATAGAATGTAAGAAAATTAGTATCCGTTTGAATAGATGCTGTTTGAATGTGGTAGGGTTCTATTTGATACAAATGTATTTGTATGAATTCATACAAATATCCGATACATAGCTATACATATCCCATAAATTGTCAAATCCGCCCTGAATCCACCTTGAATCCGTTTTCATACCATGCTGAATTCACTCTTTTTATGTGACTGGCACAGCCACTTTCCCTCCTCACGAATGTTCTGAAGTTTCATATGAATGTTCAGAAACATTCATATTAGTACGAATGTCAGTGTACCAAATGTTTTGAATATTTGTGCACATACCTGCTTCCTTGTGTTTATACAGTGAGGAAGGTCTTTTGCAAGGTGGCGAAAAGGAGCTGTTCTGATGTACAGCACTGCATTCCTCATAAAATGCTGAATTGGGATTGATAGGATGTGTTGCAGACTAATGTGATCTTCATGTGTGGCATTTAAAGATCCTGGGTGCAGTGGCTGTGATGGGTAGCTGATCAGATCAGTGCCATCCCAGCGCTGTGGGATTGCATTCTGTGGGAGCTGTTGGCTAGAGTTGTAATGACATGGAACTTTGAATTTTAAGATGCTTTTTTTCATTGGCATGCATTGAGAGAGACCAGGTCCTCATTTAAGTCAATGAATCAAGTAAGATAATGGAGATGTTAAAAGTCGTTCCCTTAATCTTCAGTTTTACCATTAAATCAATTGCTCCTTTTGTACATGTTCACTATACAGTATGTGGTATTTTGTAGATACCACCTAATGCATACAAGGTGAAATGACTATATTGTTGGGGAAAGTATGCATGTGAGAATGAAATCACATTTGTAGCTTATTACTGTAGACATATGATGTTGCCCTCAATACCCCCCCCCAAAAAAAAATAATAATGGGGGATTCTGAATTTTCAGATTTATTTGACAATGTCATCTTGGCCTAATTTTTTACAAGTTTAATGAAAAATACACATTAATCTTATGCTTCCTATTCATAAAAGTAAAAAACATAAAATATGGATAAAACCTGCTTCAATTATTGGAAGAAAGTCTGTATTTTAAATTCCCTTGTATTCAGAATATTTTTGTCTTCATTAGCTATTGCAGGTCACAAGCTTCTAATAAAGTGATAAGTGGTGAGGAGCATTTTTCAAGCAAGAAGTGCCTGGCTTGGTTTTACGAATATGCAGGTATGAAATTGCTGTATGTTTCAATTGCTTAATGTTGTTCTTTAGTAAGCTACCCCATGTACTTGTAAATATCTAAGCAAATTATGGATGTCTCTGTCTAAAGTGTCCAAATTTTCAAAGCTGTTTTGATGGTCATACTTTAGTCTTAGAGTAATTGCTTGGTAAATCACCTCAGGTGCCTCTGAAAATCTGTAATATCCAATCAGAACTCAGTAAAAATAATGAATCCATAGCCAAGCAAGTGAGCTTACAACATGTGAGCAAATTCTCACCTGCTACACCAGGGGGAGCAGAAAATACACGCAGAACATGAACCCACCAGAATATTAAATACTGCTTTCTTTTTATTATCTTTATATACTTTTTTATTTCTGTCCTATCATTCTTTCAAAAAGCTCTAAGTCCTGGATGCAGTTTTCCCCTTCTCCGTTTTCTCTTTGCAATAAAAGGATGATTAAACTATGAGATAGTGGCTGGTCCAGTATCTGGCACTGAGGTTCCCCAGTAAATCTGGATTTGCAGCTTAAAGTCTGAAACTTGAGGTAGAGGGGGGATAGCGCCACAGTAGTAGGTTGAAGCCAGAAAGGAAAATGGAAGCCTTCTTTATTGTGCTACAACTTCCAGTTAAAACCAGTAAATGCTTCAACAAAATGAATTATCAGTGTTGGGAACCAAATGGCTAGGCACAAGACCTTGTTATACAGATCTGCTGTTTTTAAGAAGAGCAATCCATACTCAGCTCTGTGGTCTATATACCTTAGGGCAGTCATGTCAAACATATGGCCCGTGGGCCGCATACGGCCCGCGGGGCACATCAAAACGGCCCGCGATCGCCTCCACCGCCGTCTCCTGCCGCCCCCCCGGCGCCATCCGCTGCTCCTTTGTGTTGCCGGCTGCGCGCCAGCGCTCGCCACTGCAGGCCGCCGGCGCAGGCCCGACCCTCGCCCTGGGTGCCGCTGCCTATCAGAGGGAGGGGGCGGAGCCAGCGTGGGCGAGGGGCGTGCATCTGCCGGCCATGTGAGTGCCGAGAAGAGAAGATGGCGCTGCGCGCGCTGGGCCTGGGGGGCACAACCGGCGCCTCCTCCTCCTCAGCCTTGCTGCCTGCGGCCGCGACACCCCAGACCCTGCTGCTCACCGCCCGGAGGAGGAGCAGCAGCGGCGGCACCCGGCAGGTACCGAGGGAGGGAGGAAGGCGCGCTTCTAAAGCCAAGAGCAGGAAGGAAGCAGAAGGGCTGAGACCTGATCAGTAAAGTAAGATATGCTGACTGGCTGAAATGATTTCTACACTCCTTGCATTCACATGGTTTCTCTCCAATGTGAGATCTGAAATGTGCAGTGAGATATGCTGACTAGCTGAAGGAACTAGTATTAAGATTTTAACAACCGTAAATTATATACTATATAATTAAATAAATGCTATAATAATTCAGTACATTTTTTTTATTTGAATTCGGCCCGCCTACATATTCTAAATTTAATATATGGCCCTCTGCAAAATTGAGTTTGACACCTCTGCCTTAGGGTATTTCAGCATACAGTACTGATAATAACCTTGAAATATTATCTGGTTTTCACTGGTATTTTTAATGCAACAAAAGTCTTTCCTTTTATGTTAGTATGACTGTGGAATGTGCATCCCTTCACCTATCTGTCTTTCCTTTAGTGAAGCACAAGTTTGGTATGGGAATGTGATGCAGTTGAGTGAATGTAAGAGGACAGAATATTCCATTCTCTGTTCTTTATGGCCACTGTAATACCACAAAAAATGGACTACATGAATTGAAAAGTGGTTTTTGAGTTCTGTTACACTCTTTAGAGAACTAGTCAGAGATGTAATGTGTTGTAAGTTGCTGAAAGAACTGTGCTTTGCGAGGCTGTAAAAAGGCAGCTATATAAGTACAGAAGATAAATGAAAAGTAGATCTCATTTTGCTTAGACATTTGATTTTTGTTGTAGTTGTCGTTCCCATTATTTGCACTACAAGAAAATTAGATCCCTGGCAATTTGATAACAGAGGTGTGCAAACGTTTCAGTTCTGAATGTGTCAGATTTGGAATTTGATGTTTCAGGTGCTTCAAACTAAAAACAAGAGGTGCCTTTTAAAAAAGTTCTTGTTCTGGATTTGGAACAGAGCTGGGTCTCATTCTTTCAAAACATTCTGAATTTCTTAGCTTTTTGTGTGTGTGTGTGTGTTTTGAATGCAGATTTGAGTATTTGACAGAATAGAAGAGTATTCCAGTTAATTAAGTTGTATTCCAAGTCAGAACAAAGCTCAGTATATGTTCTGGACACACCTCTAATTAGGAAATTAAATATAATTTAAGTAAGGATGGATTTAATTTCCTCATACTTTCTCAGATAACTGCAGCCTTAAAGTAATAGAATATAACTCCATCTCATGCTCTCATGATCTTTTTTACTTAGTTTTATCCTCAAGTATTATAGACAATGGAAATTAGGGGTCACATAGAATCTTTGTGAAAAGTCACCTGATATTCTTCAGGCACACAGATCTGGGTGAAATTGGACATTGCTCCAAACTTTCAATGTGAACTGAACTATGCTACCCCCATAAGATTTTTTGAGCCAGAGTAGCACTGATTGGGAAAATTAACTCTGTGAAGCTAGAACAATGAGTTAAGAGATGTCATTTAGCATTTCTCTAAGGAGAGGTGATTTTTTCCCCTCTTTCTTCTTTCCCCTGAAGTCTGTATTGATATACCATGCTCAGAAAGGATTTGAGTATTGTGTCTTGTTTCGAAGGTGATGATGAAGTTGTAGGGCCAGAAGGAATGGAGAAGTTCTGTGAAGACATTGGTGTGGAACCTGAAAATGTAAGTTTGCTGTATAGGGCATGCATGGCATTTTGTGCAAATGAATAGCATCAACATTTCAAGCTTCATCAAGCTACTAATTTTACTGGTAGAAAATGTTGTCCTTAACTGCCACCCATCTTACTTTTCCGAAGCTTATTTATATCCCTTTTCTTAAACCATAATAAGTGCAACAAAGCAAAAAAGTAATCCTGTTGCTATCACCATATATAGGAAGGTTTAAGCACTAGGAATGTTCACAATTTTTTTTTTGGGGGGGGTTGAATAGATCCCCTTCGAACATGATAGGATTCAAATTTGATACAAAAGTTTGATACAAATTTGATACAAATGTTCAGTATGTATCCCATACGAATCCCCTATGTATCCCCTACGTAACCACTCAGTGTGTTGACTCTGCCCTGAATCCACTTTGAATCCACTCTGAACCTATTGCAGATGTGACTGCTTTTTATTTTATTTCTTTCCTTGAATAGTTTTATATAATGAATCTATCAACATGTGTAGTTGTGCTGTAATGAAGAAGACTTTCTGTAATTTGAATCTTTTTTCTTTTATGTTATTGTCCAAAGAAATATACTTTTTTAAAAAAGGGGGGCTTTACTAAATATTTGGTTTTATATAATAAGATATCCCTGCATTTTCATTATGCTTTTTACCTGTTTTTGCATAGATTATTATGCTTGTTTTAGCCTGGAAGCTGGAAGCTGAGAGCATGGGTTTTTTTACCAAGGAAGAATGGTTAAAGGGAATGACTTCATTACAGTAAGTATTGGTATCTTTGCAGTTATGTTTCTGAAACTGAGTATGTGTGTTTTGTTTCCTTTGAGTTCCTCAGTACAGTAAATTTCTTGAAAGCAAAATACACTGTCATTTCCAATAGGTTGTCTGTTTAAAAGTGATTTAAGAAGGTCAAGGTAAATATTGCTTGTGCTTTTCCCTGTCAGTGTTCTTATGTCAAACAAAACCTTGGAAAATTAGAAATTCAAATGTGGAAGTTTAATCACGACTCCCTGTTTTGTTCCCATTTAAAATCACCCCTTGATATTTTTTTCCTACTGCTTTTATGTTTTAGTTCTGTTCTCAGAGTCATAAATGTGAATAGGCAATTATTTATCCACCTAAATAAATGCTTGTCAGAAGGTGCTAAGTTTTACTGTTTCTTACCTTTTGCTATGGAAAGAGGTACTATTTTTCAATGCTTTTGGGATTTTCCTGTGATATAGAGAAGTGGGAAATCTCTCTCTTCTGCCCAGTGGTCAGTTATGTTTTGTGTCTTTTTTTTACTTTTGTCAACTGTGATGTCTCCTGAAATCCTTAGTATATAAATCTTTTAAAAAGAGCTTTTAAAAAGAGCATTGCTTCTCCTAGCATCTCATTGGCAATACTATCCCCAAACAACCTTGCCTGGCACAGTGTCATTGTCCTTTTTGCTGCCAGGTTTCCCGGTATGTTTTTGTGTTGGTCATAGTATTGTCTCTGTATTCTTAATTACAGCATTTGTATGCCATGAGATAATCTAACATTCTCTGGATAGCACCCATTTACAAGTCATAAAATATGTAATTTCAGAGAGTCTAGTTTTAGCTTATTGTTTATTATTATTAGTTATTTTAGTATTCGTTTAACATGTTTTTAAACCATGAGAGTTCTATAAAAAGACAAATTAAATGAATAATGAATTGTGTTCCATGTGGTTCATCACAGAGATAGTCATCTTGGGTTTTGTGTATGTTGTACAGATTTTTGGCTTTCTGAACAGAATAGTGTTGTGGAGATATTGCATGTAACAGTAGCCTGCAAATACAGCGTATAAGCAGAGCCTGTGTTAAATTTTGCAGTGCGTCTTTTCTATTTAGGGAGATATCAGCTATGTTTGCCACTGGGATGCTACGTGTTCAGAATTCAATCCAGCTAAATTCACAGTCTTTCTTCCTTTCCCACTCAGTGTTTCATTTTTTTCAGTTTTGGTGTCCACTAAGTATCCATTAAGTCTGCTTTATACTGTTTATCATGGAAGTCCCCAGTTCTAGGAATGTGCATTAACCAGGTCATACACAGACCAAAATGAGCAGCTGTTGGGTCAGATCCACTTCATCTCACTCCTTACATCACAACTGATGGGATGCCCTATTAACAATTAGCAGCATGGAGCAGGGAGAGGAGAATGGCTGATTTGATACCATTTGGTACTCACTTTAGTTATAGTCTCAAATTTTTAAAAAATATATTTTTGCAGTATATTTGTCCAGACTTTTTTACATTCTTTATTCCTTCCAGTATCATGTTGGTCCCTCCTCCTGTTTATCCATTCAGTTTTAAACAGAGTGGATAAAAATAAATGATTTTTTAAGAAAAATTTTTAAAAATCAGATTTTTTTATTTAAATCAGATTTTTTAAAATAAGATTATTGGGCAGTTTCTCTGCCTATATTTAAGTTTTTCATGTGTAGGATGGGCTGACAGTCTAAGTTTCTTTATATATATATTGTTTAGCCAAATTAGTTAACAAACATGGATGTTTGTTTAAGCAAATACCATATGCTGTAATGTTATTGTTTCAGTTAAATAAATCTATTTAAATTGTCAAGGTAATGATTATTTTTCTCCTTCCTAAGTACAACAGAAAAGTTGTGTCCAAATATGAATGATTAACCTATTAATCTGGGGATAAAAAACTAATATGAAAAGTTGTTATTCTAAAAATCTTCATCTACTTGGATATTAAAGTAGCAAGAATTAGTTTATGTAGAAACTATGATTTAAATCAAGCCTTACTGGCTAGTGATTTAAATCGTGATCAAATCCACCCTGGTTTTAAATAATATTTTATGTATTTTATCTTTTAATTGTTGCAGCCCACCCTGGGATCTCTTGGCAAAGGGTGGGATATAAAATAAATAAAATGTTTTGGTTCTGTATCTGATGGTCAGTGCGTGGACAAAATGCACTGTATGCCATCAAAAGGAATGATTATTCAGGGCAAAATAAAAGTTTATCCTTGGATATTATTAGTTTTGAAAGAAAAACTTCAGTATCATCATCCCTAAATCTTGGAAATGCTGTTTACAGAAATAAGTCTACTGCAATTTGCATAGCTGCATTCAGTTAGCATAAAACTGTGACTTGGCTCCAGTTTCTAGGATTTGCTAGTGCCCACAGAACATTAAGCAGACAATAGCATAATGTTAGAACTAAAACAGACAGAGCGTTGGCAGATTGTCTTTCTCTCATTTAATGAGCAGCTATGCTCTTGCTTTGGAAAGATCTTTCTTGAGTTTAACAAGTTTTCTTTACAGTAAGAATAGAAACTTTACAGATGCTGAGACTGTCAGGAAATCAGCCCCAAAAGATCCATACGTGTGCCATCCAGGATTTTACCCAAAGTTCTCCCTGTGTCTTCCATCCCACCCCACCCTACACCACCCCAAATTTTTAGACAAATATTTGTTTCACAAGTTGGCACACTGCACAACTAGAACAGAGAACTGTGAGCCAGTTTGGTCTAGTGGTTAGGGAGCCGGACTCTTATCTGGGAATACCAGGTTCGATTCCAGCCTTCCCCATGAAGCCAGCTGGGTGACCTTGGGCTAGTCACAGCTCTCTTCTGAGCTCTCACAGATCCACCTGCCTCACAAGGTGTTCTGTTGTGGGGAGAAGAATAGAAAAGCTTTTTCAGCTGCTTTGAGTCCCCTTAAATGGGTGAGAAAAGTGGGGTAGAAAAGTCAACTCTTCTTAAAGATAACTAAGCCCCTTGTCTCTCTGACAGAACCTAGAAACCTGTAAAGCATTGTTATAATCTGAATTGTTGCTCCTGAGCAACTCTTGGAGCAGAAATCTTAATTTCTGTTTATCTTGTACAAGCATTTTCCTCAAGAAAGAATCCCATTTTCGTAATCTTAAGTTCATTTGTATTGGGTAATAAGATTGATGTGTGACTTATGTGTCTCCATCCTCTAAGATGCGACTGTACAGAAAAGCTGCAAAGTAAATTTGATTTTCTGCGCTCTCAACTGAATGACATTTCAACATTTAAGAACATCTACAGATATGCTTTTGATTTTGCAAGGGTAAGCGCATCTTCTCCATTGAAAAATAGGGGTTCGGGGAACTCCCGATTGTATTCTAAGTGTTACTTTTTTTCATTTCTTTAGGATAAAGACCAGAGAAGTCTTGATATTGACACTGCAAAGTCTATGTTAGCTCTTCTACTCGGAAGAACGTGGCCACTGTTTTCAGTCTTTTATCAATACTTGGAGGTATGCATAATGGTAAAAAGTTTGTTTAATATTTTGTTCTTCCTTAAAAGTCATCAAAAACTACTAATCTATCTTACATAAACAAAATAAACACTTGCTTACCTCCAGGTGCCTACCATCATCGCATAGGCAGCCTAATTAGAAAAAATAACTGCTGCCTATAAAGACAGTAGTTGCCCCAAAAACGAAGAGAAATAAGAGTGCCTATTTAGTGTGCCCAGATGAACCTATATGTATTTCCTGCCTCCAAACTTCTGTTTTTACATAACTTTCATCATCCTGACTTTGTCCTATGTGCAAAATTATTCCTCCCTGGCAATACTTCAGACATGACTGTAGGTATCTTAGCATACCAAGAAATGGACAGTTTTGTTATTGTTGTCCAAATCATGTTGCAGACTAGACTCAGTCATGAAGGACTCTGTATTTCTCTGTAAGGTGTAATTGAGAGATTTAGCAACTCTAATCAAAACTGTATTTTTCTTTTTGGCCAGTGCTTTCCCTTATATTAGCACATAAGTAACCCTCCCCCTTTGTTTTTGCAACTATTAAATTAAAGAAGATTGAACTTGGACACTGACTTTTAGGATGTTTTGATTTTATAGATTAGCAGCTGCATTATAACATGCTTGCATACACTGGCAGTGTTGTCAACATGAGTTTTAATCTGGTAATTTTGTTGTGGCTTGATAAATGGGTTTGACTGATCAATTAACATCATGGAGTAGGTGATAATTAATGGTGCTCCAAACTGGCTAAGGCAGAGAGACAGCATTTGGTACAGTATGGAAGTAACTCTTGTCAACTTCGATTCCGCCCCTCCCCATGAAGCCAGCTTGGTGACTGTGAGCTAGTCACAGCTCTTTCTGAGCACTCACAAACCTACCTCACAGTGTGTCTGCTGTGGGAAGAAGACAAGGTTTGCCAGCTGCTTTGAGTCCCTTTAAGGGTAAGAAAAGTGGAGTATAAAACCCAGCTCTTCTGAGCCAATTGACTTCTGCTGTTATCGTTAGTTCACTGGCTTTTTATTTGGACCAAGGAATTACAGCATATCACGTAATTATATGAAATATACTGCTTGCAGGTACATTTCTACAGCCTCTTATGTGCCTTCCATGACTTTCAGAGCACCTCAGAACTAGGTGGATTGGCTTGTCTGAGTTCTCTGAGTTGAATTATTCAGATGCAGAGTTTGCTATGAACTTGAGTAGGAAAATGGAAAATTAAGTTTAGGGAACTCCAATAACCAGCAAACAGTATTACTCTAGCTCTGCTTAATGGCATACAGTTCCGACAAGCATCAGGCAAGGATCTTGTCATAATTTAAGTGAATATTAAATATATATATTTATTGAGATATGTAGGAGAAGAGTACTAACGTAGGAAATGAAAATTAAGTATTGCTTATATACTGCTTTGAGATACTGTCCCATAAAAACAATCGAAGTCTTATTTATAATGAGTAAATAAAATTAATAGTAATTTTATTTTGGGCCATAGAGTAAAAGATGAAAGATAGATGCAACACATGCTACACAGAAGCTTTCTAGGCTTTCTATATTGACTAGGTTTCCTAGATATTTTTTATACCACATTTGTGATAATTTCTGTTTCATATGATATTTTCTCTCCTCCACTTTTCCCAGTGTTATGGTTATTATTATTTATTACTGTTCTTAAGTTTATTTATAAAGTGCCATAGTTATACATAGCACTGTACAAAAATAAATAGTTAAAATATTTTTTAAATAGGGATTTTTAAATTGTTGTATGCTACACTGGGTCCCATCATGGAGAAGGGCAGGATATAAACTAAATAAAAATAGAATGATAAAGTACAAATTATTATTTGCACTAGACCAGTGGTGTCAAACTCAATCTGGCCGAGGGCCGGATTAAAAAAAAAAAAAAAGTGAGGGCCAGGGGGCGTGGCGGGGGGGGGGGGCGTGGCGGGGGGGGGGGCCGGGACACAGAGGAGGGGCTGGGGGCGTGGTTGGGGGCGGGGCTAGGGCAAAGAGGAGGGTTAGGGGCGTGGCCGGGGCGTGGCTAGGAAGGGGCTGGCTGTTCATGGCGGCGCCCGCGCGCTCGCTCGCCTCGCCTCCTTCCGGTCCAAGGAGGGCGGCGGGCCGCTGCCGCAGGTGGGCCGCTTCGGCGGCGGCAGCAGGCGGGCGGTGGCGTTGCGCGGTGGCGTTGCGCGGTGGTGGGCCGCAGACGCAGGCGGGCCGCTTTGGCGGCGGCGGCGGCGTTTCGTGGGGGCGGGCCGCAGCCGCAGGCGGGCCGCTTTGGCGGTGGCGGCGGCGTTGCGCGGGGGGCGGGCCGCAGCCGCAGGCGGGCCGCTTTGGCGGCGGCGGTGGCGTTTCGTGGGGGCGGGCCGCAGCCGCAGGCGGGCCGCTTTGGCGGCGGCGGCGGCGTTTCGTGGGGGCGGGCCGCAGCCGCAGGCGGGCCGCTTTGGCGGCGGCGGCGTTTCGTGGGGGTGGGCCGCAGCCGCAGGCGGGCCGCTTTGGTGGCGGTGGCGGCGGCGGCGGGCCGCCGCGGGCCGGATTGAAAGGCCTCGCGGGCCGGGTCCGGCCCGCGGGCCGTAAGTTTGACATGCCTGCACTAGACCTTAGCAGTACTTTCTCAAGTGTTTTCTGGATTTCTGTAATCACTTGGCTGGGGAAAAGGAAGCATGGATTTGTGGTCTGAAACCTGATTCTTGTCTTTTGTGCAGCAATCGAAATACAAAGTAATTAACAAAGATCAGTGGTACAATGTGTTAGAATTCAGCAGAACAGTTCATGCAGATCTTAGCAACTATGATGAAGACGGAGCATGTGAGTATTCCCATTTGATTTAAAATTACTTTATTAAAAAATACTGCTAAACCCAATAAAATAACTGCTATAAAATAGGCTTTAATCTAAGTATCTCATTTTAAATTGGTTTTGGAAGCATCTTTATATTTATGGTAGTATTCATATTTAGTAGCTCAGTGATCCCAAAACAATGAAAGTGAGTAGCAGCCTCCAGACTTCTCTATAATATCAGTGGTAAACTAGGATTTGAAGCTAAGTAGTTGAACTTCCTGGAATAACATGTTTCTGATTTTCCTAATTAACAAATGTCAACTGCAGCATTGTAAACTGGCTTGTCAAGGGAATCCTGCTAAAAATATTCCTACTACAGAAGAATTGCCTTAATAGACATACCCAATCAGATATGTGCTGGTCCACCTTCCAACAATTCTACCTTCCAACAATTCACTATTATGTTTCTGAATAGCAGTTTTCTTAAGCAAATAGCTCAGTATTAAATAGTACTGTTTTATACTGTTTTATATATATGGCTTTATTTTAACATGTCTATTTTTAAATGTTGTTACTTGCCCTGAGACCTTAGGGTATAGGGCAGTATAGAAATGTAAATATAATTTGTTTGAAAAGGAAATCAGTTGTGCACCTTTCATTTTGGGCTTTCTATGATGATGCTGTAGGCTTGCTACTAAGAAGGGTGTTTCCAGCACACACACAATATATATATTCTTAAATGCTGGTATTTTAAATGCTGGCATTCATCAATTGGGATTGTATTGTATTTTGAGACTCTTGTTTGAGAGCATCCTTAACATACATAAGAGCATATGAAGTACAGTGTAAATATTGTAATTAGAATTGCAAAAGACTGCATGTGTTGATTATTTGGAAGCTTGAGAGCAATCAAAATTTAGAAGAGAAGTTGTTACCACTATACTTATGCAGGTACTCCAACTGCTTTTCTGCGAAGATTTCATTTTTCCCCTTTTTTACCGAAAGAAACACCTAATTTATTCCAGTGGGCCCCCCACCTGAATGAATATGCATAAAATTTCAACCTGGTCCAGTCCGTTTGCTGTTGTGCCTGCATTTTGTCCATGCTTTTCTACCATTTTGGGGTATCTGCCTTGGTTGCTTTATTTTCCTCAAGTCCTGCCTTGCTGGTCAAGCAAATAAAGCAGTAAATAAGAAAATTATTTTTTAAAAAAAATACTACCTAATTGCTGAGAACTATAGGTTTTTTGGAGAGCAAAACCTTATATCGGTAGGAGCCTGCACATTGTAGCAGACCTTCAAAACATGTCAAAGGTTTTGGCCCTCGTCAGCCATAATTCTGGTGAAAGGTGAAATGAAAGGATGTTGCATCTAAAGTCACAGTAAGCTTCAGAAGTATCTCAAATGCCTCTCGGACATTGAGAAGAAAGTGGTGAAAGTTCCAGCCCTGAGACAAATATTTTGTACAAGGCTCTTATTTTCTATTCCTTCTTAAGAACTGCAGGTTCTTTTATTCTGATAACAGAATAAAAAATGGATTCACCAGGAGTGGCCAGCAGTCCACTAAAAACACATTTCCAGCTGTGCTTGCTTGAAGCTGCCTCTGCTACATTTGCTGTAAATGTATAAAGCCTTTTGTCCTGGCAGCTAAGTACACCAGATGAAACCAGGCTCTCTTTTTTAGTATAGTGTTAACCTTCTGACCCGTTTCCCATTATCTTTATACCACGGAAGCATTTGCAAATTGCTTCTTCCAAACAATATGACTAAAACGTCTTCAGTTTTAGTTGGTTTAAAAACAATTTTATTAGTATTGATTTTATTGTCCAATTAGATTGTAATTATTTGCGTTTTTCTCCCACCCTATACCAGAAGGTCTTAGATAATACTGTGTGGAGGTGCCTAAAAGGAATGTGCCCAAGGGGGCTTCCAGACTGTTTTAAGACAAGGCTCTGTTAGTGAATCTCTGTTAACATGCATTTTAGAGAATAAAGTATCTGCCAGCATTACTTGCTAACACTAGAAGACACTAGAAGTAGGTGTCAGCAAGCATCACTTACAAAATAATTGAACTGAGCTTGAAGCTCAGGTGGAGGCTAAGAGTGCCTATTCACAACTGCGAGTGGTTCAACAGTTGAGGCCCCTCCTAGACAGAAATGATTCGGCCACAGTTATCCATGCTCTCTTAGCTTCCGGACTGGATTATTGTACAGTTGGACTTCCTTATCCACAAGGGATACATTCCAGGTCCTACCACAGTTAACAAAAAACCCGCAGATATTTCAAACACAGGGAAATGCACTCAGTTTCCCATAATTCCTGTGAAATCCTGTGGGAAATCTTACATCATTTCTTGTGATTTCCTGAGTGCCCCAGGTCTCTGAGGAGCTCCAAGTAGGCCAAAGGACAACAGTGGGGGGCAACTGAATCCACGGTTGCTGGATCAGCAGATACAGAGGTCGTACTGTACCGCTAAGATGTGGCCATTTCTCTGAAAAAGGAGGTGCTTGGTGTTTTGGATTGTGCAAGGAGCTGATTCACTTTCCGTTTTCTCCTGTAACATTCTCATCTACATTGGGCTGTCCTTGAAGATGGTTCAGAAGCTGGAACTGGTACAGAATGCAGCTGCTAGACTGCTGACTGGGACAGCTGGCCAAATGCATATCATGCTGGTCTTAAAAGAGCTGCAAAGGCTGCTGATTTGCTACCAAACCCAATTTTAAACTATAAGGCCCTAAATGACATGGGCCCCCAATATATAAAGGAATGGCTTTATATAAAGGAATGGCTTTAGAACTGTCTGTGCCTCAACATCTGTACAGGAAGCCCTCCTGGTTGTACCACTGCTGTCTGCAGCAAACGAGGTGGGCACCCAGAAGAGGCCTTCTCAGTGATGGCCCCCAGGCCTTGGCATAGTCTCTCCTTTGAGATGCACCCTCACATGTTTCGGAGGGCAGTGAAGATTGCCTTTTCTCCCCACTTTTCAGACACTTTTATTGTTTTCATATGTTTATATTTGGATTTTCATGTTGTAACCCACCCTGAGACCTTTAGGTATAAGGCAGGATAAAAATGCGAATAATAATTAAAATAAATACCTGTAAATAGATTCAGATACCTTTCAATACAGTGCTCACTGGTATTCCTTTTTAGCACCATGCTTGCTGTTGTTCTTATGCTTTTAAGATGCATGTTAATTTTGTTTTGTCAGGGCTCCCTAGTTGCATTGGGTTTGAGGGGGGGGGGGGACAGTCTCTCTCCCACGCATGACTAGTACTTGCAGTTACATCCTTTTCACCTAGGTCTTCCTAGCACAAGGAGTCACCTCTTGCTTACACACTGTTTTTAATAATATTTTAAAGAAGCTTTTATAAACTATGAGATTTTATGGTGGTAACTACTATAAAGATCTTTTAAATCAATATGTCCTGTCCTCTACCTAAGACCAACCACCCTGCCCCTGTTACTGGTAGCAACAGCTAAGGAAACGGAAGCAAAGCCATTCCATTTTTTCCTTCCTCCTTTTTTTTCAGCATACCCCAAGTATCTGTTTAAGTATTGCAAAATGTTAAATATTGCTGATAGTTGTTAACCATTGTCAACTGCTCTGGGAATCTTGGATGGGTAGGACCATTAAAATGCAATACTGTGCAGGATTTGATTCTATTAAGTTTATAACCAGCATTATTTCCTTTCCAGGGCCTGTCCTTCTTGATGAATTTGTAGAATGGCAAAAGGTTCGCCAGGCATCATAGCAAGATCAGCTTTGAAGAAAATACTGGATCTTGTGATATCCACATCAACAAAAACAGAGTCAAAACCAAGGGTTGCATTCACATCCTTAGGAACTTTATAATCTTTTTTTTCCTTTTATTTTTAAAGGAAGCTTTGTTACACATGAAATGGGCATTGACCCATACCTCTTCTAAGACTGAAAGTTGGAGGGTTTTGTTTTAAGTTTCTATCATTTCAGAACAATAAAGATTCAGATTTGTAACAGTCTTAAAAAAATGAAGGATATCCCTTGAATATGACCAGTTTCCACACTCAAAACCAAAACATTGTAGAGTGCATCAGAAGTACCTTATATGAATGTTTGAATCCTGGAGCTGTGTTAAAAAAATGTAGTAGTAGTCTGGTGTGGTAGTTTGCTAATGGAACGACTGTCTTTAGAGAGATTAATATGAAGCCTTGGATGGTGTTTTTTAACATCGAGCATCCATTATGCCATAATTTACACATTCAAATGGAGTCATGGCCTTAAAATTGATCTTTTTTTTCTACAGTTCTCATTTGTTGGTTGGTCTTCTCATGAAGCATTGATAATTATTCACTTTTGAATTTGAAAGGTACTAAAAAGATAAATCAAATCTCTGCTGAGGCAACAAAGGACCTTGAAACAGTCATTAGAAGTTTGAGAAGACTAAGAAAACAAAGCTTGATCGTCTGGTTGTCTTATTAGCCTGGAAACTTAGACCATGATCCTTAATCTTCAAATGTGGGGAACTGGTTTCAGGGCTCTGCAACTCTTCTTGGGTCATCTTCACTTGAAAATTTATACCATCTTAATCTGGTACATTGTCACCTAGTTGTTCACAAGAATATAAAAAAAAGTCTACTGGCTTGCATTGGAAACCTGAAGTCTTTTAATTGTATCGTTATTTTAGTACCTTTAACTAACATAATATTCAAATACTACGTTTGTTTGTCTTAACGCAGAGGCACACATATGCATTCAGCCAAGTACAGGAATCTCAAAGGCCTGTTTGATACCGTACAAAGAAATTAAAATAAATAGAAGTCAAAATGAGTCAGCTGGATGAAGGTTTGGGGAATAAATCCAGTTTCCTCCTTCATCTCGGTGTGCTGTTGCTTTTGCAACATCGTTTCTTTAGTAATTCTAGATAAATTTTGTGATGTATGAATTGCCCCTATGACTTGCCATACTGGTGAGACATGCCTCAGGATCATAAGAAACATGTTGTGTGTACTGTAACCATGTTCAGGTAGGACAAGATACATAAAACATTTTGTCCAGGCAAGAGGTTACGTTTTTTGTGAAGGGTGTGGGTGTATGTTCCTTTTTTTGTCATAGGAGATCTTTGAGTATCAGTATTTGATATTCAGTAGGAAAGGGCTATATCATTTTTGCTCTGACAGCTATTAAGTGTGTGTGACCTGAGTTAGTACTGTATTTGAAATCATTGAGTCTTACAATGACAATATGGATTTTTATTTTTATTTTCCCCTGTGGTTCTTTCTTCTTGACAAGTGAAGAGAGAATTTTAACTTCTCATACTTGCTGCCCTTCCTGAATTGCTTCTGTTGGTATCATGGGTTTCTCACATATCCCATTATATACTTTTAAAAACTTTAGGAGACTTCTTTGCTTCATATGAATATCTGATGGTATATTTTTTTCCTCCTTTTTCATGGATGATGCAAAACCACTTCTTAACATTTGACGCCATGCCACTCTCTTAGAAGCCACTCCGAGGCTGCAGTTTAAAACATTGCTTGCTTGCATGGTGGCTTAGAATGTTTAGTTCCTAAATACTTGATGTATGTGTTGTTGGTGTTTCCCAACATTCCTCAAATGGTGTCCTTACGAGAATGGAGCAAAGCTGACTTTAAAACAAGCATGGTTAAGAGATGGTTTGTCAGAGCTAACAGTAACTCAGCCTCCAGTATTTCCACTATCTCTGCTGAATGTTGCACATTCTCAAGCTCTGAGATGGACTCAAAGAAGCAATTTGAAATTGTCACTATTAATGGGCCTTACAGAAGACACAGGAAGTTTCCACCATCTTGTGCCATTGTGCTCTCACAGTAACAATCCTAATTCAGAGCTCATTTTTACTTGCCAGGAAAAGTTAAATGAAAAGCCTCTTTCACACTGCTTTGCTCCCAAGTGGAATATTTTGCAATATGAGAATGGTGTGCAAAGGTTTTCCACAAATCTTTCCTGGTAATCTGAGAAACAGAAAACATGTACCTCTGCCAAAAATGGCACCTACAGAAAACTGAATTTTGGGTGCTGTTTGCCTAAATGCACGATCTGTGTACAATAAAATGTGAATGCTGCATGCAGATTGCACAAGGTGTACACAGTTTACATAAAGTGTGACCAATCACTTGGGAGTAAGACCTCAGAAAAAGCAGGAGTGACATTTTAGTAAGCATGCACAAACTAAATGTGTAACCATCTCAACTGACATCCGGACCCCTTTGCTGTGCTTTAAGAAGACCTTTCTCTCAGGTTTTTAAATTCTCAAAATACAAATCAGGAGAACGTACCTGTAAGCAAAACCATATTTTAATTCATGTGATGAACTGTTTTTAAGAAACTTAGCCCAAAGCAATTCATATTAATATGGTGATTAATGGAGTGTTAAGTCTACAAATGCCAACATCTTAATGCGAAGGATCAAATTTCTGTGTATGACTTCCATCTCTGAGGTTTTATCAATGTTCTTCTAATAAAACCATATTTCAGGGATTTAGACATTGCTTTTGTGAGTGGTTTTTATAGTACCAGTAGTATTTAGATTACCCTTTGCCAGTGTTGTCTGCAATTGGAAGTTAAGCAGGCTTGGACCTAGGTTAAGACGTGGAGGGCTGGGAATAATAGATGCTGCAAATTGGAAGGGGTGTAAGAAATGCTTAAGGAAATACTTATCACTAAGAAGACTTTGTCGATTTATCCAGTCACCAGGGGATGAGCTTGATTCAGTGGCATGTTTGAAAATGTAATGAATCATAGGATGAGATATTCAAAGATTTATTTCTGAAAGGGAATAAAAAAACCATCAGTGAGACAGAGATATTTCCATTTTGCTTTATTTGATTGGCAAACAAAAAGGCCTGTTTTCTGTCTGCACTTAATTCAGAAATGCTGCTTCCTATTGCTGCAAGTCCATTTCTGTGATGAGTTTTTAAAATATTCTAATTTTTGGTAGAGTTCATATAACTCGAGTGCAAAATTACAAAAGATAATACGAGAAACCTAATACTGTAGCCAAGTGATATTACAAGCATTCATGATGGGGAAAGTTCTGCAAATTTAAAAGGGCAAAAATGGAAAGAAATATGAGCATCATTGGTCAAAAAGAGAAAAATGCCTGTAAACTTATGGTCACAGATGGAAAATGCAAAAAATAAGTTAATACACCTATGTGAAGGAGAGTAGAAGGAGAAGGCCAATCAATCAAAGCTTATTGGATAACAGAACTTAACAAAAATGGAAAGAATGCCTTTGAGTCAAGCTGAACTTCTGCTAATAAATGGCGGGCCATCTTCTCCCAGAGAGGTTTTGTGGGTTGAACCTCAAATCCTCTGCTTTCCAAGGGCAGTTAATAAAATCCTGGGCTACACACAAAGAAACTAAGCTAAGCAACAAGGTGGGCATGTGTTCTAGTAGTCACTGATATATGAATTTGCATGAATTTGCTTACTCCTTTTTTTAAAGCTACCCAAGCTAGTGGCAAAAAAGGTGGGGTGTACCATTATATTTTAATAAGTAAATACTGGAAGAATCTAATCAGCTTCTAGACCCCAAACCCATTCCATTATCTCTACATTAATATAATGCACTCCAAACATCTTCATATTGATGAAACCTCCATTGGTCAACTGCAAAAGGCAACAATGCCCAGATGCACCCACATCTTTCACCAGTATGAAAAGAAGTCCAACACTAAAGAACTGACAGCTGTGATACCATGCATATAATAATATAGCACAGATTCTTCTGATTATCCTATGTCATTGGGAAGTCTCTGGTGGTCAAGAGTACCAAAGCAGTCATAAACACAATGAAAATACATACTCAGAGATATGTACCATTCCCAGAAAATGATGCTTTTTATGGATCCTTTGCTCAAATTTGTCAGTTCACAAAGCCACAGCTTTAATGAGCTTTACTCCTGGTGTGTCGTGGTAGACTTTATTTTATTATAGTTATGTCATCAGGTAATTTGCTTTGGTGGTTATGATGCATTGTCAGCCCCAGTCTACTGACTGGTTTGCTGAGCAATTAGTTAAGATGATGTCAAGACTCAAGTTTGTTTTTTCCCCTTGTGGCACTAGTGTTGG
This sequence comes from Aspidoscelis tigris stejnegeri, assembly GCA_023333525.1. Lineage (NCBI taxonomy): Eukaryota > Metazoa > Chordata > Lepidosauria > Squamata > Teiidae > Aspidoscelis > Aspidoscelis tigris. The sequence goes on from JALMGA010000001.1 coordinate 258,553,454, forward strand.
ATTAACAATTGTTGCATAAGTACTTCAAGAGCTCCTCTTTGGAAATGGTTCTCATATTCTAAATCTGGTTTCAAATGGGCCATCCCATGGTACACTAGAGGGTCACACCAAGAGGCCACATGTGAATGATGGAAAATTAGGGGGTTCATTAAGTAATAGCATCTGTGAAAGGGGAGCACAGAGACACTCTGAAGGGATCATCAACAACATAATTTTAATAGAGTAGCTTCACTTGTTCTCAGAGTAAACAAATGAGCCAAAGATGGAATAAATCCACTTCAGCCATTCTTGTGTGTGAACAAAAGCTTCTCTCTGATCTCTGTATTACTTTATACCATTTGCTCAGTATTTTGATTAAATGAACATTTCTAAAAGTGTTACCCTATAAAAATAGATATCAGTAACTTTAGGTCCCTTAAAGAATGTAAAGAGGAGCCCTGCTGGATTGAGCCATAGGCTGTTTTTGCACTTACCTTGATAGATCTGGATCAACTAGATCAAGATTAGCAAATCCATGCTAAATAGATCCATATAGACCTCTGGATTTGCAAGAGGCCATAGCATCTGCATTGCATGGGCTTCAGAACAGCAAATGTGTGCTAATAAGCAATGCAGTGCAGATGCCTAAGCCCTGTTCTACAGCCATGGAAGTGTACTGACTGTGTATGACCACTCATGCTGTGCTGTGATAGGCCACCATACCACTGCCACCACCCACTGCAATTGGCCAAGTCTCCATCAATCAAACAGTACATCTGGGTGGGGTTGCCCTCGGAGTCACTTCAGAGGTGTCTTTGCAGTTGCAACTGCACTATACATGTCTCCTGTCACCATGTCCATAAACTTCCTGCATCCATTCTACATGTAGATGCCTCTTCCTTGATCTGGATTGCAGTGTCCTAGCACCGATAGTAAACTCCATTTATCAGTTCTATGAGTATTCCCGATTTATGAGCCCTTAGCACACAATATGAACCAGATCTATTCCCATGCAATGTGTACTGAGAAGCTCCTTGATCTGGATTGCAGTGCAGACAAAGCATTCTTAGCAGCTTCTAGATCTGGAATAACAGATAAATGCAGGAAGGGCCATAGTCCCTCTAGGACATAGAGAACAAACTCAAGCCCATGGGCCAAATGTGGCCTGCAGTGTATATTTAGCCTGTGAGAAAATATCAGATGTCTACTAGAGCTGGCCCACCAGTAGGCAGTGCATGCACTGCTAATACTACAAATCCCAGACTGCTCTGCTGGTGTGTTGGTGCATCTATCAGAACCCACAAGCACCCCCTCCTCTGTTGACATTCATTAGTGACCTCATGCTATCGGTCACATTGGGCCATTCCTCCCAAACATGTCCAAACAAAACAGAAAACAGAAGCTTTCTAGAAATGTGAATGCCACAGGTATGTCTCTTGTTTGACATTTGATTTCACATGTGTTTATAGTATTAAGCTTTGCTTGTTCCACATTCAATGTTTAAGCAAAACTTAAGTTTTGTTTCCATATGAAAAGGTTCATCATTGTATCTGATGAGAAGGAAAAACTTCCTCAATTGGAGACATTTTTCAATAAATATCAAGGTTGGCCCCTGACTTTGTCAAAGTGTTTAGTTTGGGCCCACTCTGTGTTTGAGTTTGACACCTCTGTTCTGGGAGGTAGAAAGTAGATCAAATTTTCTGTAAATATTCATGACAGTTAACCTTACGGGACTTGCTGGTTGTGTATATAGGCCACTCAACTATCTGAGCGTACCTTAAAACTTGCATGCCTATTGGAGTGAAATCTGCAAATGAGGCCCTGCCAGGGTGTCCCCAGTGAATGGGAGTAAAGTGGGTGGCCACAGTGGAAGGGGCCTTCCCAGTGGTAGCACCCATGCTTGGAAAACATCCACTTGGTAGAATCCTTGTATAATTTTAGGCATCAGGTAAGGAGCATCAGCTGATCCTGGCACGATCTTCAAAGATAGTATTTGAAAGAAAATATTTTCCTGGAGTGACCTGTGTCCTTCTAGTTCAGCGGTTCTCAACCTTTGGGTTGCGACCCCTTTGGGGGTCGAACTACCCTTTCAGAGGGGTCATGACAAGTCTCCCGTCACCCCTTCCTCCCCCTCCCCCCTGCCCCACCCACATGGTTGGGGGTCTCCACAACATGAGGAACTGCATTAAGGGGTTGCGGCATTAGAAGGGTCAAGAACTGCTGTTGCTTGAACTGACTTTCTCAAACAAAAGGGCTGAGTTCTTAGCTTCTTCCTAGCATTAAAAAAAAATCAGCTACTGCTTCATCACTGTCAGAAAAACAAAATAGCTTTTGGGTATGCAGCAAACACAGGCCACTAGATGTCTCCTGTACCTTGAAAGATTTCAAGCAAAACTTTTTATCCCTGTCATCTGCTAGTTTGTAGCATGAAGCGCAATATGGTTTAAGAAACCTATCACTTGAAGTATACAGTTCAGTAATCCATCACTGAATACAGGCTTGCCAAACACATATTTTGAGTATGAATGTTTTGGTTTTAGCAACAATATGCCTTTTTGCCCTCCATGAGACCATGACTTTGCATCTGGCTTCTCACTTGGGCTGGCAAATCTCTCGTGTGTTTGGCATCACTGATGTCCAAGAGGAGAGCCAACAAAATGAAATTTTAAAGTTCTCCCTTTTCAGCCAAGTAAACGAACTGGGTGTGCATGAAACACTTTTTTAGTTTCCGCTTCGGAAAAATACTCTTAACTTTATTCCATCCTCAACCAGAACAGGTTATTACATACAGTATCACAAGAATAGAAATTACAATATCAGTTAAAAGCAATGACTTTTAAAAGATTCAGTTTGCAAAAGAGAAAAACCCTGATCTAAAACCAAAAGTTAAAACAAGAGCACCACAACCTTATTCTAGAAAAATATCAGGCAGGCTTGAAGATTTGTTTTCCAATTTCAGTAGTGCTCGCACAAAATTTCACTACATTCTTTGTAGAGATGGTGTTGGTGCCAGAGGGCAGCATGCATATGTAAAAAATGATCTGATCTGCGAGGATCATTGGGGTAATAATAAACAAAATAAGGATACATGTCCTATTTATATTTCATTCTTTTCACAGGAACATCAGCGGTCAGCAAGATATATTCTACATCTTCCATCCAAAACTGCTGAAGAAAGAGCATTTAATAGGGATGTGTACAAATATTTGTAACATTTGTTATTTGTACAGATTTGTATGAATTCTGACATTCGTACCCAAATCGAATGTTACAACATTAGTACATTAACATCTGTATGAACAGTTTGGACATTTGTTAAACGGGGGATACGTATTGGATATGTATCTAATATGTATGCATTTGTGTCAGATATGTATTAGAGGGATATCAGATACATTCAGAGCGGATCTATTTGAACAAATATGAATATTCTAACATTCTATTTGTTACAAATCAAATGCCAAAAAAAAATTATTCATGCACATTCCTAGCACTTAATGAAAATTCCCTCCGTTTTTTATGGACTTACAGACAGGTCAGAGAGTTGGGTGTTTGGTACATATTGTTAATTTAGCATTTTCCATCAACCCTCATATGGTCAGAAGATGCTGAGATAATCCACAGACTGGATAGTCCCAATTAGGGGAGAAAAATCAACAGAAAAACAAAAAATGGACTTTCCCATCTGATCCCTTTCCTTTCTCCTGTATTTGCTAATAATATCTCATCTGATGACCTAAAGCTTTGCTGTTCTGGTCATTCATTTTGCATTAGGGCACCAGCTGGGCCACAGGCCAAATCAGACAGTTCTGTTTTGAGTGCTAAGTGGGTCTAGATCAGATCATCTTCTATGCCCCATAGCTGCGTAAGTACCAAACTCTTGTAAGCTATTCATGTCAAACAGTCACAGCTTTGTGCTTACCAAATGAGCAGAAACCCACTTGATGTTCTGCCAGGCTCAGTATCAACTTGCAGCTGCTGCTGTAGAGATCCCAATGGCTGGTTGGCCTCTCTGAATTTAATTGGACAAAATGTTCAGCAGTGCTGCCTGATATTTGCCTAAGCCAAGAGACACTTGGGTCTCAACTCTAGGAAGCTGCAAAAGGAGGTGATATAACAGACCCCTTAATTTCAACAGAGACCAGCGTCTGTACCTCAGCAGAGCCTGAAAACTCCTCTACAGAAACAAAACAAAGCAGCTAAGGATGTGCATGAATATCCATCGATGTCAGAATTCATACAATTAGGTTCAAATTCTAGCATTCGTGGACGAATCAAATTGGGACTACATTCATAGGCTCATCCATGAATCAAATATTTAGGTATCTGTCAAAGCTTCAGTTGAAGCTTCAGCAGATACTGGATCCCCCCTCCCCCGGCCTCCATTGGCCTCCTGCCCTCCCATGGGCTCTCAGTTCCCCCACACACGGGTCCCATCCCCCCACTTACCTGCCGCCTCACCTTCTTCCTAGGCCTTCCGGTTCTGCGTGCATGTGGGTGCAGAACAAGAAGTGCTGGAGAGTGCCAAAATAGGCCTGGGGATGCCAACAAGGCCTCCTGCCTGCCTCCCATGCTCCCCCTTACATTTGGGGGGGGCTTGGTGGTGACCCCAGTGTATTTCCATGCTCTCCAGAAGCCAAAATAGGTCTTCTAGAGGCCAAAAAGTCTTCAGTTCTGTGCGCAGCCCAGAAGTGCCTTAGGATAAGGTGCAGCGGCAGCAGCAATGGTGACAAGGAGGACAGGGAAGGGGGTGGGAAGAGAGGGGAGGGGGAGGCTGCATTCATTTTGTGCACAAATATTCATTTGAATTTTCATGCATGGAATTTGGCCGAAGCTGAATTTTTCCACATTCGATTCTCACCAAATCAAATGTGAAAAATGGCTTTGTGCACACCTAAAAGCAGCAGCAACAGAAAAGACACAACAAAACAAAGGGCAACAGAGGAAATATACAATGGTCAGTCATCGCCAGGGATTATGCAAACAAAGAGTACTCAGGATCCGCTCAATAGCCCACCATTAACACTTACACCACAAAAGGAAAAGACTTGTGCCTCCTTGTCTGAGACCACACAAAAGACAGATAGATTTGAATGTAACAGATTCAAATCAGTTTTTGTTGCACTTGGATTTTAAACATTCTAATCGAATAAACTATATTTGACATTCTGTTCAACTCAAATGCAACATAAAAAATTGTGCACACCCCTAGTGCCAAATTTCGCACCAGTGAGGCTGAGAGGGAAACCCTGACGCCTAGGGAATCCGAGTTTCTGTATGTTCCTGACCAGGCTCTTTCCTTTGTCTTCCAAAACAAAAGAATGCCAACAACTCAACTTAAGAATTAAGGGAGTAACTTGGCTGAGGAAATTTTCAAGTACTTTATATGACTTCCACATCTGTGGGGAAATTTGTGGCACTTCGACAATTAGACAGTAACTGTGTTGTATTCTCTACTGGATTTACATAATGTCAATGCATTTTTGCCTCTTCTTAGTAAAATTCCTTGGCTCTGTGAATTGCTGAAGAAGCTATGTTCTTCTCACTCTTTACTGGCAACTGAGGCCAGGAATTTCCTGTGGGAATGTCTTCCTGCCCACCTGAAGCTGACATAGATATGAAGTTGAACTCTTGGCCAACATGCCCTGTGCGCCTTTTCCCACACAGAGAACTCTGTGGTTTGCCTTTACTGGCTACGAAGTCCTGAGAATGATTTTTTTTTCCCCTTGTGGTTGTTCTGATTCTAGGAATGCCAGTCTCACAGTTTAAGAGCAAATGTGAGTTGGCAGGCATAGGTTTATCTCACAAACTTGGGGCTGGGGAAAGGTAGGGATATAGGAATAGTGAACTAAGCAAGAATAATTGAGTAACGTTAAAATGAACTACAGCCTCTGCAAACCGCATAGTGCTGGAAAAAGGAAGAGAGAGAGTTTTATTGTTTTTGAGAAACTGCCTCTTGGATTAGGCACAATCCACAACCAATTTGGATGGTTTCAAAACAAGGGCCCTTTCTGCACTGGGCCTTATTCTGGATTATATCTTGGAATAGGGACCTGCCATCCACATACTAGTGCAGACTATGGCAGGCGTCATCCAGGGCAGGCGTCTACGGCTATAAGCCCTAAAGAAATTTGAAAATGCCATCCTTCTGAGGGCTAACTGCTGGGAGACTGCAAGCAAGGCAGCTTGTGTGCTTATGTCCTGCTGGTGGACACTGGGCTAGACAGATGGACTAGATGGGCACAGGTCTGATCTAATGGGCCAGTGACCGAATCACCTCAAGTAGCTGATACCGGAGTGTGAGAATAGCATCCCTAACAGATCAGTCCAGCCTCAGTTCACCAGCCATTTTCCTTCAAGTGCTGTCAGATGACTACTCAAGGTGGTCTGGTCAGGATACTAGGGGGGTATACCAGATGACACCCATTTCCCTGTGCTCCAAAAGACTGCCTGCTTCCAGGACTGTTTCTGAAGACATGAGGAAATGCTCTCAGCCTGCAACTTCAAGGCTGGGGAACCTCTGTCCCCCGGCTTTGAAACTAGGCTGGACCAGTCCAGCTATATCATAAATAGCCATCAGTGTGCTCTGTGGCACCCGCTACACTCCTGATCCAGAATGCTCTTCCCTAGCTAAGAGTGTTCCCTGCAGTACAGATCTGTGGCTTACATGAGGAAATTCCAACAGGTACCATTGAATGAAACCAGCTTTTTTAATGGGCTCAGTAACTGAAATGGGGGACAGTAAGCACTGCAGTTTACCAGCTGTCCCAGACGCATTCAGCATGGCTTGGTGCTGAGCTTAGTCTTTTATTACTGCACCCTTGCAGATTTTTAGTCCCAGCTGCATCACATGCAAGTAGCAACTTGATCCTTTGCCAGTGGCCCATTCCACCCTACTTAAGCCCCTGAGATGGGGACTTAATATCAACTAGAAATCTCTGACATGTATTCCGAACACCGTGTAGGATTTGGATTAACTTCTTCTACTTTATTTCAAATGTCTCCATGAAAATGACATAACTTAATGTAATGGAGGGCCAAGATTTCCTCTACTACGGTTAATACTAAAAGTGCACATATATTAACATGTATGTTGCATATATTCAAAGTACTATGACATTTGTTCTTTCTTTTACTCTAGTAGTACAACTCTGGTAATTCCATCTGCTACTTCAGCTTGTGGTTTTGGTCAAGTTTTTATTTTCATTTGGCTGCAAAACATCTTGTTTCCAAAATATGAATGCGGGTCTGAGGTAACCAGAGGCAGAATCTGATCCTGCCATGCAAAAAAATAAAAATAAAATAAAATAAAAAGATGATACTCTGGGGAGATTTTGCATTATGTTTATGTTATTATTTCCAGTGTCTGGTGAAAATCGCTGAGTCAGGAAACATTCCCTGCTGGGAATTTCCAGTTCACAGAAATGATTCAAGGCTTCCTACATCCAGAATGCAGATGCTTGCCAACGTAAAGGGCAGCGGAGTTGAGAAGATTTCATTTGGGACACTTGATGCTTTGGATAGTGTTGGTACCTTTGAAAACAAAAAGAAGCGGCACCCATGTTTTTTCACTCCTTCTCAGAATAAAATACAAAGGAATGTACTGCTGTTAAGAGCTGTTTGAACATGTTGACTGAGGTTAAAGAGACACACCTGAAGCACAATATTTTCCCAATTTTGGTGCTCATGAATGAATGAAGTGATTCTCCAGATTAACTGTTGCTTTCTGTCTCAAACTAAGTACATCTTTCAGGCTGAGGGACAAGCAGGATGCCTCTGAGGCCATTTGCTGGGATTCCAGAGCAGGAGAAGGTTTGCCCTTGTCTCTGCAGAGAATTGCCTTTGTCTCTTTGTCTCTCTATTCAGGTTCCAGGACTTCGCTAACACTAGAGCTGTGAGTGGGGTTTCTGCAAAAACACAACACAAAGTACACAGCAGGCAAATATTCACCATCTTGAATTTTTAAAACAAATAGGTTTCTCATCCCTGCTATAGAAGCATAATATGCTTGAAAGGATGCTGGCAATTTGTGTGGAAGTCCCAAATGTAATGGGATTTCATGTGCCGAAATATTGTGTGCCTTCGCTCACCCAATGACAAAAAATGAACAATGCAAACTAGTGTCACCTTAACTAGAAAAGGATGAAGTAGATCTATAGTTTTACCTACACTGCATCATTTTTATATGCCTCAAAACTGCCAGTATTTCTTGTATCGCCATTACCTTTGTCATTACTGGGCATATTGAATGTCAAGCCAGAACCATCTGAAATAGCAGTGAGGAGACAGGTATGCAAGCTATTTAAAGACTGTGGTATAAAAGAAGACAAGCCACTGTCCCACAAAGTAGCCTGTCAGAGAGAAACTTGCATAGCTGAGGTTTAGTATCCAGTAATTGCTGAGAGCATGACCTTATTTCCTTGACCATCTTGGTCTTCATGCCTGCCACACCTTCACCACAGATTGTTTTGTACAACCTGCAGGAGCCATCTCTATTGTGAAGCAGCAAATCATTCTGTTAAGTCTGTCACAGACCAGAGACAGCTTGCTGGTGTTCTAGTTTTAGCTACATCTGGGGCCTTTCTGCACTTGCACTGTTGATAAGCCTGTCAAAACATTTCTGGCAATTTTGGTCACCTAGACCAGGCTACACTACATCCAATGTGGACGAAGCCTGCTAGCATGAACAGAGCCTTCCCTTAACCCAGTCCACCATGCAGAAAGGACCCCTTCCTGGAGAAGCTTAAGCATAAGTGTGTAAAGGCCCATAAACTGTGATGTATACATTGCTTAACCAGTAAAAGCTGAAGAGCCTAAAACCGAATGTCTGGAAACATTTGAAAACCCTTTCACAGAAAGGTACACTTTCCTTGGATGTTGGGTACCATCAAGTTGTGACTGAGCCCTGATTGACTACATGGGAATCTCCTCCTGCACCTCTATGCAGTTTTCTTGGCAGAAACACTGAAAGTGGTTTGCCATTACCTACTTCTGGGGAGGGGGTGGGGATCGAACTGATGACCCTCTGTTTTCTAGGCTGCTTGCACTATCACTGAGCTACAGCCACTCCCATAATATCCTTAAGTAATCCATAAATCATTGGAATTTATTCAGTTCAATGGTTGTCATTTATTTTGAAATAAATGAATAAAAAGTTGTCATTTGTGTCCTTAGGGCAGGGGTCCTTAATCAGGTGCCCATGGACACCTTCGGGGTCTGTGGAAAGATTTCAGGGTGTCCACGAACTTGAATTGGCCATGTTGAGTGTGATAAAGTTATCTGCCACTACAGTCTGAGAAGGGTCCATGGTAGGGATGTGCATGAATATTTGTGCTATCCGGATTTGTACGAATTCTGACATTCGTGGACAAATCGAATGGGGTCTATATTCATCGGCCCTGTTTGTCCAGAAATCGAATTATCTGCTATTTGTCGAAGCTTCAGCAAAGGTTGGATGGCCCCATGGCCTCCTGTCCCCCCCCCCCCCCCGCAGCCTCTTGTTGTTCCACTTACCTTTTGTCATGCCACACAGAACTGGAAATGCTGATTCAGCCTCCAAAAAGCACAGAAATGGGCCTAGAGATGCCACTGTCGCCTCCCATTCCATTCTGGTGCTCTCCCTTACCTCTGAGGAAGCCAAGGTGGCATCTCTGAGCCAGTTTGGTCTAGTGCAGTGATGGTGAACCTTTTGAGCTCAGTGTGTCAAAATTTGCAAGAAAACCTAGCTTAACTCGGGTGCTGTGTCACATCTAGAAATATCCATAATTTTGTGATATTTGTAGCTCTAGTAAAAAAAGTTATATTTTTGATATATGTATTTTATTAAAAGCAAAAACAAATAATTCTTTACATTAGGGACTTTTGTTGCTGAATTTCGCTTGCTAAATCTTCAGTTAAAAGTTGGTATTTGGTACACTTCAAGAACGAGCAAGCACTACACACCCAGGTACCAGGGTGACCAGGTGTGTCACCCAAAAGGGCTTGGGGTGTCACCTGTGACACACGTGTCATAGGTTGGCCATCACTGGTCTAGTGGTTAAGGAGCTGGACTCTTATCTGAGAATACCGGGTTTAATTTCACCCTCCTCCATGAAGCCAGCTGGGTGACCAACTATCTTTTGAGTTCTCACAGCCCCATGTACCTCAAAGGGTGTCTGGTGTGGGGAGAAGAATAGAAAGCTTTGTCAGCCACTTTGAGTCCCCTTAAATGGGTAAGAAAAGTGGGGTAGAGAAGCCAACTCTCTTCTTCTTCTTCTCTGGGGCTATTTTGGTGCTATTTGGAGGCTGAATCCACACTTCTGGTTATGTGCACACAGCTCCCCATCCAGGTATCACACAACGTGGTGGGAGCTGTGTGTGCAGTACCGGAAGGCCTATTAGGAAAGCATGCGGAAGCAACGGCGATGGCAGCAACAGCAGGTGAGTGGGGGTGGGTGGGAAGGGAGGAGTGGAAGGGTCCACTTCATTTTGTGCTTGAATATTTGTACAAATGCCAGTGCATGAATACAGAGCCCCCCACATTTGTGGTGGGGGATTTGGCCAAAGATAAATATTCCCACATTCGATTTGTATTGAATCCAATGTGGGAAATTGGCTTCATGAACACCTCTAGTTTTTCCTGGTGTTGCATTCTGAGGAATCTGTGGTCTTCACCTGACTGGCAAAGGGGTCCATGGAACAAAAAAAAAAAAAGGTTACAAACCCCTGCCTTAGGGTATTATTTTTTAACTAGCTGTTGAAATTCAGTAGTGAATCACTGAACAATGACCAACAGTATCAGGGATAGTACACCTCACACACCCCTAGGAAAAAAAGCAGAGGGAAGTTTCAGCCTCATTTGACTTCCTTGTATTTGACAAGCCTCAAGCACTGTCTGACCTCATGAATGTACATGATTCAGGCTACCTTGTTTACAACCAGCTTATCAGTTATTAGATAAGGAGGTGGTGTGGCTCAAAGGACCAACTGCTGAGAGGGCAGGTTGTGTGTTCATGGCCTGAAGGGAGTCTTTCCCAGGTAACCACCTGGTCATAGTGAGAACAGGTTGTTGGTGTCATATAGTAGGGTATTTCCTACAGTGTTTGTGTTCTTGTGTTTTTAATTAATTAACCCTATATCAGCCCAATTACAGAAAACAGATTCCTGAATTGTGTTACAAGTCTGTTTATTTAAGGGTCCCATTGTATTTTATATTATTTATGTGGTGCACAGCCTCAAATGATTTGGGAATGTACTCAAGATATATTTTAGAAACAATACAAAAGGGAAACATTCAGAGTTTTAAAATTAATGGAAAAAGATTTGGGGAAAGCAAAAAAAAAGGCTGTGTAAATGTGTAGTGTTAAAAGGGCTCATGCATCTTGCTGGAACAGCTAGGTAATTTAAGACACCTGAAGTAAAATCAGAGTAGGTACTTGATGAGTCCTCTAGGGTGGTCATTCTGTAAATTGGATGCTGTGACCAAAAAGGTCACCATTACAGCCACTAACCGCCTAGAGAGAGGATCCTGAAACCGAAAGAAGAAAAGGAAGAAGAAGAAACTATGAAAGGGTGCTAAACTTGTGGTCCTCCAGATTTTCCAGAACTACAACTCCCAGCATTCTGTGCCAGATCCAGCTAGCATGAAATCCATCACTATGCCAACAAGGGATGTCCCAGAGACACCTGAAACAGTACAGGTGGGAGAGAGCATTGTAACAGCTCTGAGCTTGTGAAATTCTGCATTCAGCCTTCCTGTACCTTTCTATGCCGCTGTGATGGAGTGGGGAGCAGGTGTACCGTATAACACAAATGCTGCAGAAGTGTACACCTCTCATTTACTAAGGCCTTCTGATCACACCATTAGTCACAGAGATGTTGGAATGACCAGCTGAACTAGAACTTCGAAAAAACTTTAAAAACCAGTACCTATTAGCCACAGCCATCATCGCTGCTGGGCAGGTATGATGAGTGCTATAGTCCAATAGAAGGCCAACCGGTCTCCACCATTGGTTAAACAGACAAATGGTTGGGCTCAGTCTGAGAATGCTTTGTATTGCGGCTGTGCACAAATATTTGTATAATTTATTTGGATGAATCTGGACATTCATATACCAATCAAATGTCCAGACATTCGTACTTTAGTATTCATACGAATATGAATATTTTGAATTATTCATACAAATAATTCGGACATTCGTATTTCTATGGATACATACGCATCTTGTGATGAAAACAGGATGTGTACAGATGTGTACGATACTCGTATCATTGTATACGTATTGAATATTCGTATGGATAGATACGAATGTATTCGTATCATTTTGAATACAGCTGATTTTTTTCTTTATTCATATGAATTCAGATTTTTGAATATTCGATTCTTTACAAATCAAATGTCAAAAATTGCATTCATGCACACCCTCACTTTGTATGTTCTTTGCTGCGTTCGCTATACTCAAAATCAAATACTGGCTATATTTTAAGACTGACATTCACATGCGAAGCAAAAGCCATTGTGCCTTCATTCAAGGCTTTATTACAATTGTAAAGGTGAGAAAGAAGATGAAGAGTTGGCTTTTCTATTCCATTTTTCTCACCCATTTAAGGGGACTCAAAGCTGCTGACAAAGCTTTTCTATTCTTCCCGCCACAACAGAACACCCTGTGACGTAGGTGGGGCTGTGAGAGCTCAGAAGAGAGCTGTGACTAGCCCAGGGTCACCCAGCTGCCTTCATGGGGGAGGGCAGAATCGAACCCGGTATTCCCAGATAAGAGTCTAGCTCTCTAACCACTAGACCAAACTGGCTCCGTGGTGGCATTCAGGCAGCAGCATCACCAGACAAAGCAGCTGCACAGTCACCTCCACAGCAGATTCAGAGGCACGGTTGTTGGTGGCAGAGATCAGGTAGGGGTGCCACTGGGCAAAGTGGCTGGCTGCCTACAGAATGGATTCAGATGTGATTGGGTGGCAGTGCCACCTGGGAAAATGTGTCTGGAGCAGCTTCAAAAGTGTGGAAGCACCTCTGGAGTGGCTATGAAGGCAAAGTCATGCCTTTGCATTCATTTTATTACTTATGTAAGTGCCACACCACACCTCCACAGCAGCTATGAAGAGCCCTGGCTCTCTTCCCTTTGGTTCAAACATTTGACAAACTTTTGAAGTAGGGATGTGCCTGAATGGGTTTTTTGACATTCGATTCATAATGCTGGGGAAGCTTGGCTCACCTTGGTTGTCCCAGGCAACAGATAGGTCGTCATTGGAGGAAGGGCTGATGGCCACAAGGCATGACAGGTAGGATGCCTCTAAAGGCCATTTGCAGGGATCTGAGAACAGCTGAAGGTTTTGCCTTCGTCTTCTGCTTGACAATACCCAGAAGCAATTGATGGGCCACTGTGTGAGACAAGGTGCTTAAGATTAATCATGTTCATGTGTGGTTTTGATCACGGCCCTTCTTTGCTGGCACTCTTGCCTAGGTTCCTTTCCAAGCTTCAAGATACCCTTAAGTAAAGCTCAGTTCTTGGTGTTTCCCCTAAACTGAGATGAATGTCAAGGTTGAAATAATTAAGTTTGTTTACCTGGATGAGCATTTGTTTGCATCATCTGTAAAATATGGATTTGCATAGTGCATTGTTACCTGTTTGCGATAATATTAATGTAAAATAAAATAAATTATAATGATAATAAAAAGCATTAGTTTAATTTGCTATCACAAATATTGCATAGGGTTGGGCAAGACAATCCTTGTGTGCCTTTCCAACTCCAAAATTCCATGATTCTATGATTTCTGGGTGCCTGCTGTAAGAACTCAAGAAATGCCCTGATGAAACATATTTCAGAGCCTATTCACATGTAACTTCGTGGGTTGATACAATGCTGTGTCTAGAAGCTCATCAGCAGCTCCATGTGAAGCTGTGGAGATGTTTTTAACTTTTCCACAGCTTCAGAAGGTCAGGCTGCTGCCAGATCTCCCGGATGACCCAGGATAGGGGTGGTGCTGTAGAGTGTGGATACACTTCTCCTGAGTGCCCAGAACTGAGGCATTTTCGCACTACATCCATTCCATTTGGAACGGGTGTAGGACGGGAAGCCTAAGACACTTCAGGACGCTTTGACCATTCACACATAGGAGCGCAGGAACACGTGTAAACGCGTTCCGGCGCGCCTGTGTGCGAATGCTCAAAGCATTCTGAAGTGCCTTAGCCGGCAAACGCCGGCAAGGGGCGGGGAGACGGCTGCCGAGGCTCCCGCAGCCAGCAAGGTAGGCAATCAGCTGATTGTCAGCCAGCGCTGGCGGGAGAGGCGAGGCTGCGGCTGTCAGGGAGAGAGAAACATGAGCAAATGCTTCTCTCCCTGAACAGCTACAGGTGCTTCGTCCGCGCCAGAACGGATGTAGAGCACTTTAAAGTACTCTACATCTCGAATGCATGCAAGACAGCTCTGGACACGTCGGAGCGCAAGCCCCGCTGCGGCAATGCGTATGCCGCGTTCGAGGCTGTCTTGCACGCGTTCGAAAACCCCGTGTGCGAAAACGCCTCTGGTGTGGAAGGGTAAGTGCAAACAGGCTTGGGTGTCTATCTGCCTGTTTCCACCAGAGTCAACTTGTTTGATATGGAAGTCCACAAGAAGGACACAAGCATGATAACTTGAGCTGCTCACAGCTTCCCACCCACCAGCTGGCCTTTGGAAACTTACCACCACCTACACCCATCTTCCATTAATTTGTTCACAATTCTATCCCTCCCTTCCTACAAAGATTTCAGGGTAGGTCACACATTTTAAATACATATAAAACAGTTTTAAAAAGAAGAAGGAACGTTCTACCATATGTGGTGGACTTGCAAAAAATCAAAGAAATACTGGGTACAAATTTATAAAATAGTATGAAATTAATATTAAAGAAGCATTTTTTATTTAAACCAGAACTGTTTTTGCTGGGTATAATAGATAACACTTTGGATAATATTAATGTATTGGTATCATATATGGTGACGGCAGCAGGATTACTATATGCACAAAAATGGAAGGAGAAGGAGATCCCCACGGAATATGAACGGTTAATTAAATTGATCAACCTGGCAGAAATGGACAAATTGACGAACTTGTTAAATGACAGAACAATTGATAAATTCTTAGAAGATTGGCACCCTTTTATTAACTATCTATGTGAACTTCAAGTGCCGACAGAAGGTTTTGACTAAAAATGAAAAAGGCAGTCGGAAAATGACAAGAACGACAAAAGAAGCAAAGGAACAAGTGATATCAAGAAGGGAAGTCGGAGAAACGGGCGAAGTCATACAGAATAATAAGGCAATATATACTACGGGAAGATACAAGAAATTGTATGATAGATATTGTTTGTTTTTAAATGTCATATTGCTTTTATAATCAATAAAAATAATTTAAAAAAAAAGAACACACATCATTTTTCAAACACCATTTTGAAACTCCAACAGGTAGCAAACAGAAGTTGTTTGCCATTATTTTCTTCTGGGGTGGATTAAACATCTGCTTTCTGGGCAGATGCTTTGCTACTGATCTACACATACACCCAGATGATGCTTATGGCTTTCACAATCTCTGCACTGTTTTTCCTAGTCATCTTTTCTTCTCTTTTAACTTGCTTTAGAACTACTGTTGCTCTCCTCACTTCTTTATAACTCCTTTCGCTCTCTTCACTTTGCTGAAGCACATTTTCATGTCACTGAACTCACAGTTATTCGTGCTACGTTCTTCTCTGGGTCTGCGATAGCTTTCCAATTGCCATAAAGCTCATCTCCTCCAAGGGCCTCCTGAAAGCCCATTTTAGGGAACAAATAAAAACCTGCCCCAATTCTCTTTGCAATATCTTGTACACATCTGAACTGCTGTTTGCTTTCTTAAAATGTGAATTGAACTCAGACCTGTCATTTGTGAATCATATTTATGCTGCCTTTGTGCCTGAGCACAACAAAAGCATTTTGAACCAGGAATATAACCCCTAAGTAAAATGACTCAGGAGGAGAAAAAAGTAAAACAGCACAAATTGATGACACTGGCCAGTTGTAAAACCAAAGATATGCATGAGCCATTTGTCTGCACATGCAGCCTCTTAACCCCTTCCTTTGTGGTCTGCCAGATGTAGAGCCAGAAACCTCTAGAGTTTATATGCACCACAAAAATAATGTGGAATTGATTTAATACTGAGGTTTACACCAGACAAAGGTTGCCATGCTTTTCTGCTCTGGACGTAGGAGGTCATGGCGGTTAGTGGGAGATTTCCGTTCCTGATTGTGGTTCATGCAAATGGGCCCTGTAAATGAGTAAAAATGAGAGGCCACAACTTCTAATAAGCAGGGAGAAGAAAATATAACTGAGATTAATATAAGCACAAAATTCATTTTGTCTGTGATCCCACTTGACTTTTTAAAAGTGGTATTACAAAAAACAGATGTGAACGCACATTCTGCCAATTTCCAATTTTTGTTCTTGTTGTTGTTAATTCCATGTTTAAAAAGTCAGCTGTGGCCCTGGCTGTGGCTGTGGTGGGCAGGCGGGTGGGTAGGCAGGCAGGCTGGACTTTCTCACTTGCTGCCTGGCATTCCTCCTTCCCATGCCCTGGGAGCATTGTGGCAGCAGCTGAAAGGGCAGGCGGGCAGGCAGGTGGGCAGGTGTGTGGACGGTCGGGCAGCCGGGAGACCAAGGTGAAGGTAGTGGCCAGAATTGTCAACTCAAAGTGGCTAACAAATCTCCTCTCCACAAAAGAAACCCTGTGAGGTAGGTGGGGCTCTGAGAGCTCAGAAAGAGAGCTGTGGTTAGCCAAAGTTCACCCTGCTGGCTTTGTGGAGAAGTGTGGAATCGAACTGGGAAGGCAGCATTTCTAATCTATGAACTGCCTGTGCCTTACGATCTGGAGGGGAGGCCCTCCTGGTTGTCCCACCACCCTCAGCAGCAAAATGGATGGGCACCTGGAAGAGGGCCTTCTCAGTGATGGCCCCCAGGCTATGAAATAGTCTCCCCCTTGAGGTGCATCAGGCTCCCTCACTGTATATGATCAGGAGGGCAGTGAACACACACCTCTTTGTTCTGGCCTTCTGTTAAATGGGGACACATTCTCCCTTCCCACTTGCAGACACTGTTGTTTTAATATATGCTTTTATTTTTTTTAATATATTTTATTTTAAATGTTGTTACCCACCCTGAGACCTGCAGGTATAGGGTGGGATACATACATACATACATACATACATACATACATACATACATACATACATACATACATACATACATACGCACGCACGCACGCACGCACGCACGCACGCACGCACGCACGCACGCACGCATGCACGCATGTACAGCCGTTTCCTGGTTTTGAAGACTCCCCACTCATTGCCAGACTGAAGATTAAAGATGCTTTTCCCATTTAAATTTACTGCTATTTGCAACCTTTAAAACTGGGTTCAGTTATTTCCATCTGGGCATTCCAAGCACCATATCTTGATGAAACAGCAGATCAATGGGGCATTTGAATTACAAATCAGATTCATTTCACTTTTTTTTTTAGAGTTTTCTATGTCTTTGTTGTTACCTATGCATTTCACAATATAAAAACCGGAAAAATAAAGTTTATCACCAGAGATAAGATATGGAGGTAGGAAGTTGGAGGGATATTGAAGGATATGACTCACTGACCCTGCCTTCAAGCCAATGCTAGAGAAAAACTAAGAAGCTAGTCACTGCTTTCAAAACTGGAGTGTGCAAACACAATAAATATTGCTTTTCAGTCATTCTGCTTTACTGTGTTTACACAGTTCCAACGTATTATGAAGTATCTTTCTTTTTTACTTTTGCAAATGTTTAATACACAACCAAGGATTCCATAGCTTACATACTACCAACAGTATAACAGAATCAGCAACAAATAACAAACATTAAATGACCCATACAAGAAGTAACCCCTGTCACAAAAACATAAACTGCTTTATTCCTTAATAGGGTAAAGATGACAGTTAACCAATATGCCTACAAACAAACATTTATATCACCTTCCATCAGTACAGTATTGTAGCCGTAGTCTAGCTCTGCAGACGAAATCCAGAGGCCTTGGGGAGCAGATCGGAGCAGCTGTGAGGCTGCCGAATTTGGGGTAGCAGCTTGAGAGCTGCTACGATGGTCAGTCTGGAATCCCTACTATCTGGAAGTCTGCCACGTGTTTTATGGTAGATGTGATCAGCTGGAGATGGTAAATGATCAGGCTGGAGGCAGGGTGCAGGCAGAAAGACTCAGATCTTTAATTTTCCCGGGTATAAATACAGCAGCAAATCAGGATATGGAGGAAATGATGTAAGAGGGAATCAGGCAAAGTGATTGGTGGAACTGGGTGTGGAATCTCCTGTCTGTTTCTCCAACTATGAGATGCTGCCTATGCATCCATTCTAATACCCATTAATATGCCTGTCCTCCATAACTTGGAAATGTATCCAGGGTATCACACAAAAACTGTGTCATATTGACGTAACCTTCATGGACCATGGTGGGTCCTCCAGATGCCACCTGAGTGTGTGACCTTTTCTCTATGAGTCATTTGTTCCCCAATCAGAAAATTGTGTGATGCAGGGATAAGGATGAGTGGACTCTACTGGAAAAAAATGGCTTCCCTTTTGCTTTCCCTTGTACCTTTTAGGCACAGTAGAGGAGGAGTTAACGCTACTTGATTGCTACTCTTGTTCATCTCCATGTTATAGCTATGACGAACAATTACAAATTATGGATTATGGATATCCAAGACTAATCAAGGACGAATTTCATGAAATACATACAGGTGATGCGGCATATAAACAGAATGGTAAACATTGCATTTTGTTAGGAAAAGGAGGATTTTATTAGAAATGGAAGCCACAGTGCTGAGGAATGAAGTAAAAATACACAAGCAAGCTTGTTTTTCAACATGCAGCTCTCTGACATGTACATCAAATAATTCCTGAATATTTGTGACCTCTTTCTGCAGGCAGAACAAATAACTTTTTGTGTGAGGGAAAGGATGTGCAGTGACCAGCAAAAGTTGTTTTTCTCCTGGAAACTGCCTCCCTTCCCCTTTCCCCAGAGAACTCTTACCAGTCTAGGCCACTAAAGATGTACCACAACACAATTCCAGTCTTGTGCAAAGAAAAATATTTTTTTTCCTGTCTCACAAGCCCATATCCACTGTGAGGAGTATGTATATATTTGCGTATACATTTTATTTAAAATATTTTTATTCTGCAAATTCATAAAACCATAATTAAGAGAAAGAGGTGCCCTGTTCTCACTTAACCTTCCAAGAGCAGTTCCAGTCAGTCCTGGGACCACTACCATCCTGAAATGTCCAGGAGGTCATTTCAGCTGTCTCAGACTGTGCAAACTGTGGACAGGTAAAATCTTGTCCACAGTTTCACTAGGAGCAACTAATGACCCGCATTTGCATCTTTTTCTGGGTGCAAACCTGCAAATGGGGAGGGCAGTGTGGCTGCACATTTGCATGTTGCAGGCTGGTCACCATAGCAATATCCAGGTGCAAGCTGGCTGTTCCCATGGGCATTGCCATGACAATCTAGCCTGCCAGGGTTGGGCCATCCATATTTCAAGTGCTGATGGTCTAGCTAGGGGCTGCACCAGCAGTTGAAGTGTGGACAGCTCCCGCCACACCTGATTGTCACCTCACTGGGAATAGTATTATTATCATTCCATTAGAAACGGTGTTTCCGCATTCTAAAATGGAGAGCTAGAAGTGTCATTCTTGGTGGCAGATTGTGATGCTTCCTCCGTGAACCTAGAAAGGTGCTGTCACACTGGGGTAAGTGGAGATCCGGCCAAACACAGAAGTGATGTAGAAGTATTGCCACTCTGTCATTCTGCATTTAAGACCAGTGGTACTAAGGCTTCATCCAGATATTGGTTACTTATTCCACTATATTTGGATATACTCCTGAATAAAGTATGGATATTCATGGGTTTGAAGCGACAAGGAGGTGGGGTGGCATGGCTGTGGCTGTGCATACCATGTCACAATCACCATGGCAATGGCTGGGCACATGGTGAAAGTTGCTGTAGCCGTTGGTATGGAGATTTGGACAATCCAAGAAGGACCATCCACACTTTACTTAATTTGGGGACAGTACCAATGCTTGTGGTACATTCCATGCAGTTAAGTGTGAACAGGGCGTTTGTTAATTTTATATTCCTGCTCATCCTCATTGTTGTTGCAATTGGCTGGTGTTTATGCATTGGGATACAAGGGAGGGAAAGGAGTCTGGGATCATGTGGGAGTGGTGAATCACTTGTTATCTACTGTAAGCAAAATGTTTTATTAAATAATTCAGATAGACAACTGTGTGCGACCTGAAATATTGGGTGAGAAGAGAAGGAAGCCAGGAAGCGAACAGTGTTTCCTCCCAATGTAGACTCTGGCATTGTTTTAGCTAACTTATTTTATCTGTTTTATCATGATTTTATTGGGTCCTGCCTTCAAGTATTGGGCAGGATAGAAATATAAATAAATACATAAGGACATTTCTTCTGAATTCTGCTCCCTGATTTACAGACCTGGCCATTTCTTGATATCTCAAGGAGAGGGCCTTCTTGTGGATCCTTCTCTCTTTTAGAGGTGCAAGGCATAAGAACATGCAAGAGGGCCTTTTCTGTGGTGGCCCCCAACTCTGGCACAGTTTCCCTCTTGAGGTTCACCAGGCACCTACACTGTATAGTTTTGTGCACCTGGTTAAAATGTATTTTTTCATCAGACTTTTGATGGCTAAATAGCTTCCTTGGGGTGCTATCCTGTTAGGGAGGGAGGGTGGGAGTAGGAGAGACGGTTATATTTTTAACCAGGCTTTAATATTTTATATGTTTTATTCTTTCTTATCAAAATCATCCCTGGGACATTTTGGTGAAGGGTGAGATATAAATTTCTTAAATGAATAAATAAGTTGACATTGTAAAATTGTAAATACAAAGGACATAAATTAGAGGTGTGCACGAATGCAATTTTTGGGATTCAATTTGAATCGAATATCCAAAAATTTGATTTGATTCAAATCTTTAATATTTGAATTTACCCAAATTCGATTTGACAACAACATTTGTATGTACCCGTTTTTCTCCTGTATGGATCCTTAAGAATGCATACAGATGTGGGAAAGATGCTTACATGCAAGTACTCATAAGGTACATACCCGTACACATATGAATGCCCAAATAATTCAAATGAATACATTCAAAAATTCAAAATTTGTTTGAATGTTTAAATTCAAAATTAAAGACATACCATTTGAACCTGAATGTTTTGAATATTTGTACACATCCCTAGCATAAATACTGATTTATTTATTTAAAACTTTATATCCCACCTTTCACTGAAAGGTCCCAGGATGGGCTGCAATAAAAGTGATAAAATATATAAAGTATTAAAACGTATTTAAGTATATGTACACAAGCAGATAAATATAATAAAAACAGGAAGTAAGCTTGACTCAGCACACAGCTACTGATAGAAAAAGGTTCAACTCTTCCCCTGCATTCATATATAGTAGGGAAAATCCTAAATACTTAAGGGCATGATTGCCATAATTCTATTAAAGGGTTCTCTGTTTAACTTCCATGTCTAGAGACGGATGCCATGATTAATTCCACCCACCTTAGTTTGCACTTTCTGCTTGGCACGGCTTCCTACAGTGCAGCTATAGTCCAGGTATTAATCAATCTTTAAGAACGACTGTTTCCTGTTTGACTTTGGTTTCATTGACAGTCTGAACTGCTCTTCAAGGTCTAGTAGTTGAAAAACTCCCAGTGACTAAATAGGCAACTTGGAAATAGTGGGTGATGCCCACTTAAGTAATTATTATTATGTAAAAGCAGCAGTTACACACAGCAAACGAGATGACTATGCTGGATTTCATATTATATCACTAGTCGGGCACTTCCCAAGCACCTAGGACTGCGTGATGTATCGGCAAATTATGCGAGCAGACCCCAGTAAAGTGGCTTTTTGTAGTTGGCAGATGGATATCTTGTCAATGCCAATGGTTTTTAGGTACCCGCTGAGATCTTTTGGCACCGTGCCCAGTGTGTTGAGGATGACTGGGACCACTTTCACTGGTTTTCGCCAGAGTTGCTGAAGTTCAATTCTCAGGTCTTCGTATCTGGTGAGCTTCTCCAACTGTTTCTCCTCAATTCTGCTGTCACCTGGGATAGCAACGTCAATGATCCACAACTTCTCTTTCTCAACAACTGTAATGTCAGGGGTGTTATGCTCCAGTTTTCTGTCAGTCTGAAGCCTGAAGTCCCAAAGAAGTTTTGCCTGTTCATTTTCAACAACTTTTTCTGGCTTGTGATCCCACCAGTTCTTTGCCACTGGCAGATGATACTTTTGGCACAGGTTCCAGTGGATCATTTGTGCTACAGCATTGTGTCTCTGCTTGTAATCAGTTTGTGCGATCTTCTTGCAGCAGCCGAGTATATGGTCGATTGTTTCATCCACTTTGCAGAGTTGGCACTTTGGATCTTCTCCTGATTTTTCAATTCTGGCTTTGATGGCATTTGTTCTTATTGCTTGTTCTTGTGCAGCAAGAATCAGTCCTTCTGTTTACTTTTTCAATGTTCCATTCGTAAGCCAAGACCAGGTCTTTTCCATGTCCACTTTGCCTTCGATCTTCTCCAGGAACTGTCCATGCAGTGCTTTATTGTGCCAGCTGTCCGTTTGGCATTGAATTGCAGTTTTCCAGTACTGGTTCTTGGTTTGCTGCACCTTGAGAAGCTTCTGGTTGTTGACTTCAATCAAAGCTGATTCTTTGCTTTCTGCCACGTAATCTGCTAATGCATGCTTCTCTTCTTCCACTGTTTGCTTCACTTGCAAAAGTCCTCTACCGCCTGCTTTCCTGGGCAAGTACAACCTGTCGACATCACTCCGAGGATGTAGTGCATGGTGGATCATCATCAGTTTTCTGGTTTTTCTGTCTAAGTTGTCCAATTCCAACTGAGTCCAGTTCACAATTCCCGCAGTGTATTTAATGACTGGTATGGCCCAGGTGTTTATGGCCTTAATGGTGTCACCGCCATTCAATTTACTTTTCAAGATTTTTCTAGTCCTTTTGATGTACTCTTTACTGACCACATATTTCACATGGCCATGCTTAATGTTATCCAGTTGCAAGATACCAAGGTATTTGTAGGCTTCTGGCTGGTGGGACCTGATGGCTTGACCATTTGGCATTTCAATGCCTTCACTTTCAGTAATCTTCCCCTTCTTCAGTGCCACTGTGGCACATTTGTCCAGGCCAAACTCCATACTGATGTCACTGCTGAATATTCGCACTGTGTTGGTCAGTGACTGGATCTCGATTTCAGATTTTCCATAAAGCTTCAAGTCATCCATGTACAGTAAATGTGAAATTTTCTGTGAATTCCTGGCAGTTTGATAGCCCAGGTCTGTTTTCTATAGGATGAGTGACAGTGGGATCATAGCAATGATGAAAAGCAGTGGGGACAATGAATCCCCCTGGAAGATGCCCCTTTTGATGTTGATCAGTCCGTAGCTTTCATTTCCGACAAAAAGCTCAGTCTTCCAGTGTTTCATTGCACTTTCTATAAATTTGGTGATGTTCTGACTGATCCCGATGGTTTCCAGGCACTTTGTGATCCAACCATGTGGCAGTGAATCAAAAGCTTTTTTATAGTCGATCCAAGTCATATGCAGGTTTGTTTTTCGGCTTTTGCAGTTCTCCAGAATCATTTTGTCAATCAGTAGCTGGTCTTTTGTACCCCTGCTTCTCCGTTTGTTTCCTTTTTGCTCTACTGGCATGATGTTGTTGTCTTCGAGGTAGTCTTGAATCCTGTCTGCTATTATGCCTGTCAGCAGCTTGAGCATAGTAGGTAGACAAGTTATCGGCCTGTAGTTTCCTGGTGTGGCTCCCTTTGCTGCATCTTTCTGTATTAAGTATGTTTTGCCAGTTATTAGCTATTCACTGATATTTCCTGTTTGCAGCATTTCATTGAACAGTTCGGCCATTTTTGCATGCAGGCTGGTCAGGTATTTGAGCCAGAAGCCATGTAACTGATCAGTGCCAGGGGATGTCCAGTTTTTCACTTTCTTCACTCTTTTTGTGACCATTTCAGGTATTATTTCCAGCTGCTGCATTTTGTTCATGGAGAATTTCTTCTCGAAATCCTTTATCCACCCAGCACTTTTGTTGTATGCTTTTTCAGCCTCCCAGAGATCTTCTTTCTCTGGCTTTTCAATTTTCTTGTCTACTTGCTCATGCAGGCTCTGGTAGAACTGCCTCTGATTAGACTGGAACATTTGGTTCTGCCTGTACTGGATGATTCTTGCTTCATATCTTTCGATTTTCCTGGCTGTAGCTGTTATCTATTATTATTATTATTATTATTATTATTATTATTATTATTATTATTATTATTATTATTATTATTATTATTATTATTATTATTATTATTATTATTATTTATTATTATTATTATTGTTATTATTATTGTTATTATTATTGTTATTATTATTGTTATTATTATTATTATTATTATTATTATTATTATTATTATTATTATTGAAGACCTAACAGGAAATGCTCATATTTGTTGTTATATAGCAATCGCAATGAACTTTCATATGTAGAGAAAAGGATCAAATTATGTGTTGGCTGTGCATTCCACCAGATATAATGATGGAATTTTGGCCCAACGGTAATTTGAATTATAACCAAAAATTTAGAAATCAGCAAGATTTCTTTTTTAAAAAGTAGCTAGCTCTAACTGAACATAAGATCATAAGAAGTTCTCCCACAGAATCAGACCTATGGTCCATCTAGTTTGTTCTCACATTGCCTTTCCATACTTACCTTTGGACTGGAACATCAAAGGGTTCCAGGGGCTTCCTTTCCGCATGATGCTTCAGAAGGCCTCACCCGTATTAGACTGCTCTATCCACACTGCACTGAGCATAGCCTCCTAGATTGTCATACCAGTAGACCTTTTTTTTAAAGGTCCAGAGGCTGCTGGAACAGAGCAGAGAAGCATGTGGAAGGGTGCACACCTCCTTGTTCTGGTTTAGCAGGGGGATCCATTTCAGTTGTGTGCCAAATTATGCTACTGAAATGGATCCCCCTAGGCCACTGACTGAGGACAGGAACTTTCATTCCTGGCCATTGAAACCCTCTCAATAGGCTCCAAAGCTTTGGTGAGCTTTAGAGCAGTGTTCAAGGGCTGTCCCAGAACAAGTTATCCAAGTGTGAACAGCCTTGTTCTGGGACAGATGGGCTGTTTCCACATGGGCCCCATAGATCCCATTAAGAACCTGATTGGTACAGATTTGATATGCATTCACTATGTACCTTCCACACTGCGGGTCCATTAGGACCCCATTGGGATTGCGTTGGCCACATGAGCATCATCTAATGGGGTCTTCCAGATCTAATCCAAATTAGTCTAGACCCCTTTGAAGGGCTCTGCAACCTGTTCCTGCACCTGGAAGACCAGGTTTCAGGGTACACATCCGCATGCATGCCAGGCCAATGGGGTCTAGGGGTGGGCCTATGTAGCCACTATGTTCCCTGGTCATAGAATGACTATGCAGATGAGCTGTGCAAGCCAGCAACTTAGTACATACGTAGGCAACTATGCAGCTGTCTCCCTTCTACACCCACTGTCAATGGAAGTGGGTCTTAAATTGACAGTTGCGCAGGCCAATCACACCACACTGTGGGTGGCACTTCCTGCATGGGCCTATTCGGGTCTTAGGATGGGTGCATATACACAACAGCCTTGTTTAGCACTCATTTCCATTGGGTGCTATATGCCCCAGACAGACATATGGGGTCTTTGTTTATATCCAGAACTACAAGGAATGGATTCCCCAAGGACTGGATTCTGAAGATCAGGATTTACTTAATCTGGATTAACTACAATAAGTGCAGAAACAGCCATGGACTGCTCCAGCTGGGAACCATTCCAATAAGACCAGTCCAGCCCACATAGGTGTGGAAATGCCCACAGTGGCCGGCCAGATGCACAGAGTTTGTTTTACTCACAGTGTTGCTTTTTGCATTTGTGGCATTGTTACTTTACTCTTAAGTCATTCAAATATTTCATCAGTTTCTTTAGTACTGGACCTAATGCACTACAAATTCAGTTGTCCTTTTCCACCAGAAGAACTGAAGTTTAATGTACAAATCTTGACATTCTGTTAATTCCTCCCCCCCCCCATTCTTTCTCAATTCTCCTGTTCCCTGGAACAACCTCATCCATTGTTTAACTTTCTTTTTCTTAACCATATTATGATTTAGCTTGTCTGTCACCTTATATATATATAAAATATAAACATGCACCCATTAAAATAACCTTGTTTCAAAACACAGTTCACAAAGAAGCTCTGCTGGGCTGACCAGGAACCTGTTCTTTGAATGGCCAACTAGCTTCTCACAGGAAAGCCACAAGCAGGACAGAACCATGCATATTGCTTACTGTGGTTTCTCAACCACTACCTTGGCCCTCCCCACCACATTTCCAGCAATAATTTATTTAAGGAGCAAGGAGAGACACCGTGCTTTCAAGATCAAATGTTAGAAATCCATCTTCTTATTCATCAGGTTTGCATTCATACGAATTCCTATGACTTTGAACATTCACTCGAATCAAATTGAGTATTGGCTACATTCAAAGACTGACACGCAAATGCGGAGCAAGTGCTTTTGTGAATTCATTTGATGCTTCATTATATTTGCAAAGTTGGAGAAGTGGCAAAGCAGCTGTCCAGTCACTCTGCAGTGGATTCAGAGAGTATTCAAAGCAGATTCAGAATGGATTGAAAGAGTTCCATGAAGTTGTCTAATCCTTTTTTAAAGCCATCTGGGCCTTTCCACATTTACCAGTATCCCGGTACAGTGGGATTCCTAGTCTACTTCTGGTGCTCTTTCTTCCACATGCTGGTGAAGACTAGAGAGGCATGCCCCTGCTAAACTCTCCCTCCACATTGTATTGAGCATAGCCACCTAGACCATGATACTGGTAGACCTTTCTAAAAAGGCCTATTGGTGGCTCAAAGGCTGCTAGAATGGAACAGGGTGGCATCTGGAAGGGTGCCATTTAGCAGAAGGCCATTCCTGGCCACCAGAACCCACACAGCAGGCTTCAAAGCTCAAGTGAACTTTGGAATGGGGCAGCATTGGGGCTGTTTTGGAACAGTCATATGAAGTATGGATGGCCTTGCTCTTGGCCCAGCCCACTGAAGGCATGGGTGAGATCAGCAGCATCTGCACTGCCAGTGTTGATCAGCCTCAACACCCACTGTGGCTGTTATAGCATGCCACAGAAAAGCACCCCCTGCCATTCCCAGAACACAGAGGCATGCCATCTGCACACCTCCTGTGTTCCAGAACATGACCCTGGTCTCTCTGGTGTACCCAATTAATGCATCTACCAGAGGTTTGGATTAAGGGCCTCTTAATCCAGATCGGGCTTAATCCAGATGGGAGGCCCAGAATGTGGATTACTCGTATCCTTAATTAGAGGCCGATTCACACTTCAGCCCAAAGTTTACAATTGGTCAACATCTGGGCAGGTGCATCTGCACTTACAGGAGGTGCTTACAGCCTGCATGCGACCCCTGCCTGCCCAGATGTTGACTAATTGTAAACTAGCTGTGATGCATGATATTGTGCACCACAAGCAACCCCACTCTCCCCAATCCCAACTGAAAGCTTACCTTACGCATCCAGCCGGTGACCACCTGCAATCTGGCTGGCTGAGAAGATAATCTGAGCTTCTGCACAAGTGCGCTGGCAGCTCACATGACCCCCCTGGCATGACTGCAACTGCGTAGAGCATCAGCATCACCATAGCAATGGTACTGGCACACACGCAGTCACACAGGGTGTCCCGCTCAAGATGGCAGCACCCAGGAGTGGATTGGCTGTGCGACTGATCTCAGGTAAGTGATCGATCCCGCGGGGGCTAGGCTGTCATTGGCTAGTGCTCACCAGTGCGAATGCTGCTCAAAGTTAGTCCCTTGCACATCTTTCCTGTCCATAGGATGGGAAGGAAAGTGTGAAATCACTCTTGGATTAAAGGTCCATGCAGAAACAGGACAGTAGCAATGGAGCAGCACATTTCATTGGCAGTCTTGGAGCATCACTGAATGGCCGAAGTGAAGCAACTGCATGAATTTCAGACTTCAGTCCATGCAAATGAAGGTTGGCCAACTGCGCTGATCAAAATGTCCATTGAAGGGACAGGTTAAAGCAATACATCGAACATTTCACCCAGTTCCTATTAGAAGACCCAGTGTCAATTTATCTCAAGCAGCTGGGGGATTTCTTCAGAACAAAGACTGCTGTCACCTTCACTTCTGAGACAAAGAGCTGTGTGATTACATTGCTGAGACCACAGTCACACTACATAACAAAGGGAATGAACTTCTTCATTCTACAGGCAACAAATGTAGGTCAGACACATTATTGCAAAGTAATCAGAAATGTCCTTTTGTCCCACTCAACTCTTCCCACAGCACCTGGGAATATGCTGAGGTTTTGTTTATGCAAAATCCTGACTCCTGAGCCACTACTGTGGCTGCAGATGCCCAGACCAAACTTTCCTGCGGTGGGGAAAAGGAGGGAAAAGCTTGTTTGCTTTACAGTCATTTGGAAGTTCATTTGCCTCTGAGATATGATGAGTCACTTAGCTTAGCTCTATATAAGCCAGAGGGTGGGTGATGTTTAGCCATTGGAGCTGCAATTCCTTTGCATCCATTCGGAACGATGCATCTAATCTCTGCAGCTGCCTCCTTTCTCCTGCTGGGCACAGCATGGGGCTTTAGACTGCCTATTTCAGATGAATCGGATAGCAATGAGTTCACCAAGGAACACTTTGAGTTTGCCGAGGTATGGCATAAGTCCCTTATGCACCTGTATATGTATATTTTACCCCACTGCCTTTGCCTTTCTTCGATTTGTCCTTTCCTTCTCTCAAAGTTTGACTGCATGTGATTTGAGGCACAGACTTTTCCTTTCCTCTTAAAAAAGTCTTTATTGTGTAAATTATAGCATACTCTCTCTCATTATCTATCTATCTATCTATCTATCTATCTATCTATCTATCTATCGCTGGCCTATATTACTTCTTTTTACACAATCATATCTATTTCTGTCTCCCACCTGACCATCAACTGTGTGTTGCAGTTGTTTATATTGCTTTTTTGATGTACATTTTCCCCAGATTTAGCATTACATATCCATAATCAAGACACTCTAGCCCCTTCTTTCATTTTACGTATAGCATCCAACGTTAGTTTCTGAGTATCCAAAACAGAACCTTTATTTATGTATGTTTCCTTGCATTATGTTTCCTTGTGTTTCCAAAATCTCCTTACGTTGACTTGATCTGTTAAATAATGCTGATGATAGTAACTTTAGTCCAATATTCAAACCCAGCCTACGCATGTCTTTCTTTCTAGCGCTATCTCAAGGCTCATTACAAACTCAGGTCTAGTCCGGCTGGCATACTTAGGAAGTCGGCTGATACAATGGCTTCCAAGCTTAAAGAAATGCAAGCATTTTTTGGACTGGAAGTAACAGGCAAGCTAGATGAAGAAACATATGAGCTGATGCAACAACCACGGTGTGGTGTTCCTGATGTGGGAGAATACAACTTTTTCCCTCGAAAGCTGAAGTGGCCCAATAATAACATAACCTACAGGTAATAATTCACATTTCATAGTGAAACTCGTGCAAATGCAGTTTAAGGACAATATCTGTAAGATGCTATACTCATGACAGTTCATTATAGCCTCATTAGCATGGCTTTTTCAGGATGCAAAGATAAAGGAAATGGTTTTCATTGATTTCCAACAACAGTCCCTTAATGCTGATTAGAAATGGAATGGAAACCTTAGTGTCCACATGCTACTGCCTCTAAGCTGCTTTTGAGCTGCTTTTTGAAACAAAAACAAAAAATATGTGGATGCAGCCAATGTCTCCTCAGCCAGCATATCCAATGGTCAGCGGTGATCTTGTCTCTGCTCTACACTATTGTTGGTTTGTAGGTCTGAAAGCATTTCCCTTACCTTGTAGGATTTCCTCCCTCCACCCATTTTCAGAGTGAAAAAGAAATGGGACTTAAGAAACACCTATGGCTTATGAATGAAGTGCTAGGATGGGGTTGTTGTTGTCGCTGTTGTTTGCAAAAAGCCAGAGTGAAAAGAAGGCTTTAAATATCTTACTGAACCAGCATTATCATAGGGAGAAGAGTCTGGTTTTATTTTATAGTTGCACAAAAGCAACAGATTGAAATACCTATGATCAGGCCAGTGGTTCGACTAAAATTGTTGATGTAAATCTTTTTACTCTTATAGCAAACATGGGAGGTAGCTGGTTGTAAGAAGTTAGTTTATTTTCACTTTATCATCTCATGTTACCATGTGATAGCCAGAGGTAAGAGCCACATGAGGCTTTAAAGTCTCTGTGGGGTTGCTCCACAGGCATGATGGCCACACATCTTGTACCCTGGGGGCACTTACTGTTCCCTTAGTGCTGAATAGAGTGCTTTAAAGGTAAACTACCGGGGGGGGGCAAGTCCCCCTGCAGTTTAAACTAAGTTGCAGTGTCTGGACCTACCTATCCCGGCACTCTTCTTTTGTGGCTAATTCCTCTGAAAGAACCATTTGGCAGAGACACTGAACCTTCCAGTTTTCACCTCATTTGAAGCAGTGGCAGGTGCGTTAAGGGCAGAACCTGTCCAATTTCCATATCAGAACAGATGCACGTGTATTTGAATGTTTCATCTGGCAGTAGTACAGGTATGAAATATAGAGCATTATCCTCAGCATATTCTTCTGAGTGCATGGCAAACTTCCTGAAGGGACTGCAATTTTTGTTTTTTGTTTTGCAGGATTGTAAATTACACCCCTGATCTGAAAAAGTCTGATGTGGACAAAGCATTCAGGAAAGCGTTCAAAGTCTGGTCTGATGTGACACCCCTGAACTTCACCAGAATCCACAGTGGCACAGCTGATATCATGATCTCCTTTGGAAGGAGAGGTAACTGGAAATTATTTTGATGAGATATGTGCTACCTCTTCATCTGGCTACAAATAATAAGTCTTGTTCTTTCAAACATTTGTAGAGCATGGTGATTTCTATCCTTTTGATGGACCATCTGGACTCCTGGCTCATGCTTTTCCTCCTGGGCCAAATACTGGAGGAGATGCCCATTTTGATGAGGATGAGCTGTGGTCGACAGATTCTCAAGGTAACACAGATGCTGAAGTGATTTTGTATTGTCAGTACCAGAAGTTTGAGAATATCAAAGTTTTGAAGTATGTAGCAACTGAGTCTTCTGGTCACCACACTCCAGAAAGGGTATTGTGAAACTGGAAAAGGTGGAGAAAAGGGCAACCAAAATGATCAAGGGGCTGGAACATCTTCCTTACAAAATCAGGCTGCAACATTTAGGTCTCTTTAGTCTTGAAAGACGGCATGTAAAGTTGTGGTCACACTTAAGGTTTAGGTGAGAGAATACATCAGCAAAGTGACAAGCTGTTTTCTTTCAGTGTTAAATAACTCAGAAAATTCACCTTTGGGTTAGATAACGTGGAATGAAAATTACTGGTCACTTTGCTGATGTGTTCTCTCACTCTGAAGGTGGACTGTAGCTGGATTAAACCTTAGGTGTGACCACAGCCTAAGAGGTGATTTGTTTGAAATATATAAAATCATGCAAAGTTTGGAAAAAGTGGATAGAGAAAAAATGTTTTAATTATCACAGAACGGGGGGGGGGGGGCATTCAACCGGGGGGGGGGGCACTCTATGAAGCTGATGAGTAGAAGAGTTAGGACTGACAAGGGAATTTACTGCCAGAAGCAGTGGTAACTTTAAGAAAGACTGAATAGCTTTAAGAAAGGATTGGAGAAATTCATGGAGAACAGGCATAACAAGCACTATTAGAATGAATGCCTAGGTACTGCCACCAGGTTGGGGGGAATCAGCAAGATGCTTATAAAGGCCATTTTCAGGGAGTCAAGAACAGGTGAGGTTTTTGCCTTTGTCTTCTGCTTGAGAATGACCAGAAGCAATTGGTGGACCTATGTGGCAGGCAGGTTGCTGGATTAGATGGACTGTGGCTCAGTCCAGAAGGGATCCTCTTATGTTATTATATCCTTATCATCTGATCCGTATGTGCCTTCTGTCTTTTAGGATATAACTTGTTTCTTGTGGCTGCCCATGAACTTGGCCATTCGCTGGGACTTGAACATTCTAGAGATCCAGGAGCTCTGATGTATCCAATCTACACATACACAGGCAATAAGGGTTTCCTGCTTCCAGATGATGACGTACAAGGGATCCAAGTTCTATATGGTATTTATTTATTTATTTATTTATTTACATTTCTATCCCGCCCATAGCCGAATTTTCTTTCTCTTATACTTACCTGCTTGATGTTGCAACCAGGGTGGCTGCTTGGAATGGAGGACCAGGCCCTGGAGAGTTTGCATACAGACCAGAAGCAGAACTTCTTGGCAGGTCCATAACATCAGTTACAAGACTTCATATTAAGGAGAAAGGTTCCCCAGGGCAACATGTGGGGTAGATTGTCTAGAACAGTGGCTCCTAATTCAACCCCCCATATATTGTTGGAACCCATTTTCCATCATCCACAGCCATCATAATTGTTTGACATGGATGATGGGATTTGTAGTGCAGCATCTGGAGGCCCACTTTTGGGAGCCATGGCTTTAGAGTATGTCTAAACCACACTGCATTCTTGGTCTCCCACTTCAGCCATGAGACTTAACATAGCTTATATGGTAGCAACTGCTGTGACGATCTGGAATTTGCATTTTGCAACATTCTCTGAGGTCCTTCTACAGTAGCAAGACTGAAAGACAGGAAATGTACTACCTGTCAACTACCCAAAGATTATTTGTTTAACACTTCTTTAATCATTTTTGTTCTTACTGTCACATATGTCCATTCAGGGGGCAAATGTTACAATATCAGATTGCAGATGTGGAATTCGATGTTCTTATAATACTCCACCGCATACCACAAACATACCCTGCACCTCTGCATGGGTAAAATTAGCACCACAGTGGGAGTAACAGACAGCATTCTATTTACATACAAATAGGCCAGTTAATCTGAGATGGAATTTAACTCTTCAAATAAATGAATGGATTCATGAAGGCTGAGTCTTAAAACTTCAGCTTCAAGCTGAAGACAATGTTTTTGTTTATGCAACCTCTAGATTTTAATGTTTTGGGGAAGGAAGAAAATAAATCTTACCTCAACAATTCTTCTGATCTCAGTTTTTCATGTAGTGTTGTCAAAAGGCCCAGTATCTGGGGCATTCATAGTTGGGGATTGCAGTCAACATTTGTCATAACATGATATATTGTAATTTATGGTCACAGGTGCAGGAGACCACGATCCCCATCCAGACCACCCCAAAACCCCTGAGAAATGCAGTGACAATTTGACCCTTGATGCCATTACGGAACTTCGAGGAGAGCTAATGGTGTTCAAGGACAGGTGAGATATGATGGAAATGCGTCTAATGTTTAGTATTGATGCCTAGGCCATTTGAGAGCAAGCGTGGATTCTGTATGCAGTGAGCAGGGCTGCCAGTAATGATGGAACAGAGCTGGTCAAAGGCTGTGGCCACACTTAAGGTTTAATCTAGCTTCAGTCCGCTTTCAGAGTTTGAGAACACATCAGCAAAGTGACAAGCTGTTTTCTTTCAGTGTTAAATAACTCAGAAAATTCACCTTTGGGATAGATAATGTGGAAATAAAACTACTGGTCACTTTGCTGATGTGTTCTCTTGCTCCAAAAGTGGACTGAATCTAGATTAGACCTTAGGTGTGACTACAGCCTAAATCTGCACAAATCAGAAAGTACTACAGCATAGTCTGCCAGCCATCCTTGCCCATCCTACTTGCTAAGGCTTATGGAAGCTGTAGTCCAGAACATTAGAGGGGTGCCATGTTGGTGAAGACCTCTGTAGACTTTGTAAATAAATAAAGCCCCATAATCATAAAGCCATATTACAATTACACCTAAGTTTTAATTCAGTTTCAGTCTACTTTCAAAATGGGAGAAGATATCAGCAAAGTGATAAACTATTTTCTTTCAGCATTATCTAACTCAGAAAATTCACCTTTGCATTAGATAGAGTGGAAAGAAAATGATTACTTTGCTCATGTGTTCTCTTAACTCCAAAAGCAGTCCGCAAGTGAATTAAAACTTAGGTGCGTGGACACAGCTGAACAGGCCCAAAAGGAGACCCACCACAACCGAAAGCCTTTTTGCACTTGGCAAAAAGGTGAAGATGGAGGGACTCCTGCACGGTCCACCCACAATGCACAGAGCCACATCATAAGAAGAACCAGCTCTACATGTGCAGGAGTTCCCCCTGTGAGTGTAGATGGCGAGCAGCCTCCAGGTGCAGCTCTGCTTGCATTTCTTCTTTGTGGGTGAGGTTTGAACAGAGCCTAGGGAGGAATGGCCCAGGCACAGTTAGTAATCCATCACCCTGTCACTATTGAAACAGTGCCACACCAGTGCATTGGCACCATTGCTGCAGCTTGGAGATTGCCTCCATAATGGAGGTGATTCACATCTCACCAATGCTTTAGGGAAACAGTGGTGAGGTTAGGCCTAGAGTATTATCAACAACCCAGATCTAAATAACCATGAAGGGCGCATAGGCTGTATTCAGACATAACAAGAAAGATGCCTCAGAGGCACCTCAGAGAAACAGTGTGTGCTCCTTGTGTTCCCAACTCTTCTCTAATCCACCTTTTCTAGCTGAGAAGGTTCAGGAGAGTGGGGGGGGGCAGGCTGGCATTTTGAACAATCCCACCTCAATGCCTTCTGTAAGACACCTCAGAGGTGCTTCCCCCCCCCCCGTGGTGTCTGATTACAGCCAAATTCAACCCACCAGCCGTAGTGCAAGGACATGAAAACAATTCTGTTCCCAGAGGAAAGAAATACCTTCTCTGGTGCTGAAGCATGGAATGCTCTGGGGAGATTGTTAGTGGCCCAAGAACCCTGTCATTAAGGATGACACAAATCCATATATTCTTTAATACAAACATTTATGAATTTTGAACTCATATGTGCATTTATGCACTGGAACACTGAATGCCAGTGGTTCAGTAGTGAAGTAACTGTCTGGAAAGCTGAGGGATGCAAGTCCTATACCCAGAACAATCTCTCCAGAAGAGGATAATAGCAAACCACTCTGCCTGGATATCCCACGTTGCCCCCAGGGGGCAGCCCCAACTCGGTGGCATTTGACAAGAAGTATTTGTACAGTACTGTCTGTGAATTAATTCTGGCAAAGCCTTCTATAGGGTATTTTAAATGATTATTCAGTAGTTTAAAATTAACTTGTAAATGTGTCTTTTCTTCCTTTAAATTATTGTTCATTTTTGTTATTAATTTCTAAACCACACAGTTATTTGAAATGCAGGATTTATAAAATAGATAGATAGATATAGATAGATAGAAACAGACCATCAGACAGATATCACTTCAGAATATCTATCTTCTTTCAATAGGTTCTTCTGGCGTATGCATCCTCAGATGGTTGATGCAGAATTGGTACAAATCAAGTCATTTTGGCCAGAAATGCCAAGCAAGATTGATGCAGCATATGAACACCCTGAAAATGATCATGTGCTTCTCTTTCGGGGTAAGTAATCTACAAGCAGGCAAAAACACCCCACACAAACATCCTCATGGAAAAGCTTTGAACAGACACAAAGCTTTGTGTCTCACTCCTTCAGTCCACCATTAATTAATATAAACAGGAGCTTATACTTGAAGAGGGAAGGAGGCAAGACCCAGAGGCCAACTTGCACTTTGGCCTGTAGTTAACAATTAGGCAACATCTGGGCAGGTGTCTGCACTTGCAGAAGGCGTTTACATGCTAGAAATGGCCCCTGCCTTCCCAGAAGTTGCCTAATTGCTGACTAGCTGTGGAGAACAAAATTATGCTCCACAAGCTACCCAACCTTTGCCTGCTGTGTTCAAAAGCTTACTTGGAGTGTCCAGCAGGGTGACCATTTGCCTTATTTCCCCCCTTTTTTTCTTCTCACCTATGATCCATTTGCCCTACTTCTGGTTCCGTGCAGTCGGTGGGCAGGGGGAGCTGGCATCTACATGGGCGTGGTGGTGGCTGTGTTCAATCACGGGCTTCTGATGTGACCGGACCTGGGATCCCCAGGACCACCCCCGGCCATGGTGGGAGTGGCATCCATTCATAGAGTCACAAGCACAGGGACCAGTCATAGAGATGCGAGAGGGGCGTTTGAATGCTCGGTGCCCACTACTTTGTTGCTAATCAATCTCGGCCACATTTGTTCACGCCTCCAGGGCACTGACGTGATTGGCCGCAGTACGTCCCTGTGCAACCTCATCCAAGCACATCACTTGACATGATGATACAGCTGATGGCAAACAACTGTGGCAGCAAGGAGGTGGAACTTCTGGATTTGGACACAGCAGTGCCAGCTGGTAAACGGGAGTACCATTCGCACTTCTGGCCAGTAATGGACACTTTGGGGAAGCTTTACTCATGACAAATGCGAATGGTTCACCTTTACCAGAAGTTTACCAGCCCTAGTACACAGCAGGACTTTAGTCCTTTGGTCCTTCAAAACAAATGTTAACTAGGGATTCAAATAGATGAACTAAGCAATTAAATCTACAGGGCCGTACATAGGACCGGAAAGGGGAGTTTGAAGAAAAACAGGATACTTCCTGGATCTTGAATTAGGGACCTCATAATCCCTGATGTGCAACACACTTCAATGAGGCATAAACACATCTACAGTCATATTGTGAGCTGATTTTGTGTCAAAGTTATGCTCTGATGCATTATTTGTCCTTAATTGCAGGAAAGAAATTCTGGGCTTTGAATGGCTATGACATAGTTGATGGTTACCCTAAAAAAATATATGAACTTGGCTTCCCAAGATCTGTGAAGGCAATTGATGCAGCTGTCTACCTCAGTGACTCTGCTAAAACTCTCTTTTTCACAGGAGACAAATATTGGCGGTATGTTGGATTTAATTTTCCCTACAGTATTTTGCTATTAGATCAATGATACTGCAGAATATTACTGACCTTACTTGAACACCTTTGGGGATGCATTCAGATGGCCCCAATTAATTACCTGATAAGGATCCCCAAGGGTCCACCCCCATTTCAGTTACAGCCAGTTCTAGCAGTGGTAAAACTACCCTGGGAGGTACTCTTCCACTAAACCCTGGTAAACATCTCCTTGCACACTTACTGCCCTATTTCCGCCCGGTGGCTGAAGACTTCCACTTGTCACTTAAGGAAATTCATTATGTGGACACTTTGAGGCTGCACAATTTTTGTTCCACAGCTTTGAAGCTTGCAACACCAGTGTGTCATCTTTCTTTAAAGAGACGCATTCACAACAACAGTAAGTGCTGTTGGTGTGTTTCTTCATCTGCTTGGAGTATGCTTGGAGTCCCAATCATGCTATTCAGCATTAAGTAGAGTGTGCACAACTAGAAGCATGAACTCCAGGTACTGGGATGCAGATTCAGTTTGCACCAACCCACCACAGAATCAGAGGTGGCTTGAGTCTAACCACCTCTGTGTTGATGGCAGCTGGCCATACTCACCTCTAAGATGTAGCTCCTGGAAAGCTGGAAAGGAACAAATACAGTCCTTGGGCTCCAAAATAGTATCCATCTCTGCTTTAAATAAATGGAATATTTGTTTATTTACCTTTTTATTATAGTTATGATGAACAGCAACAAATTATGGACAAAGGCTACCCAAGGTCAATAGAGGAAGATTTCCCAGGGATTGGTCAGAAAGTGGACGCAGCATATGAAAAAAATGGTAGGCAATCTTTTTGTGTAATGTGGTTGAGATGTTGGCTGTGTTCAGACCTGTACAAGAAATCCAAAGTTAAAACTAAAAGTGCAGCTTACCTGCTGCTCAGTGACAACCTGCTGTCCCCACTAAAAAGCAGTTCTGTAGCTTCCTCCTTGGAAGCTGTGAGAGCTGAGTCAGCGTGTGCGATCACATGGGATGAGACAGCCAATCAGAGTTGAGCTGCCCTGCTGCTCTTGTCTGTCTCTTCTCACTATCCTGCCTGAACTGGCAGGAAAATTCAAATTTTCTTAATACTGTGCAGAGAGTTTCCTTAATCCAGGATTAAGGTAAATGTGCAGTAGCGGTGGGATAATTCATCGCGATGACGATCCATCAGTCATCGCGTGTGACATGCCGATTATGACTGCGC
Organism: Aspidoscelis tigris stejnegeri; assembly: GCA_023333525.1. Lineage (NCBI taxonomy): Eukaryota > Metazoa > Chordata > Lepidosauria > Squamata > Teiidae > Aspidoscelis > Aspidoscelis tigris. Next base: position 258,591,717 of record JALMGA010000001.1, read on the forward strand.
ATTCCGCTGCACAGTATTAATGTGTCTGAACACAGCCCTTAACTATTAATGTCTTTCCTGCAGGGAAAGTGTGTTGCTGCAATTCTAGTGGCAAGACAGGAGGGTGAGAAGGTGTTCCCTCTTCTCTTCCTCTAGATGGCAGGACCAATCTTTTGTCAGGGAACAGCTCTTTCCTTGCTGCCTTCTGTTTCAAACCACACAGAGCTGCCCTGGATCTTGAATGCTTTAAACTTTTAAACTTCTGCTTGGCCTTTTGTGCACAGAAGCAAGAAATGAACAAATGGTGGGAGCAAAGGCAGGAGTGACTCCCAAATATTATGGAAAGAAAGGTCTGTGTGGTGGCTCACCCCCACTCAGCACTCTGCTGCTCTGAGCCTTTCAGTCTCTGCACAGTTTATGGCAGCTCCATGCCAACAGGCGCTTCGCCATGGCGAACTTCCTGCTTCACCGTTTGTAGCGGCCAAGGCTAGTCACGTAAGCCAAACGCCACACTCTGCGCTCCCTTCCTTCCCCTGCTCAAGGGACTCATTACTTATTGAGGACTAACGACTCTACAAGCACTACTCGGAGGCACCAGTAAAGTTATCATAAAAACAAGCTTTATTAGTTACACTTCTTGAAGAGGCTCATAAACTTGGTTTAGAAATGCAATTGTCATCAGCTCTTGTAATGTTTACTAACTACTCAAGCTTTCAGGACTAAACTACTCAGGCCTCTCCCTTGACAGTCTGTAGCCCATTTCTTTCCCTGCCCACCCGCAGTGGTTTCCCCTCAGGTGAAAGAACTACTTTCACTCGTTGCCTGCCCTTTTGTATTCTCCCCTCCTTCGTTCTTCGGCACGGATTGGTTCTTTTGTGGGGCTAACTCACCCCTCCCTTCTGTGTAAGCCACGCCCCATTGCCATTCTCTTTCAGCTAACATTCAAAAATTCCTGACTCTCACTAACTTACCTGTTTCGCGTGAAGGCCACAGTCTGGTTTAGAAAGAACACCTAAACCCCATTGCAGGGGAAAAGCGCGGAAACGATCATATAATGAGGAAAAAGAGCTGCAAAACACATATCAGTTGAGCTTTTGCACTGCAGCACAAAAATGTAATTGGATGCAGAGTGACATGACCAATCAGAACCCTGGCAAGGAGGAGTTGCAAATGAAGAATGATTGGGGAGACCTACTTCCTACAGGTTAGAAAGGGAAGATTTTTTCAGTGTGACAAGTAGGCAAGTTAAGATCTATGCATAGCTCATAGTGAAGAGTGAAAAAGGATTCTCCTAGAGTGTCAATTTCATGATGTAAATTTCCATACCTAAATCAGGCTGCTAGGGAACAGGATGGCCATCAAACATTCCAATCCACTTGTGTGATTTGGGCATGTTGGACCGTCTGGAATCACTGGTTGTGTCTGTACTAAGCCAATAGACTTGCTAAGATGCCTCGTCCACACATTGCAGACTGATCCAACCCAAGATTGGCCCAGCACAGTATAGGATACTGCCCACCTGCAAACAGCTACTCAGAGTAATTTCTGACATATTGTTATGTTTACTACCTTGCTGTACAATTGTGAAGTACAATTGTTGGCATGTAGGAAGGTCATAAGCATTCATGCAGGAAAGGTAGTTGTTCTTTAGTGGGTGCTTCATTGCATATAAAATAAGAATCCCATTAGAAAAGAGTTGGCTTTTCTACCCCGCTTTCTCATCCATTTAAGGGGACTCAAAGTGGCTGACAAAGCTTTCTATTCTTCTCCCCACAACAGAACACCCTGTGAGGTAGGTGGGGCTGTAAGAACTCAGAAGAGAGTTGTGACCAGCCCAAGGTCACCCAGCTGGCTTCATGGGGGAGGGTAGAATTGAACCCTGTATTCCCAGATAAGAGTGAATACTATATTCACTGAGAAAAACCAAACAGCTGAAAGGGCATAGGCATGCTTAGGGGAATTGAGCCCTCTCAGGTGGCCTGTGATACAAATCATTGTATGAACTGAAAAAGAAAATACTTAGGAAAAACTTCCTCTTTTGAACTACAGATCCCACAATCCTCTATTTCAGTGTCTATAAGCTAAGCATCACATGTTCAGGTTAAGCAATAACCTTAATTTCCCTCCTTTGCAGGTTATATATACTTTTTCAGTGGACCTCTGCAGTTTGAATTCAACATCTGGAGCGAAAGAATTATGCGAGTCATGAAGACAAACTCGATTTTCTGGTGCTGATTGCATTGGCACAGGTTCTGAATTGTGGAACAAATTTGTCATCCGTTGACAATAATTCTTTGGGTGGTATATTTTGCTGTTTTGGGACTTATAAGCTTGGTTCTGTGAACAAGCTCTGAGAAGCCTGTCATTGCCTTTTAAACTGTATATAAGGGTCTTTTTAGAGTACATACATCAGTCTGGAACTGAAATAAACTAAAAATGAATAGCTTTTATATTTGAAGGGCATTACAGTATTTTTAAAATGAATGAGGTGGCCAATTGTCTTCTAAAGTGCTTATGAAAGGAACACCTGCCCAGAATTCCATAGTTCCTGAGTGGAAGCTGAATTAAAGCCCTGGGAAATAGTTTCACATCTTTTAGAAAGGGGTATCTATATGGAATAAGTGGAAGGTAGGATTTCCATCCCTGGCCTAGCAGCAACATTGGTTGATTTACAGATCCAGACAGTGAGATATTGCTCACAAATGGCATCTGCCTCTACTTTCCTGAGCTGCAGTGATCCATTGTGCCCTTTCCCTCTTCTTTCTACGGCAGTCAGATTATATTTATATATTTATTTAAAAGTCATTCTTTAGTCTCTGCTCCAGGGCAACATATAGATAAAATGCAATTCAATTAAAAAGCATCCAACTGAAGGACACCCATACCAGATAGCATAAAAGCAGGAGCCAATACTGAAGAAGACCTCTGTGATTATTTTATTTTTCAGTCTAGACTGTTAGACTAACACCTAATGCTAAAACTTTCACTGCATCACTCCTATTATTATTATTATTTAGAATGTGCAGTAAAAAGTCTTATCTCCAGTTAGCAGAGTGCAGATCTAGTTGCCACATTACAAATGAGACTCACAGAGATACATCATACATAATGTTAAGTAACTTTACCTAGAGTGGCCTGTGAATGTGGACACAGCTGAAAGCACCTGGAATTGGTACACACCATTTTAGGCACTTCCAATGAACCCTGGACTGATTGGAGAAATATATCTGCAATATGAAAGACAAATTCATGGAGGATAGGTATATCAATGGCTACTAGATACTGCCTCCAGTTGGAGGAACAGACAGGATGTAGGGAGTTGGGGGAAGGTGAAGGTTGTGCCCTTGTCTTCTGTTTGAGGAAGCTTAAAAGCAATTGATGGGCAACTGAGTGAGACAGGATGCTAAAGTAGAAGCTGTGTTCTGATCCAGCAGGGTTCCTCTTATGCTCTTATCTTATAGACAAATTCATGGAGGACAGGATGCCTAGGTAGTACCTTCTGGTTGGAGGAATAGGCAGGATGCCTCCAATTTGTAGGGATTAAAGAGCAGGTGAAGGTTTTGCCTTTGTCTTCTGCCAGAGAAGGCCCATAAACGACTGGTGTGAGATAGGATGCTGGATTAGGTGGGCTGTGGCCTGACCTAGCAAGGTTCCTCTTATGTTCCTTATGTAACCACTAGCTACATAATAGGCAGGGAAGGGAGGGAAGATGTTTTCCTGACTTCCCAAGAAGATGGAAAACATTTCTGATCTGAAGTTGCCTGAGAGGTCACTATAATGTTATAGAACAAGGAATGACAAAGTACTTATCAGGAATGGGTGGGTGTGACTCTAACTTTATCTCTAACATAGACTGGAGCTAAAAATGGAATAAACTTTAGTGTTGCTTTTGTAAAGGTTTTAGGGTTATTATCAGAGATGGAAGAGCTATAGTCCAAAGCAAGCTTCATTACCTACCCTGTCTAGCATCTTTCATACTGGCTCAATATCTCAACATGAACAGCAGCTTCTGAGCATTATCAAAACAATATCTGCCTTCTTTTTTGAATTGTTTGAATTACTGTATTATTTTCAGTTTGGCAAGCATACAAGCAAATATTACCCTCACTTCAATGGTGGGTGGTGTAGATTAGTGCAACCAAAGCCCCATCCCCTGCTGAAATGTGGCACCTATTTGCACTTAGGCCTCTGGTATGCAATTAGGATAGCTCTGGTACAGAGTCCTAATTGCATACCAGTGGCCTAAGTGTGAATTGGCCCCTGGTTAGTGACCTTCCTTTGAAGGCCAACCAGCTGGGGGAGTTTCATCTGTGATCACCTGCACTGTCTGATGCTGCTTCAATGTCAGGTATTTTGATGTGCATTGTAAAATTCCTAGCACACAGGTAGTGTGATGTATAAGGTCATCTCTTTGTGTTGTCTTGTGTTCTATTGCTAAATAAACTTGAGAAATACAAAGAAACAAAACAAAGGGTTATTTGATTTCTTGGAGAAGTGCTGTTGAAACTTCCAGAGAGAAACAGAAGTGACAAGGGTATTTAACTCTGACCTAGCTGTTCCTGAACTCAGTTTCCTGGCTCAGCCATGAAGTTCAATGAGGGACCATAGGCCATTCAATGCATCTCAGGTTCACCTACCCCACCTCTTGACTTACAGATCCAGGCAGTAAAATATCACACACAAATGGTGTCTCCCTCCTCCACCTCTGTCCCCAAAGGGCAATTTGTGGAAGTCAGGACTATTAATGGCTGTTACAAGGATCAGCTGCTGGGAGGCCATAAGCAGAGTAAGCTGTGTGCCTTCATCTTGCCGGTGGGCTTCCCCATGCAACAGGTTGGCCAATATGGGAACAGACTGCTGGACTAGATGAGCCCTGAGTTTGATCCAGTCCTCACAGGCGTTGTGGTGAGAATGAACATTTTCATTGCCAGTTGTCATTTCATTTGTTGGGATTTCTGGGGTGTTCAGCTGTGTTGTAGAATTCAGTTTGGAACCCGAGCTTTTGGGTTTAACTATGATATCCATCTCTAGAGGACTTGATTATGTGAAGAGTCAAGGAAGGCATTGACAGTTGACTCTCCATGCAGTGAAGTTCTCTAAAGATGGATAAAGGCAAAACACTACATAATCACAATGAATGAAAACAATTTAAGTGATTTTATAGAAGATTGAAAAGTTTCCTTACTTGGATTACAGTTTGGCTGTATTGGTTGAGTATTGTAGGATCTGTGGACACATGCAGAGGTTCTTTTCCTGCTCCTGTTTATGTGTTTGGCCATCTAAATATCCCAATATTTGTTCAAAAACAAAAGTCCACCAAATGTTTAACAGGTACACCAAATCCATACTTCATCTGAGTGGTGACTGTGAAATATCTGTGTCCTTCGCCTGTTGCAGCCCTCTCAGATTTCTGGTGTTCTCTTCCTACATGCAGAACCACATGAAAAGGGCATCAAATGCCTTTCAAAGAATCTTCAGACTTCAGTGCTGCCTGGTGTGATGAGCCTTTTGTCTCAATTTTAACAAAAAAAAAAAATCTGCTCCCATATAAGCAAAAATATAGGCCCAGGTTGATCAACGGGAAGTCACCCAGATACTTCTGGCCTACAGCTCCCAGCTTTCCACTTCCATATCAGTTTTTATGTAGCAAAGGAAACTGATTAAACTGCAAAAAAGTACAATGTGACAACTTAAGGACAATGCCATGAAGACAGTACCAATATATTCAGCAGCAAGCAAAATAAATAAATAAATAAATCCAAAGCAGCACTAGGTGTCACTTTCCTCTTGTTATTTAATGATCTTTTATGGCAAGCCAATGATGATAAAATCATGATCTGGAAGCTTTAGTCAGACACCATATTGTGTGTCAGCATATATGAATGGCAGCTAGGAAGGAAGCAAGAGAGGCGATGCTGGTGGCCACAGACAGCTTCTGGTGTCATGTTTTCCATTTTTGATGCCCCCACATGTCCATTGAAGGGTGTTGTGCTCTTCAATGGACATGTAGTACCACCATAAATGGAGAGCATGACTGCCTGCAGAAATGGTCAACCAAAAGCACTTGTCATACATTTTCCTAATCTGCCACCCCACTGCTGCACCACCAACTTCTACATCCATTTCCTGTGGCTCCCCAAACAGTCCCAGGCAGAAATGCTGAAGCTAAAGAATAACCATTTTCTGGTTTTGATGTCTTTCCTGTGAAGGTGGATAGGTAGTGTGTGGAACTGTGTGCTTCCTCCTTTATAAGGCCATGGTCATACCTTGCTGGAATAGTCTGTCTTATTAAGAAAAAGGACTCAAAATGCACTAACTCCAACATACCCAATACCTAATAATCCTCCCTCATTTTGTCCTCAGTTTGGGTTGCTATGCTCACACCTTTCTGTTCCTGACCTGAGACCACAATATGGCTGCATTTCCACTCATGTTAAAAAGTGATTTGAAAATGATGCAGATTTTCTTTGTCCCCATTACCAGTTGGGTTCCCACGTTTTCCAAGGTGTAAATTGCTAAAAACCACAATTAAAAATTATGGTAGAATGTATGGTTTAATTTGTATAGGGAAATGTTTGTTAAGCATGAAGTTTCTAAATATTTGTACCATTGTTGTTAAGTGTATTTTTTAAATTAAAATTAATTTTTTTAAAAAAGAATAGTAACACCAGAAGTAAATTCATGAAGCTTTGTAGAATATAATACTAAGTTTATTACCTTCTAATATATTCATTTCACTAATATCTAACTAAAGAGTAAAAACATTTTCTCAACTGGAAAAAACACACACCTGAAAATACAGGGTCCCCCCCCCCCATTTTTGCTGCTAAAACGCTTTTTCCTTATTCCTTTGAGAATGGTACAGCAGTATTGGAGCAGATGTGTCAAACAGGTGGGGTTTCACTCTGTGCAGGACAGCCCCTTGCCAGATTTAAAACCTCCCCCCGGCAGACCACTTCACGGTTTCATTTTCAGCCACTTCACACTGATAACAAGTAACAATTCACCCACTCCACTTCACACTGATAACAAAGTTTCATTTCTCACCCACGCTTCCCCTCACTTTCTCCTTTTTAGACTGGGCTGGGTCTTTCCTCTGTGGGTGGGTGGGAGAAAGGTACTATAAAGGAGAAAGTGAGGGAAAGGCTTAGGGAGGTGATTCTGTGCAACATTGTAAAATGGGGCATTGGAGGAGGGATGTTTTTCAAGCATTTTCTGTGTATGTTTTTGGACTCAGTCTTTATCATGCAAAGTACCCTTCTTGCTTTCTCTCCCAGAGCCCCATTGTACCACAGGCTGCATGCCTGATACAAACCCCAGGGTTCACTCCATATGGTAACCTCTACTCCAAACCCATTACATGCTCTCTAGGCATGGAGTCTTGGGCTTCATTAAAGTCTACCGCACTGCACAACTTTCTCAAGGCCTCTAAGAACGGGGCAGGTGTATCCATATGGCAGATGCCCCTGCTACTGCTTTGCTTGCTGAAACAAAAAACAAGGGAGGCAGGCTGACTGACAGGCTAGTGGGTGCCCACTTGCTCACCCTCTGGTGCTGCGCATTGATACAGGCCTGGCTACCACTGAGCAGAGCAGGCTGCCGTTTCTCTTCTATGTGCTCCAGCACAGTGAGCATGGCGGGGCAAGCAGGGGCAGTGGTCTCACTGAAGTGGTGTCAGGAAAGCTTCGACACCATCTGCAAGAGCCGAAAAAGCCATATTCACATTGCCGCTTCCATGACTGCCTACTAGGCTCTGACAACAGTGCACAGATACACAAGCTGATGATTCTCCAACACAACCCCAATTTGCCTAACCCACACCAGATGGGACTGGCTATACGTGTTCCGACCTACTTCTATATTATTTTCTTTTGCCCACTGTTCAGTTTGAGCACCGCAGCTGCAGCAGCCTTGTCCTTGGAGGAGGGGGCATTGGAGGAGGGATGGGGGGTGCTCTGGAAGCAATCCCCATGGGGAAGGCTTAGGGAGGCAATTTTGTGCAACATTGTAAAATGGGGCATTGGAGGAGGGATGGGGGGCTCTGGAAGCAATCCTCGTGGTCATGCTCGCTGGAAGCTTTGGCTTTGGCAGAAGCAACAGCAGCAGGAAAAGCGGGAGGGGAGAGGAGGAGGAGCTGGGATTCCCAACCTTGGCCACATCATAATGGGATCAAACCCAATTGGGAGAAAGGGTTGGGCATCCGGCTGGCAAAGGACAAGGAGGAAAAGATCTGCATTCCTCAATGAGTTTTTGAATCGTTTTCTGTGGGAACAGCAGAATCAGGGTTGACAGCACTTTAAAATCAATGAAGTGGGATCAGCGAGAGTGCCCGTTTGCATCAGTTTTTGTTGTAGCATTTTAAAAAGCATTTTATGACATGAGTGGAAATGCAGCCTATGAGACTTGTTTAGATCTCCACCCCTCTCTACCATCACAGCCACCCCTACATTCTGAGAGAATAAAATTGCTGTGACTCAACAGCATGTAATCACACACTGGGCAAAAGGGAAGGCAAATTATACAGTATCCACCCATTATAGTACGGTTCAGCCTCCTTTAGTCCTCTTGCCCAATCATCCCCCCAAAATGAAAACAGATTAACACTCTATAACAGCTTGAGACTGTAAAAATCAGGACTCAGGAAAGTGTGACTGAAGGGAGGAAAGTCCACAGATACAACGGATTGGATTAAGAAGGTGTGAGCAGTGAGGTTCGAAGTGGACTGAATAAGGATTAAAGTGAAGGTGTGACCTCTTGCAAACATTCTATCCCTTGAAGCTATAGAACCACTGGGGTGTGAGTCCAGGCAAAGTGAAGTCTTTATTAGAGTATGCAATTGTCTTTCTTCCTTGCCTTCATTTTGGTAATACACAAGTGTTTCCTCTAAATTCAGTGCATACAAGATTACCTTTTTAGGAAATCAACTCACAGTACTTCATAGAACCAGAATCCTATTAAGGTTAAAATTTCATACAGCAATACAAAAATGTTACTATGCAATCAGTTGGATGAGGTTCTGAGAAAGGAGACTTGCCATGAGGTCACCCTGCAGAAATCAACAAAACCGCCATGTTAGTAAACAGTAAACAAGTATTACTACACAGTACATCGAAAAAGAGGAAATGATTCTAGGAAATAAATGCCAGAGATCTTGAGGAAAGAAATTTTATCATCAAAAGCCATCTGCCTCCTATAGTCATCACAAAAACAAATATCTTACTAAATTATCCCTTTGTAACCACAGTTTCCTCTCTCTGTCTCCACAGTTTATGAGAATATGTGCTAACAGTGTGTCACATATATAATAAATTAATGCTTCCAGAAATAAGATAAAAATGGACAAACTTGAGTTCAGAAAGTCAAAAACAAGAATTATTCACTGTATTATTCACTGTGTGAGCTTTGCTGTTGTTCAATTGTTAAGATGTGGTCTCACTCTTTGTGACCCCATGGACTCTAACATGGCAGGCCTTTCTATCCTGAAGTTTGACCAAGCTCATGTTCATTGCCTCCATAACACTATCTGTCAATCTTTTTGCTGTCTTGTCTTTAATGGGTCTTTTTGTACATAGGTGTGAGGAATTACCTCACACACTCTGGGATGCTCTATACACACATTCTAGAATAGCCTGGAGCATGCAAGACCACCCTGATCCTCCAAAGCTGGGGAGCAGTACAAACTGCTGCACAACTTGGCCAGGAGCACATAGTATGCTCCAAGTCACTGCTGCACACAGTGTTCACACCACTTCTGGGTGCAAACACTGGATATGGAGGCAAGGCAGGGAGGCTACAGCTGCCCAATCAGGCACCACATCACAATCACCATAGTAACAGCCAGTCACATGCCATACGCTGCTGTGGTCATTGCTATGGTGCTTTGGATGGTCCAGAACAGGTTGTCTCCACCCTGAGCAGCCATAGGTATGTTGGGGAAGGGACAGCAGCATTGTCTGCAGTTTAAACACCGGCTATTGTCCCTGAACCTAAGTTCAGTGGCATATCACTGCTGCTGCCCTGGAGTGGGATAACCCCTCCCTAGAGCAACTCAGTTGTGGATTGCTAAAAAGCAGTTGACAGCTTAACTAGGAGCATCTGTATTGCTCCTGGGGAGGTGGTTTTGCACCCTCTTCCAGGTGTAGCACAGCAAGTGGCCATGGTGGCATGCCTGCACACAATGTCTTGATTGCCATAGCAACTTCTGACCATGTGTAAGATACTGTCTCAGATATTGCCAAGCAATTTGGGCTTTTCTGGCCTGGCCATTTGCACTCTAAGCATTGCTGGCCCAGCACTTGAACTGAGATTAGCCGCCACTGTGCTGGGTACTCATCTCCTATTGCAGTACTTTAAAACCATATATGATGCAAGACCTTATTTTGAAGGAACAATCTGAAACAGAGGTTCTCCACAAAATATAAGCAAGCAGCTGTGACACAGGCCTCCAACAGCACCTAGAGGTTCTGTATTCCTTTAATGTTCAGTTTGAAGTTCTCTAGCTTTAAAAGCACTACTCTTAAAAAATGGAAGCTGTTATCAAAGGTTCCTGGATGTGAAGCTAAGACTCATTTTTTGCATAAAAGGGGATGAAACCTTAAATATATATTGGTAAGATACCAGAGAAGGATTCTTTCTAAGATAAAAGATCACACATTAAGCCAAAACCTCCGTACAGGACAATTACGGTGTCCTCACCAATTGCTCTGTGTGGGAATGACTTCCAGGAATATTAGAACCAGAATTTTTGAACATATGAATCGTATAAGAAATCAGAAAAAAGCAGCCCTTCTTCACAGTCATTTAGGCAAATAAAACATAAGGCAACTGAGCTTAAATACTGGTATACAGATTAGATCAGATGTATCAGGGGAAACATTTAAAATAATGTTTAGGAAGGAGAGAACTCTTCCGGATTCACAAATTAAAAGTCTTTAATTCATAGAGGCTTGAATGAAGAAGCTAATTGGTTAGATTAAGTGATCCCTGAGCACTTTAATCTCATCCTTCTCAATATTAGGTCCTTTTGTGCTGTTTACAGATATTCTTTCTGTGCAATCATTCAGCACATGTTGATGATTTACTTGACAAGCAAACTACACAGTGCAAATTTGTAGATTATGTTGCTATGTTTGTGAGACAAGCAGGCAAACACTCGCACAGCTTACTCGGTTCTGGAGGAGCTCAGCCTTACTTGAGGTTAGTTCCAATCCGCGTTCAAGGAGTCCAGAAAATCAGCAAGGGTCAGCCAGTCCAAAGGGTCAGCAAGTCACAAGGAGTCCAAAGTCAGAGCACAGGCACGGAGTTACATGGAGTTGCATGAAGTTCTCTGCAACACTAAAGCAAGGTGTGTTTGCTCAGTAAGTAGAGGAATCATTACCCTGCCCATGTTTCAGCTGAGCTAATCATTCTGGATCTGCACTTCAGCTGCTTCTGTTCTCTCAGGAGGTGAGGGGAAGGCTTTTCATGAGGCTCGCTGCTTGTAGCTTCATTGTCAGAGCTGTCTGCATGCTCCCCTGAAACTGGCCTCAGCCCCTCAATGTCTATGATGCCATGCCGTGGTTGCTTCTCAGTCTATAGTGGTATTGAAGGCAGAACTTCCTCCAAGGAGGAGGCTGAATGGGGCATGACCATCTGTGATTTCTATAGCAATGTCTTTAGTCTTTGTATAGTTACTTGTATAGTTATTTGCTTCAATATTCATGTTTCACTGTTTCTGCAGGTTCTAACATTTACTATTTGGTGTACACTATCTGTGCCATGGTGTTTCAAAATATTGCAAAAAGCTTCAAGAATTTATTGTTTTGAATTACTGTTAATTGTTTATTTTATATGCAGGAGCTATGACTTGTGAAGTTGCTACATTTCAAAAGACCAGTGCAAGTTGGTCATCATCCGTTTGTGGCAATAGTGCTTATGGAATCCCCTGAAGAAGTCAAAGGCTACAATTAGACATGATAAAAGGGGTAGACCTAGGATGAATTTGACACTCAAAAGACAGTCAGATTTTTAAAAATCACTTACTATGTCTCCAAGCCTTTGATTAGCTGCCCCTTCACATATAGGAAATAACTCTTGGAATGACTCATTGTTTGGGCCAGACTAGGCAGGTGCCCCCACAGCCAATAGCAGCCTAGAAACAACTGCTACGGCTAAAAATTAATCAGGGACATGGAATTCTGGGGCAGCAGTGGCCAATCAGTGAGATTCAATTATTGGCCATTGTTGAATTTGCTACATTTGTTGCCTAGAGAGTTTGAGTGACAATTTAACTAGGGAATGCTGTTCTTTTTACTTACCTGTATTGCTACATTGAAGCAAAACTTATTTCAATGCCCTTCCTTTGGAGGCTCAATTAGTGCCAACTCTTCTAACTTTTAGGTGCCAAGACCTGGCTCTTTATTAAAGCCTTTGGGCATTAATTCACTCAAGCACCATTTTAACTTCTAACTAACTATGCTGTTTTATACTGTTTTAACAGGGTATTTATTTAATGATTTGTTTGTACACAAGTTTTTATTGTAAGCCACCCAGAGATCTTAGGATTTGGGATGGGATATAAGCATTTTAAACAAACAAATACTTTCCATTGCTAGCTATTGAAGCCTCAAAATAAGTGTCATTTTATTTTTCTGTTTTGTTTTAATAAAGACTGCCATATTTGCCCTTTTTTTTGTCTTAGAACCCCTTCCTTTTTCCTTATCCCTGAAATTCTACCCTAACCAATTGTGTTCTGCCTAGAGCAGTTCATTAAACCAACCGTTTGGCTTTAGGTTCCACTGAAATAGCTGGAAATGAGCAATTTCCACCCAAACCAGTTTATTCCTTTTATATTGGTACATCAGACAGCAGAAACATGCTATCAGCACACATTCATAGTCCAATACAGTGGTCCTGGACTGGTTGTAGACTGCAACTTTGAGGTCTACACAGCTATACCAGGGTGCTATTTTGGATACCTGTTGAGTCAGTTTGATCTTGTGGTTAGAGTGATGGATTCTTATCTGATAAATCTCCTGGTTCAAGTCGGCACTCCTACACAAAGCCAGCTAGGTGACCTTGGGCCAGTCACAGCTCTTTTTCTGAGTTCTCATAGCCCCATCTAACTCATAGGGTTTCTGTTGTGGGAAGAAGAACAGGAAGCTTTGCCAGCTGCTTTGAATCTGCATAAAAGGGCAAGAAAAATGGTATAAAAGCTAACTCTTCTTCCTCTTCCATGCTTCTTTCAATGCAGACTAACCGTGATAGGGCAAGGCTTATTGTCGTCACGCTAGCATGTGAACAGAAGCTCCATGTAATGGCCCCTAGATAATGTGAGTTAGAGAGATTATATGTATAAGTTTTGATAGCTGTCACAGGGAGAGGGGTGAGCTATCACAGGGAAAACAACCAATGAGAGTTCAAAGACTCATGGGGAAAAGCTATCAAAGGGCTTGAGAAAGGAAAGGGTTTGTTCTTAATCTGATCATCTCATGGGTGTGTGTGTGTGGCATGGGTAGGATTAGAATTGGGTCCATGGAGGCCTATGTGAGGGAATAGGAGGGGATCCTAAATTTTAACAGAGAGGCTAGGAAGTGAAAGTGCTGTTACTGGAAATGTTCTGAAACATAAAGACTGCTTTACCAGAAATTGTAACCAAATAAAGAAATATTCTTTTGAGTTTTAAAAGACAACTGACTGGTATTATTCTGTAGAAACAGCAGCAGAGAAATGGAAGAAGTCATGTACTGTCTCTTTCAAAAGTAAAAGTCAAATTTCAGAGAGCTGCTGCAGGAGGCAACGGGGAACTCTTGGCTGTTTGCCTGGGAGAGAAATGGGAAGAGGGGTTGAAGATTGCAGTTGGGGTTGATTTCAAACACCAGGAATCAGCTTTTGGGTCATTTTAAAGTACAGAGAAGACAGTGAGAACTGTGGGTATTGGGCTGGAAGCAGTTAATCCACAGCCAATAGCAGTGTTGAAGGGTCACAAGATCCTGTGGAGGGAGAGTGTGAACCCAGTACATTACCAGAAGTGGAAGTGGCAACACTGACACAAACTAGTATGCCAGTGACATCTGAAGATTTGGGGCAAGTGAGTAAAAGTCAGTGTGCTGAGAAGCAGAGACGGGATGCAACATTGCAGTCGCTGTTCAAGAAAGTAAACAGCCCAGATCAAAGTAGCCAGAGTGAAATGTAAGAAAAGTTTTTGCTGAAGGGGGAACAGCAAGAGAGACTCAAGTAAGGGTGACATGAAGCAACAAAAGTTAGTAGTGCCACATTCAGCATCAGTGTGGGAGTAAACAAAACAAAAGGATGGGTGCTCCAGAGGTTTTATTGGCCAGGTGCTGGCAGGGATGTTCAGAACATTTGCAAAGCTTGTGATCCCTGTTAGAAAGTGGGAAAGAGGACTGTCAAGCTAAAAGCCAAGCTTCAAAGTCTGCCACTGGTCAATATTCCATTTACCAAGGTCAGTTTAGACATAGTAGTCCTGCTAAGTAACCCTACAAGGAGGGGAAGTAAATATTTATTGACACTGATTGATTATATGAGTAGATTCCTTGAAGCTGTGTCAATGAAGAAAATAGACTCTGAGAGTGTAGCTGATTAAAAAAAATTATAGAGTGGGGTTCCCAAAAGAAATAGTCCCGGATTTGGGAACTGCATTCACTTCCAAACTAATGTTTAGACTGTGGGAGATGTGTGGGGTGCATCATCTAACACCGACCCCATATCACCCACAAACAAATGGACTTTTAGAAAACTTTAATGTGACCCTTGGCCACAGGTTGAAATGTTACATGAAGGGATTGGGATGACAAAATACAGCATCTCTTATTTGCATACAGAGATGCTAAACAGAACAGCACAGGGTTTAGCCTCTTCGAACTTGTATATGGGAGACATGTATGAGGTCCCCTAGACTTAGTAAGGAGAGAGTGGTCAGTAGAACAAGATACAGAACCAGTCGGTGTAATAACCTATGTGCAAAACCTAAGAAAGAACATGCAGGAAGCTATAATGTGTGTGAGAGAGAATATGAAAGAGACCCAAATGAAACAGAAGATATGGTATAACAAGAATGCCAAAGAAAGAAAATTCTTACCTGGTGACCAAGTACCTCTGGTTCAACTGTTGTGTGATAGAGAAAAGATTTTTTTCCTATTCACTTTTTCTATACCATACATGATTTTATATACTTCAGTCAGACCCTCTCCTAAATACCATCTTTTAAGGCTGAAGAAGCCTAGACATTGCAGTCTGATTATGCATGCTGGAAGTCTCTCCAGAAAGGAAGTGGTTGCATGGTGTTTGGATGCTTCATGTCCCTGGGCCATCCCCATCTTTACAATGTGAAAAGGCCCAGAGTTTCAACCTTTACCAACTATGTTAAGCCCAATTTGAGGGTGCTGGTTAAATTGTGTGGAAGATCACTGACAAGAAAGAACATAGGGTGTTTTCCCACCATCACTAGAAGTACCCATTAAATACCCATTAACGGGTACAAAAATGCCATTATGTGTCATTAATGGGTACTTAATGGGTACTTCTAGTGACAGTGGAAAAACACCCATAGGCATGTTCCAACTGCTCATGTACATTGACTCTCTAGATTATTTGTACAGCAAGTACTATAGTTTTCAACTGAAGTGGCCATTGGTCAAGTGTAATGGAAGCCATAGCTCAAGGATCTGGAGGCCACAGAATGGGGGAGGCTGCTATAAAAAGAAAGTACAAGATTGAGAAATCCAGACACGACACTTAAGATTCATCAAAAAATGTTGCCTAAGCACAACAGCTCAATGAGGAGGAAAGTAAGTTGCTGTGACTTCATCTGCTAATCAAAACAAATGCACATTGATGGGCATGATATTCATTTATGACACACAAAAGAGTGCTGGAAATTCCATGAACTAGCACAGAAGGTTCCCCTTCTGAAGATCCCCTCCCAAATTTGAAAGACAGAATATCCTGCCTGTGTAATGTCTGGCAAGCTACTTCTTCCAATTCCTTCTTTTATTTCTGTTTCACTGTGTTACTTTTGCTTCTGCCTTTTTCTTCACAGGTGTAACTAGGGTCAAATTGGCCTTTTTCTACAAAAGCACAAGGAGCCCCTCAAACTATGCACAATAATATCTAGGGATGTGCATGAAAAAATTTTTTGTATTCAATTTGTTTCAAATCAAATGCAAGAAAATTCATATTTGTTTGAATGTAAGCTAAGGTCCATATCTCTTTAGAATGTGATAGGATCCAAACTTGATATGAATGTTCAATCCCATATGGACCCTATGCAAATGCAAACAAATAGCACACAAATCCCGTATGAACTGCTCCATACGAGGCTCCATACAAATGTATCATTCAATTTGAATTTGAATGTCAATCTTCAAATGTGCCAACATTCTATTTGAATTCAAATGTCCAATTTTGGCCAAATTCATACAAATTTTGAATGTTACAAATATTCATGCACATCCCTACTGAGACAAAAAAAAGTGTGATCTTGAACACTAAACTCAGAAGCCACCAAGAGTTTCTCAAAGCTTTTGTTTGTGTTCAGGACCCTGGCATAAAGTCCAGTGATTGTGTGATTATCAAGCTATCAGTACACCAAATCACATGTAGAAAAACTTGTGCCATGGTTGCTAATAATCTTAAGATAACACTTCCATGCAACATTTAGAAAAGGAGCCACCGTTGGGCTATATTTAATCTCTGGATGTAACCTAAGGCTCCATCTGCACTTTCTGTTAGTCTGTGATTAGGAGGAGTACAAGGGCCTGCCATCCACATGGAACTGTAGCATATTGATGGTGAAGTAGTGGTAGGCTACACAAATGGTTTGCCTGCATCTTTCCTCCAAGCCAAGTAAACATCGCCACATTAACCTTGGGAGTTAATGTAGCTCATTGGTAGAGCAAACTGTTTGGAAAGCAAGGGGTTGCCAATCCAGTCCCCAGCAACTGCTTGCAAGTAGGTAATAGCAAACCACTTCTGTATTTCTGCTTGGAAAACTGCATAAAAGTCCCATGGATGTGCCCATCCAGTCAACTAGGTGGTTTATAACAACAACAACTTCAGGCTGACTCAGTCAACCAATTCAGAGGAACAAAAAGAGGGACACATTCAGGTTTATCAGAAGAGTGCTAAATCAGAGGAGAGCAAAGGGGGGAAATGCCTACCCAGCCAGCTCCAATTCAGTCCTGCTTTTCTGTATGTGAAAGTGGTAGAGATTAAAAATGTGTTACTTCCTCTTTGCTTGTGTGTGAGAGAGAGAGAGGGAGAGAGAGACACAGAGAGACTGACATTCTGGATGATCGACAGAGAAATTTATTTCAGCAGTATATATACTGAAGCATCTCTTGGTGCTGCTTTCTTTCTCTCTGTTCTCCTTTCCTCTTCAGACAAGTGTGTGTGCAACAGAGGGGAGGACATGAGAGATCTGCTGAGGCTAGAGCTTGGCAAATCACCTGCCAAGAAACCCCCCATCTCTGTTCCTTTACTTTTTACAACAGAGTTTTTTTTATGGTAGAGATTGGGGGTGAAAAGGCAGGGGAGTCAGAGTACATCAACCCTTATAATTGGATAAGAGGAAAGGGGAAATTCCCCTAAAAGTATATTTCCTCCCCAAACCTCCACTTTGCCACCCCCATTGTGGAAAAATAAAACAATCTGATCCTCAAAACTGGATCCACATACAGATAATCTTTTTGGTATGGATTCTTTAAAAACAGTGGGAACTTTGAAAACTCAAAACGGTGGAAAAATTCATTAGGTATTGAATGGTAAAACCACTGTTTGTAAGGAATATTATAATTCAAGATTGTTCATGAAGCAAATGCAGCATAGTGGTCAAGGATGGACATTGTGGTCACTTGCATGGCGTGTCTGACCGCTTCAAACCTGAGGCCTACTCGCACTACAGCCGGTAGTGCATGATTAGTGAAGTTCTGGGGAAGGGCATTTGCACATGGAGGAGGCTGCTCCAGTCTCCAAGCGCCCCCTGCCTTCCAAGAAGGTCACTAATTGTGGATTAGGTGTGGAGCACAAAATTGTGTTCCACACCTTTACTAATGTTGACCAAAAGCTTACCTGGAGTATCTGGGCAGCAGGCATTTACATCTCTTCCGGTGCTCCTCGGACAACCATGGACGCAACTGCAACTGTGCATGCACGGAGCATCAGTGTCATCATGGTGACAGCTCTGACACGCGAACAGTCATGGGGGGCACCACAACCAAAATGGTAGTGCCCAGAAGAGGACCAGCCCCGAGATCATGGGGGGTTAGGCTGTCACTACCTAGCACTTGCAAGTGAGAGTGCTAGTTACCATTGGGTCATCGCACTCCTTTCCCATCCAGTGAAGTGCAAAAATGCCCCTGGTTTTGGTCTGGAGTAGATTGGAAACAGGCTGGGAGGAAGAGAATCTGATGAACAACATCACAATCAGCAGGGTGGCATACTATTCCCTCCAACAAAAATAAAAATAGAATCTCAACGGTAGCATTGTTTTGCCTTCAGAATCAGTTTTCCCATGAATACAAGTGTAGGAGCCAAGTTGCAATAATACACCCGTAATGAGCAGGTAATGAACAATTCCTTGTTGATTATAGGTTACTACATAAAAATCTCCCTGGTGGAATTAAGGTACAGTATGATGGAGTTCAGGTGCAGGGTTGTGTAAAATTCCCTTGATGGCATCAAGATATTGTGGAGTTCAGGTGCAGAGTTGTTTTTTTAAAGCAGGAAGCCTGCATAATAATTAGAGGTATGCACAAAAGATCAGTGCATTTTTAAGTTTATTTAAAAGAAAAAAAAGGGAGCTTGCTGGCAGCTCATACAGAGGTAGAACAATTACAAATGCTGTGCCTCTGTGGTAAAGAAGTGACTCCATGATGTGCAGGTGCTATGTCTGGGAGCCCCCTCCCTTTATTTTTTTGCCAAGTGTAAAAAGGCTTACAGTTTCTAAGGAATGTGAGGGAGTTGCCTAAATGTTCCCCTTGGAGAGGTCATCAGGATATTTGGAGTGAGGAGCCATCAATATGCAGATGACACCCAGCTGTACCATCTGAATCAGGAGAAGTAGTTAAAGTGCTTCCGGTGCCTGGAGGAGGTACTGGGTCTCATGCCTATGAAGTGGGGAGGCATCCTGACCTGGATGGGGTTGTAATACCCTGAAAGGGATAGGCGCGAAATTTGGGGGTGTTTAAACTCTATGCTAATGCTTGAAGCTCAGGTGGAGACCGTGACCAAGACTGTCTACTCCCAACTATAGCTGGTTCGATAGCTAAGGCCCCTTCTGGACAGAGATGATTTGGCCACAGTTATTGATGCTCTGGTAACTTGCAGACTGGACTACTTTAATGCGCTCTACATGGGGGTGCCCCTGAAGATGGCTTGGAAGCTGCAGCTGATGCAGAATGCAGCTGCTAGACTGATGAGAGGAATGGCTGGCCAGACACATATCACACTGGTCTTAAAAGAGTTGCTCTGGCTGCCAATTCACTACCGAACCCAGCTCAAGGTGCTAACTTTAACCTATAAGGCCCTAAATGAGTTGGGGCCCAAATATCTAATGGAATGCCTTCTTCCATATCAACCTGCCCATGCCTTAAGATCTGGAGGGGAGGCCTTCCTGGGTGTACCACCACCCTCAACAGTAAAAGGTATGGGCACCCAGGACAGGGCCTTTTCAGTGGTGGCTCCCAGGCTGTGGAATAGTCTCCCTCCTGAGGTGTGTCAGGCACCTTCACTCTATGGGTTTAGATGAACTGTGAAGATATACCTCTTTACCCTAGCCTTTGGCTAAATAACAGAACAGCCTTTTCAGGCACTGCCATAGTTTTTATATTTTATGGTTTTAATGTATTCATTTTATATGATGTAACCCACCCTGAGACCCTTGGGTATAGGGTGGGATAAAAATGCAAATAAATAAATATATATTAAATTCATTGACAAAAGAAGAAGAAAGTTTCGTGAAATGTCTTCCGTTCCTTATTTTTACAAAATTGGGAAGGAGGAAGAAGCTAATCTGGAGGGACTAATGATGAGATGAAAATACAGAAAACAAACAAATGAATCCATACTAGACATATGCATGAACATTCATGACAACCAGAATTTGTAGAAATATGTGCAAATTCGTAGATTCACGGTTGAATCCTATTCATCCACGAATTGAATTATTCGGTATTCCTAGAAGTTTTGATTGAAGCTTCAGCAGATACCAGATGCCCCAGGGCCTCCTTCCCAGGGCCTCCCATCCCCCTCATGGCTTCCCACATGCCCCCTTATCTTTTGGCACATTCTCTGCTGGCATCCTGGGCATCTTTCCATGCTCTCTGGAGGCCAAAATACACCTTTCAGAGCCCAGAAAAGGCTCTGGAAGACCTAATTCAGCCCCCAAAGGCCTATTTTGGTCTCTGGAGAGTATGGGAAGGGACCCAGAATGCCAGCAGAACAGTCCCGCCCATCTCCCATGCGTCCCCTTACCATTTGGTATGTGCTCCACTGGTGTCCCAGGCCTCTTTCTGTGCTCTCCAGAGGCCAAAATAAGCCTTCTGGAGCCTGGAAAAGACACTTCTGGTCTGTGCATGCAGACCTAGAAGTGCCTTAGAAGAACGTGCGGCAGCAGTGGCAACGAGGACAGGTGAGGGGGAATGGAGGCATGTGGGAAAGTTGCATTTTTTGTGTGCATGAATATTCATTAGACTATTCATGCACGAATACGAAGCCCCCCACATTTCTGGGGGTGGGATTCGGCCAAAGCCAAATTTTCCCACATTTGATTGATAGCAAATCGAGTATGGGAAATGGGCTCTGTGCACACCCCTAATCTGTACACAAACAGTTTTATTTAATAAATTATCAGAAGTCTCCAGCATTTTCTTCAGTAATTTTGTTTCCACATGATCTATTTCAAAGGTGAATTTCCTGAGTTATTTAACATTGAAAGAAAACAGCTTGTCACTTTGTTGATGTATTCTCTCACTCTGAAAATGGACCGAAGCTGGATAGTGTGACCACAATCAAGGTGTCTGATGCTAAAAATGTGCCCCAAATTTTTCTGCCGCATCATTTCTGGTCGTGAAACGCAGCCTTTGTCTCTCTAAGAAGGGATTAAGTCTGCCATTTTTACAAAACTTTGTGTGAGTCTTGGCTATATGGCTTACCTATTCCCTTTTTCATCACAAAGGTGTGCCAGGAAGGGGAGTGAGGGAATTTCTACCTCCAGCTTTATCAGGTCACTGGGAGCAGTCAGAAGGGGCTTTCTCTGAGTCAGTTCCTGCAGGAACAGGCTTGTGTTTATCTGCTGCCCTCAGCAAAATGTTGCAAAAAGCCACAGCTATGCTTACAATAAACAACAGAGTTTGCTGTTTGTTTGCATTTTAATCTGCTGCGATATTGCTAGTCAGGCCTATGGATGTGCGTGAAATGAATGTAAGAGCTTGTTTGGAAATAGGCAGACTGGAAGGGGTTTCTGTTGCCCTGTTATTTCATGGATTTCCTCTGTTTCGTAATCAGTTGGTGGAATGAGAATTAATACCCTCCAGCTTGCAATAATCAAGATGATCTAAACATTGGACAACGCAGTTTACAATATACGCATACACAAAACCCTTCACCAAAGGAGGCCAGTTAAACTGGGCTTAATTTGGGATTTCAGGCCTATCTCCTTATAAATTAATCCAGAAAAGACATATAAGACTAAGTGGAGCTTTTAAAAATTAATATCATCATTAGCATCTTCACCACATACAGACAGCACTCACTTAATTGGCATTATTTGGATAACCTGGAGTAAAGCACACCCAGACACATTTTGGGCCTTTTCACACTTTGTTTGCTGTCCCTGTCTGCATGCCTTTGCAGACTATGGCAGAACCCAGGTGTGACCTGCCATAGTCTGTATTAGCATACAGGCAACACGCCCCTATCCCAAGATATATTCTAGAACAGGGTTTCCCAAACTGTGGGTTGGGACCCACCTCTAGGAAATTTAACCGTACTTGAAATAACTTTTTTGATGTAATTATTTAATTAATAAATAAAAAAATTGTATTAAAACTTTGTTTGTTATTTGAAAATTCCTTTATTCATATTGGTAACGGTTAAATTTCCTAGAGGTGGGTCCCAAGTTGGTAAACTTATATTAGATGGGTCGTAGCCCAGACAACTTTGGGAACCACTGTTCTAGAATAAAGTCAAGTGCAAAAAGGGCCCAAAGTGTGTGGTACAGAAGTTCTAACTCATGAAACGTGAGATTCCTATAAAACTATCTAAACAATGGTGATGAGGGACCTACAAGACTCAGGGTCTTTTCCTGAGCATCCAGGTGCTCTTGACTGCATTGGCACTTGTCATTATTGGATCCTTCCCAAGGCTGTGAAATAATTAGAAGGATCTTCTTCTGAGTTAGTTACATGCCAGATAATAATCGAATGGGCCAGGAGTTTGAAATGTAAACACCCTCAACCAAGCAGTGGTTGCGGTGGTGGTGGCGGCGGAAGCAGCTTCTTCTTTGTTTTATTATTATTATTATATACAGAAACACAGCAATATTACATGTTGGCTTTGATATTTCATAATGCATTGGGAACTTCCCAAGATCCTAAGATGATGTTATGTACCAGCGAATAATGTGAGCAGAACCCAGCGGGGTGGCCTTTTGTAATTGACAGGTGGTAACTTTGTCAAGGTTAAGCTGTTTTAAGTTTTATTTATTTATTTATTTATTTATTTATTTATTTATATTTATTATTATTATTATTATTATTAGTAGTAGTAGTAGGAGGAGGAGGAGCAGCAGCAGCA
Organism: Aspidoscelis tigris stejnegeri; assembly: GCA_023333525.1. Taxonomy (NCBI): domain Eukaryota; kingdom Metazoa; phylum Chordata; class Lepidosauria; order Squamata; family Teiidae; genus Aspidoscelis; species Aspidoscelis tigris. Next base: position 258,614,490 of record JALMGA010000001.1, read on the forward strand.
GCAGCAGCAGTTGTAGTAGTTGTACTACTACTACTACTACTACTACTACTACTACTACTAGTAGTAGTAGTAGTAGTAGTAGTAGTAGTAGTAGTAGTAGTAGTAGTAGTAGTAGTAGTAGTAGTAGTAGTAAATGGGTCTTTCCACACTTGACCCAGTAGCACACTTTGGGGGAAGTTCTAGAGAAGCACCTACATTTGCAGGAGCTGTTTCCACGCCAGAAACGATTCCCACCATCTCAGAAGCTATCCCAGCATTTACTAGTGGTGGTGCAGGAAATCCTGCACTACGTGTGTTCAAAAACTTACCTTTCCCAGTCATTGGAAAGGCCATTTGGACCTCTTCCAGGTGCTGAAGGCCATGAGATGTTCCACACAAGTATTACTGGCATGTCAGGTGACCTGGGAAGCTAATGCACGTGTGTGGTGTGTCACCATTGTCTGGCACCAGCGCCCAAAGATGGCAGCACCTGGACATGCATCCAGACTCATATACTAGCATTCACAAAAGGGAAGCACTATTCCTGTCTCCCAGACAGGATAGGAAGTGTGAACTTCCCCCTGCTTCTAGATTATATTTTAATGGGAAATGGTATAGAAAAATTATAAGTAACTAAAACATAAAATGGTGTAAAAGAAGAAAATCAAAGTGGACCACCAATTAGATCCTGGCTCTCCTGCCTCTGCTGGTGGAGAAGAGGTCTGGGCACTACTGCTGCTTTCTGAAACACGTGGTAGCAAGATTTGTTTCCCAGAAGCAGCACAGAAAAAGTGGGTCACCCAGACGCTGTAAGGATTTGATTCAGACAGAAGCTTGTTCCTCTTAACGAGTAGTGAATGCACCATAGTCCACGTTCTCACCAAGACTTCAGTGCTCATATACTTCCTTCCCTATTTGCACTCTCTGATATAAGGGTCCAAAGGGTCAGAAGATTTTTAAAGACAGAAACCATTTCCTGGAAATGAATCACTTTGCATGGAGATGTGTGCCCCACCTGATTCTCTTGGGAACTATCAAATGTGTGACCCTGTTCCACTCCAGCAGCAACTATCTCAGGCAAGAGTGGGTGGCTTGTTCTGGGTCAGGGCATGCTTCCTGCCCAGTCCAGAAGCAAGGGGGAGAGATGGAGGAAGGGCCCATGATGGTGCAATCTGCATGGAAAGTACCACATGAGTCAGCTGTGGCAAAAAAAGTTGGTTCCCACCTCAGTGCAAGATGAATATGGATGCCATACTGTGACAGCTGAAATGGCAGCAATGGCAAAGATTATAATTCAATTGAAGTCAAAACCCATTGAGACAACTTCTGTGTCTAAAGTTTTAGTAATTTCAGTAGGTACTGGTAAGATTAACTGTCCGGATTCTAACAATGGATTCATGTGAAGGGGAATTCCACATGTAATCTGCTTTTGGGGCTTTCATACACTCACTTCTCAGCCCAATCAAACTGCATTGATTTCCTGTTCAGCATTTAAGGGCTCCAGTCAGAACTTGTTCCCCTAGACAGATTCACTCAACAATGGAGTGGGGGGGGGATTTAAAGAGCAGGGCAGACATGTGGGAGCAGAAGGACAAGGCTGGCACGTATTAAGGCTGACTGACAGCATGACTAGTTTCTGAACTGTTTTAAGCCTCTGGGGTACTTTGCTAGAGATGAGGGATGTGCACGAATATTCATAACATTCAAAATTCCCATGAATTTGTATGAATTTGGACATTCGAATTTGAATTGAATGTTTTGATACATTCGTATGAAGCTTTGTATGGGATTCATATTGGAATTTATGGGATTGAACATTTGTACCGAATTCAGATTCTACTACATTTGAAGGGAATCTGTTCAAACAAATATGAATTTTCTTGCATTCAATACAATTTGAATTCAAAAAAACCATTTGTGCACATCCTTACTAGAGATGCTTTTATAGACTTAACCCTGTTTGCAAACACCTCTGTAGTTTCTGCTCCTTTGATGGAGTAACATGGAAAAACTTCTCCAGAAGGACCAATGGCTGTGCCTTCATTGCCACAGTGGAAGGTCCCTGGGGCAGGTCCTTCAGCAGGCACAACTAAGGTGGCTTACTGTCTCCATGTTTGCTGGGCGAGCTACCTTAGAAGGTATAGCAGTCCCTTGAACCAGCAGCATCTATTTTGCCACACTGTGGGGACTCAGCACATGAGGGAAAAGACCTCTGTGACATTAAGAACGTAGGAACATAAGAGTCACAGCCCATCTAGTCCAGCATTCTGTCACATACAGTGGCCCACCAATTGCCCATGGACATCTCAAGCAAAGACAAGGGCAAACCTTCTCCTGCTCTCAAATCCCAGCAAATGGTCTTAGAAGCACCCTGCTCGTCCCCCCCCCCAGCCTGAAAGATGTACTTAGGCATCCATTCTAGTAGCCACTGATACATTGGTACATTCTTCATGCACTACACTTCAGGTGTGCTACATGCTTCTCTCAGAGTGGGGAGACATGGAGACTGATGGCCCTAGGGGCCTTTCAAAGGCATCTGGGCTCGGCTGTGGAGGTGCAACCAATATGGTGCTTAATCCGCAGGTTCCTTGGGGACTTTCTGGCTACTTTGTTCTGAAGCACAAGAGTAGGTACAGGAATAATCATGTGGCCCATGTTCCACATTGCACATCTGTTCTTTATTTTATTTAGAGAAATTGTTCTGTGGAATTGTTGGAAGTGCAGAACGAATTCAATGAAAGAGCCTTTCCAATTTTCATTTTAGTTTACTTCATTTGTTGTAAACTACATAACTTCTTAAGAACTGAATGAAGCACATATAAGGGATTGCTGTAATTTCACAGAATTTAAGACACTTCCGGGTCAATCCCTTTGTGCTGCAGCTGTGCCCTCCTTTGTGCACAAAGTAAATAAAATAATATTCTGAGAAAGGTTGACCTGGATTTGAAATTTTGGTGCCAGGCCAGATTCACTCATCACAAAAAAAAGTAGTTCAAAACTGCCATAGAGGCCCTGTCCCCAAAAGACTTATTAGCCCCTCTCGGCTTCCTCTGCCGTCACTCTGTTATAGCTGACTTTAAAAGTCCCCTCCACTTCCGGAATAAGCGTCCCCATGGTAGCCGCGATCTAAACGGACTTTCCGTCCCCATGGTAGCTGTCTTCTCTTTCCGGGCATCTTTTCCCCCCCGCCCCCTCTCTTGTTAAAAGGAAAAATAGCACTTACTTTCACTCAGTTCTCTGTTAGAAAAGGCTTTCTGCCCCGGCAAAGTCAGCGGCTGCAGGCATCGGCAGTGCGATCCTTCGCTCATTCTCTTTTAAGGCTTTCACAGATCACTTGATAACAATGTTGCAATTCTGAGCAATTCTGGCTCTTTTTACAAAGGAAAGGAAGCGAACCTGCTGCATTTCTCAGATGTGTGAATGCTTTTTGGCTGTGTGTGCAGGCAAGCAATCCCCGCTCCTTTTGCCACAGAGCGTCCTCAAGGCAGATATAGCGAGCAAAACCCACAAATCGCCGAAAGAGCGCTGGAACTCTTCTTTAAAGTGCACGTATTTTATCGTGGGTGTCTCACTTTCCTAAGCTCCCTAAGCGCTTTGTAAAGCCTAGAATGGGGCCGCTCAGAGGCAAAAGAAGAGTTCCAGCAGACTTTCAATTGCATGGGGACAGGGCCAGAGATAGTTTTTGATTTTTTTTTAAACTGCATGTGAATAGAGCTTTATATTTGACAAATATCCCATTTCTGGCAAATAAAATCAACTAGGAACAGCAACCACAGTTGCAGGGCTTGTTTTTAATTCAGTTTGTCTTTAATATCTTTCATAGTGAGGCTTTGATCCAAGGACCTTTTTTGCACTTACTTTTCCTAGCCAGGTACAGCAGGACTGGGCAAGGATGGAGTGGTTCCAGCAGCAGATCACTCTACCATCCTGGAAAAGAAGGGATGAATTCACATTTAGGCCTCTGGTATGCAATCAGGACAGCTCTCATACAGTTCTGCTACAGAATATCTGTATCAGAGCTGTTCTAATTGCATAGCAGAGGCCTAAGTGCAAATTCAGCCAAGCTGTCTAAATGTGGGTGGCTATACCAGGAGAGCTGTCATACCAGCCCAAAGATCATGCAATCATCAGAGACAGCCTCCTTATTTAGGAAAAGAGGTGTGCAACCTTCTACACACTCCCCTCGATCGGTTTACTCATGAGTAGATCACACCTTTTTTTAAAAGCCCTACCATTATACTGGGTATGGTGGTCATTTGAGTCCACCTTGTTCAATATGAGCTCTGTCCAAAAAGGACTGAGCGGTCAAGCAGGGGGCATGGCTTCTCAGTTCCACTTCAGAGTGTGGAAGAGAGGGCAGGTAGGTTATATTTTAAATATGTTTTAAAGTTTTGTGTTTTATCATATGCAGTGATCTACCCTGTGACCTTCAGGTGAAGGATGAGAAGCAAGTCTTTAAAATTAATAAATAATTCTAAGGGTACAACTCCATGTAGCTTTTTTAGTCCTGGTTTAGTTCTGTTTGGACTATTTATTTAGCCCTATTTGAACTATTTTAAATCCAAATAGAGTGCCTGAAGATTAATTTGAATATGGCTGTACCCATGTGTGGTGCCCACACTAAATTTTAGTGCTGGGAAAAGTAATTTTAAAAGTGTAATGAAAGCGTATTCAATGTGTTTTGAGGAAGAGAGTCTAAACTGACAGATTAAGCAGGTAAGGAGGGGGCGGAGCCTCCCTAATTAGCATAGTGGGAGGGGAAGGAGAGCACTCTACCAATCAGGCATCGAGTTTAGGCTAGTGAAGGAGTATAAGACCTGCCTGCTAGAAGAAAAGATTGGTCCTTGCTTTTGGGGTTTTGCGGGGAGAAGACAGGTTAGACTGTCTCTTTACCTCAGGGAAGGAACCAAGCATTGATCCCGATCTTCTGAGCTGGAGAATAGGCCAGAAGGGGGTGGAAGGAAAAGTAAAGGTCCAGTTAGGGATTTAAGAGGGCAGTTAAAGAACTAAGGGGTGTGGCTTAGTACTGTCTGTTGTGTACTCATCTTCAGAACTCTTATTGTGTTTCCTGTTACAAAGAATAAAAACCGGTTTACTTATTCCTTTAAAGGGACTCTGCTAGCTTTCCTTATTCTAAGTAAGACGGGGTTATAGTAACATAGATCTCTATAGAGGCCAACCAAGGAAGCTGGGAGGAGTTAGAATAAAACAGCAGCCAGAGGTTTATATAGAGGCTGGCAAGAGAAGAAACATTGAAGCATTGTTGGTGGCCGCTTCCCGTGAAACATAAATAAAACAACAGTACGCTATCTAAAGTTATAAACCCGAACACGCTACCAAGATTTTAAAAAGCATTTTAGCCTTACTGTGCTTACAGACAGGGGTGAAGAGGTAGGCTGGCTCGCACTGTGGGATGGGTGGCGCCACACCATGCATAACAGGACTTTTAAATCCCCCCCCATGCAAACCCTGCCTGCAATAAATGCAGCAAAACCTTCCCCATCACTCTTGCTGAAGCCGGAGAGCTTCAATTAAAAATGGGCAGTTTTTCTGAAAAGTTCTAAATGCAAGTACTTTTTCCTTTCACTTTCTCCCTTTTGACATTACCAGAAACTGTGCACTCAAGCAGATCAGCGAAGGAGCAAGCACAGCATGATAAAATGTATCTTTGCAAAGCATTTTTACTTCTAAAATATATCTTTCAAGCCTCAGGAAAGACATGTTTCCGGCTCTCACCCCTTTTTGCCTTTTTCAAACAGGACTCTAGCATTGCGAGCTTGAGTCCTGTTTTCATCACTACTTTTTTTCTCTAGATTTAGGCAGGATAGTCCTCATAAAATCTAGGAATAAGAAATTGCATGAGGATGATGGGTGCTGAGTTCAGATTCTATGGGGACTGTCCTTCCAGAATCTGGATTCAATTCAGATTAAAATGCCCACTGCTGGCATATTCTCCTAATTCCAGGGCTAATTCCAGGGCTGTTTTCAGTCCATTGCAAACATGGCACAAGCAGAAAACCTGTCGCTGTGGAACTTTCATTCCACAGCTCTGAAGCTTTCAGTCAGCCCAGTTTCCCACAGACCACAGGGAATTTGGCTAACATAGCTATCTTCTTAGAGGTGAATTCATCCCTGTTTGTGCCACATAAAGATCACTCAAATTTCTTGATGCTTACTAAAAAGTATCAGAAAGAGAAAGATAGAAAGCACCTTTGGGGCACCTCTGAGGCAATTGAGAGAAGGCTTTGAGGTGGGATTGTTCACACACTAGTCTGCCCCTTCCTCCCCTCATGATGATTCTGTGCTAGAAAAGGTGGATTAGAGCTTCTGAGGCTGCATTCAGACATCAGTTAGTTATTTCACCATATTTGGATATTCCAGAATAAAGCGCAGGTTCCATATCCATGCTTTAAAAGGTTTAAACACAAATTTCTTGTTACTTTTGGGAGAAATTATCCCCCTTTTTATGAAATAATAGGAAGGAAGGAAGGAAGGAAGTAAGTCCCATTTGATGATGATTTCTGTCTACCTTTCAAGCAACTGCCAAGTCAAACCTTTAAACTCTGCAGACACTGTTGTGTGTCACTAAAAGGAGTGTTTTCTCTGGCAAGTCAGCGGAAGTTATAATGCAGTGAGTCATGCTTATGTTGATTTCCTTGGACTACCAACTATATATAGAGGGTCACTTGAAGCTGATAAACAGAGCCCTTTGTCAAAGAGTTATTGGATTCGAAGACTGGGACACTGAAGTGAAAGCAAAAATGAAGAGATTTCTACTGATGACTGCACTCTGTGGAGTCCTGTCTTATGCTCTACCTGTAGCCCAAGAAACTGATGAAATTTCAGAAGCAGACCTGAAGCTTGCCAAGGTAAAAACAGAGAGCCATTCTTTCAGCAAGTGCCCTATGGACCCCCCCCCCTTCCACAAATTACTGTGGAATATGGGGCACCCTGCTCTGGATTACCAGTAGTTCTCAGCATTGAGAACGACTGCCATAGCAGCTCAAACTTGTTTGGATCACAGAAGCATGCAGAAGGCACACTTCTGTGTTTCAGACTTCCAGGGACCCATTTTGGTGGAGCACCAAAGTGCATCACCGAAATGGATTCCCCAAGGGTTCTGAGGCTAGGAACTTTCATTCCTAGCCCTTTGGAGCCCTTGGTCATGAAGCTTGTGTGAGCTTTAGGACTAGTACGGGGACTGACCTAGACCAGCATTGTGGTACAAGCAATGCTTTTTCAGACCGTGTCCTGCCATGGTCCAAACCATTAGACCCTGCTGGTTCAGATCACAATGAGGCAGTGCAGAAATGACCAGAGACAAAACAGGAGGTGAAAAGCAGTTTGAAGAGGAAAAGATAGCCAGTTGTTAATACAGTAAATAGGGTGGGACTCCATCAGCTTTTGCCAGCATGCCCAGTGGTTAGGCATACTGGCAGGGCTAACGTTACAATATCTGGGACTACAATTTCTCTGGTCCCATTCTGAAGTGACAGTGTGAACTGGTTAAAAATGTAGATTCAAACTTGCAATTTTCTATAGGTCTCTTGGATGTGTTTGAGTATGTTAGGCTGCCTCCAGATGGTGAAAAGAAAATGCAGGATCTTGTTTAGGTCATGCAGTTTCTTTTTGCTGGCCCTGCTAGATGGCAGGCTGAAATTACACAGCAAGCCCAGGCCCTTAGCTTGTCTGGCGTTACTCTTGTGACTGTGTGGTGGGCACTTCCACAGATTTTGGTGGCACAAAATACTCAGAAATATGCAAGCACTGGTCTCCATGCTTGCACAGTGCGCATTTTCAGCCCAGTTTAGCTCCCATGAATTCATGATGGCTATTTTCAAGAAGATGGATCTTGGCAGCCAGTATCCAGACAAGGTAAGCCTTATTGCTATTTTGGAAGAACCTGGGTTAGGAGTTCTTTTTTCTGAAGTAGAGATATGCCAAGATTGCACTTCTATATCCCAGGGCTGTGTTGGGATTGTCATGGATACGTGTGGCAATTCCAATACGTGTTGGATTATCCAGAATAATCCTGTCTGGATGCAACCTAAGATTGTTTTATGTGTAAGTCCCCCTGAATTTGGTAATCCTTATTTTAAAACAGGCACGAAAAAGGTTGGACTGTTAATCTGTGCCTCTCTAGTTTCTGATGTGTAAAATGGGCTTGGGAGATTAAACATCTTCCCACACAGGTAAGAAAAGCAGAAGCCCAAAGGATCATCTTACCATGTGAATTTTTTACAATGAAAATATCCATAGGACCATTTTGTATACAGTATATGTTCTTTCCTTCAGAAATATATGGAAAACTACTACTCTGAAAAAGAATCAACTCCCATCCTGAGAAGTAGGAGCAACAATGCTTTTTCTGCTGAGAAAATACGCAAAATGCAGCAATTCTTTGGGCTGAAAGTGACAGGCAAACTGGATTCAGAGACTCTGGATGAAATGAGGAAGCCCAGGTGTGGTGTTCCTGATATAGGGGAGTTCAGCACCTTTCCTGGTTCTCCAAAATGGGGAAAGAGAACTTTAACATACAGGTGAGCTTTCTGTGAAGTACCTCTGGCAGACAGTGATTGTTACAGCTTGTTTTGCTTCTTTTGAAAATTTAGAAGAGAATGCTGCCATCTTTGTAATTTGAAATGTCTTATAAATTCACAGGACTTCTGGAAAGGGGCTAGACAAATTCATGGAATACATGTGTATCAGTGACAACTAGAAAGGATGCCTACTGTAGGTATTGCCTCCAGACTGGAGAGACAGGCAGGATGCTTCTAAAGGCCATTTGCAGGAATTTGAGAGCAGGTGCAGGTTTTGCTTTTGTCTTCCTAGGTCCAGAAGCAATTGATGGGCCACCATCTGAGATGGGATGCTAGACTTGATGGGCTATATGTTCCGTACTTCTTCAGAACAAATTTTGTGGGCTACATTGTCACATGTGTATCTTACTGCGATATATGTGTGGAATTTTATCAAACCAGAGTCACCTATATGCAATAGGAAGGGACTATTGGAAAGCTAGGGACACAAAGCAACTCTTGAAGATAAGAAAAAGCATGGGAGAAATAGTCTGGTGCAGACTGCAGATTCTTCCAGACAATTCAGGGAAAGTGCCAGCTTTTTAAGAGGAGTTGGCATTAGCCTTCAATGGAAGAAAAAGTGACTGCCAGATCTGATTAGACATCCAGGACCTACCTTCCTTCCTTCCTTCCTTCCTTCCTTCCTTCCTTCCTTCCTTCCTTCCTTCCTTCCTTCCTTCCTTCCTTCCTTCCTTCCTTCCTTCCTTCCTTCCTTCCTTCCTTTGATGGGACAAGTTCTTGGATGCCCAGTTCATTGTTGTGCCAAGACAATGTGCTTCAAGCACTCGATCTTCTGGCAACATTCCTGACATGTAATCTTTTGATTCAATGGGTTGGTGGCACCCTGATGTGGTGCTGAGGATGCTTGCTGTCAGCACACCTGGATGTAGCACAATGTCACCACTTTTATCATGTCTGGGTAAATCCCTGTAAATGCATAGTGATTACATATTGTTAAATGATGGGATGGAGAATTAGAAATGGGGAGTGGGGAAGGAATGAGAATAGAAGATCCTCGTTGAAGCCATGAATGTCTCACTCATTCTCTATATACCACAAAGTATTTAAGGGATCTGTTTTCAAACTGTGTATGGAGACTCCAAGATTCTTCAGCCCCGAGATCAGTAGTGGTTTTCAATGACCATTGCCTTATCTGCTGTTGAACTTCATGCCTTGTACAAGGAGAAACTGGAATATCAGCAATACATTGTATGATGCCCATCTAGCCTGTTAATCAGTGACATAAATGAATATATTTAGATTGTGGTTACTGCAGATCAGAACATGGCTGGGGGCTTGCGTATCTCCAGATGTTCTGCAGAAATGCCAGTGAGTTCTGACTCACACTTGGGCAGCCAGGCTTCTGCCCTTGATCCATTCTCAGACTTCCTTTTGTTTTTTTTAATCTGAGGATGGAGTGGGTTGAATGCATGCCAGGGTGGCTTTGCACCATTCTGTAGCCTGTGGCCTGCAATGTGCAGATGAGGGGTGTTGTGTTGAACCTCGCCTATAGCCCCAGCCACAGGGAAATTCACTGGATATGGATTTACATTGGATGTGCTGAGCAGTAAAAATATGTGTCTGTTTTTCTGCGAAAACTATGTGTCACCTTTTTCACTGGGAAAATTTACCATTGTGTATTTCACAGAATTCTGAATTACACACCAGACATGGGCCAAGCTGATATAGATAACGCGGTTGAAAGAGCTTGGAAAGTGTGGAGTGATGTGACCCCTCTTACCTTCACCCGAGTTTATGATGGCCCTGCAGACATTGAGATATCCTTTGCTGCTGGATGTAAGTCAAACACCTAAAAATAGCCAGACTTAGGCTTCATCCCCCATTACGCACAAAAGGCACTAGGATTATACATTCAGGGACGATGGCCCGGATTGGGAATAATGGAAACTGGTCTCACTTCAGTTCTGCTGCACAATGGAGTTGCAGCTTGACTTGAGATATTAGCTGACTTATTTATACTTACCTACCAACTTCACTTGTTGATTTTTTGGTTTTGTTTAGCCCATGGTGACTATTACCCCTTCGATGGAATGGGAGGACAACTGGCTCACGCATATTCCCCTGCGTATGGTGGAAATGTCCATTTTGATGAAGATGAAAACTGGGCAAGGGACTTAATGGGTAATTGTTTGACATGTTTCCACCTTAATATATTTAAATGAATATTATAATTGCTGTTAAGAGGTCTTCAGATTAGGGATGTGCACGAATGTATTTTTGACATTCGAATCAGAGTAGATTAGAATGTCATAAAATCCTATTTGATTCAGATATTTAAGATTCAAATGTCTTAAAATCCAATTCAAATCCGTAACATTCGAATCCATATATTCAAATGTTAGATTTGTATTTAAGGATACAAATGTCAACAATATTTGTATCTGTTATAGGTATCTGTGCGCATGCTGGAAAAATCCGTACACATCCCGTTTTAATAACGTATTTTAAGTGCTAGATACGGATAATTTTTGGGCAGATTCGTATATGACAGATACGAATCTACACATTCAAATCATTTGAAAATCCAATACGGATTTTCAAAAATCAGTATTCGAGTTTAAAAGTGCAAAGTTGGATTTTTGGAAATCTGATTTGAGTTCAAATATCAGAATTTGCCGGATTCGAATTGAATATTTGAGTTTTTGAATATTCGTGCACATCCCTACATCAGAATACATCGTTATTGATATAAAATACTCATAGTGATAAAGGTTAAGATGAATCTGTATTCAGAAAGATGAATATTAGTCCCAGTTAGGGTTGTAAGAGAAATTGATAGTTTTTAAAAAATTTCTAACTAAAGATTTACAAAATTCTCATTTTCCAACATGCGAACAAAAATATAAGAAACCTGTACTTTTTAAATTTTGTGGTGTATTTCTCTTACAAAAAGACATATTCAATGGAAAGGTGTTTTATAAATGTAGATGTTAAGGAAAATAACAATTAAGATGCATGTTATTTTTAAAATGCCATCATATATGTGAATATTAAACAAAATATTATACCTTTGAAAGTCAAAAAATCCACTTAAATTAAAAATTGCAAACCATTATTATGAACTGTTTTTGTAAGAGTTTGGGAAAATGGATTGTTACAAATACACAGATCCCTAGTAAATGTATTCACAGAATTTGGTTTGCTCAGATTGATATGTACAAAGATCACATTGTGGAAAATACTTATGGATGCTGATTGATTGATTATACTTATATTTCATTTCCAAAAGTCCAGAGGCAGCAACAGTACATTAAAATGTATCAGTGAAAAAGCCAAATACAGTTCCATGGATTTTATAATTGAATTATTGTAACATATGCAACAGATCAAACACAACAAAAACAACAATTTAAAAAAACCATTTCTGAGAATTATGTGAACTAACTCTTGGTTCTCAGCAAGAGACAGGGCACCTACGGAAAAGTTTATTTGAGTTTTCTAGCTTAAAGTACTAGAAAAATAAAATAAATAGTACTAGTACAGGAAGTTATATTCATACACATTTTTTAAAAATGGCGTGAAGATGCTAGTGTTCCCATCCCACCTCTAATTCACATCAAAGGCCAAAGAATGCAACTTGGAAGTGAATTTTCTGGCCTTTAGTGTGCATTAAGACACTAGACTGTGGACACTATAAATTCTAAGCTGCTTTTCAGCCACTTTCCTTTATTTCTTTTAGTGTGTGTAAATACAACCATACATACTATTATCTTACATCAGTGTAATTGTTCTTACTTTCCCTTTCTTCCCACTTCATTTTAGGAATCAACCTTTTCATTGTTGCTGCTCATGAGTTTGGCCACTCACTGGGTCTTGGGCATTCAGGTGTTTGGGGGGCTCTGATGTTTCCACAATATCAACCTTCTGACCCTCAAAATCTCAGACTCCACATGGATGACATTCAAGGGATCCAGGCACTTTATGGTAGGTGTGGATGAATCTGTGGACGTTAGTCTATGGATGTAGGAAATGCAATGAACGAGGCCTTAGGAGGTAGCTGAGAAGAAGAAAGGGTCTCAGTAGGGTTTCATGGAAGCTCTTCCTTCCTTCCTTCCTTCCTTCCTTCCTTCCTTCCTTCCTTCCTTCCTTCCTTCCTTCCTTCAAATTTGTATCATCCCCCTTCACCCAAAGTTTCTTGGGTGGGTTCACAGCATTCAATAAGAACAATATTAATAAAGACAGATTAAAAATTCAACTAAAATATAATCCTCCCCCTCTTGCAAGACCATGTGCAGAGGAAGCTAAGCATCAAAGGCCTGGGGGAAGAGATATGTTTTAACCAGGCACCAAAAGCCACATAATGTTGGTGCGTGGCGTATTTCCAGAGGAAGTGTATTTCAAAGAGAGGGGGCCCTCTCAATGTGCCACCAAGCCTCTAACCTCAGTGGCTGGTAGAACTACAAGAAGGACCTCTCCTTCTAATCTTAATGGCCAGACAGGTCTGTATGGAAGGAGGCCACTCCTTCAGATATTTTGGGCTTCATCCATTTAGGACTTGATGTGGCAACAACATGAATCAGGCTTGGTGGTGAATTGGTAACCAGTACAGATCTTTTAGGACTGACATGATGTGTGTCGGGCCAGAGACTGCTATCAACAGTTACTGCTGCATTGTGCCCTAGTTTCAGATTTCACAACATCTTCAAGGACAGCCCCATGTAGAGCATTATAATAGTCTAGTATGGCCAAATGTAACCCCCTAGTATGATAGACAGACAGACATATATAACCTTCAATACGTCAAAAATTTTTTTAACAAAAGTGGCCTAAGATTTGATGTAATATATAGTAGGTGCATTGCCAGAAGGTTTGGAGATATTTATATCTTCTGTCTAGCCTCTCACCTCGAAGGAGAAGCAAGGAACCTTCTCCTCACTTACTGATTAAGTTGTTGAATGAGCAGGGATGGGTGAAGTCTTCTTTCCTCAGCTTATCTCTTTCTCTATGTTCAACAGACTTTCTGTTTCTTCAGTATTTTTTCTCATTGCCTCCTTTTTTTAAAAGGATCACCTGACCATAGGGACAATGAAAATGATGACAAGGACTATGAAAATGATGACTATTCAGAAATCCCCACAAAACCAGACAATGTTCCATCTACAGACATGTGTGACCCTCAACTCACTTTTGATGCTGCTACTAGTCTCCGAGGGGAAACCATATTCTTTAAGGACAGGTAAGCTGTTTCCAAAATGCAGGGCTCTTTCTCCTCTAATTCTCAAGCAGAAGACAAAGGCAAAACTTTCACCTGAGTTACCATTACAGTAATATATAAATAATCAACCACATCAAACACCCTGCTCTCATAATTTTTTTAACCTGCAATTTCGCCAGATGTGAACTATAGTAGCTAGTTTTGTTTAATAATAAATATGGAGTCATAGATATAGCCAGAGTGACTAATATCTGACTCAAATGTTGCTGAACCACCCTTTCCAATATTTTTTACTATTGGCCATGTTGGCTGGATCTGATAGGTGCTGGAAGGCATTTGAAGGCTGGTATTTTTATTACCTCTACTTTAAAGCCTGTGCTGAGACCTAATGCCATCAAAACCTATATAGCAAGAATTTTGCCAAATTAAATTGTCTTAACGATGCCTTAGATGTCACCAGTTGGTCACTAATAGGGTGCTTTGGACCACATTACCCATCAGCCCCTTCCGGTGCAAGCTGCACGTCTTCCTCATGAAATGTTCTTGGTGTCCTCTTGCTTCTTCAGTTTCTTCTGGCGAAAAAACCCTTTAGCGAACGGCATTGAAAAAGATCCTATCGCTGCTTTCTGGCCAACTTTAAGCCATGGTGTAGATGCTGCATATGAAAATGAAGATAAAGACACAGTTTATCTCTTTAAAGGTAAATATTTGGATCCTTTTCTTTCAGTATGAATGAACTGAATGTCCTGAGGTTTAGGGGGCTAAAAGAAGAGGACATGCCTTTGCTATTTAATGGACCCAAGAGGCTGCAGATAGGTTTGTCTTATACAGAATGCTGTTCAGCAGAATGAAGTTTTGCTTACGCATGAGGCCTTTTCGCACTATAGCCGAATGGCTGCAGGCACTTAGGCTAGGACACGCAAGGACGCTTTTCCCATTTGCACATAGGCAGGTAAGGAATGCGTCTCCACGGGTTCCTATCTGCCTACGTGCAAAAGGGGAAAGTGTCCCCATGTGTCCTAGCCTAAGTGCACTACAGCACCTGCAAGAGGGAGTAACTGGCCCATCAGAGGCCATGGGGCATGCAGGTGTACCATGCCACCATCCGGAGATCACCAGTTTGGAACCCAGCAGCAACAAGGTAAGTGCTTCGTGCATGTCCCCACATAGGCCCAGGCCTGGGGGAGGGGGATTGCCCGGGGATTCAAAACAGAACGTCCTGCCCAGCGGAGCAAATGCTCCATCCCAGGGCATCCTACTCGCATTCTGTCGGCTCTCGTGCGAATAGGCCTATGGTTAGCTTAAACCATTGTGGTCCACACAACTATATTATACAAGCAACTGTTAGCAATGGAAAGGTACTATGTAGAGCAAGTGGCAATTGTGTGCTTTCCTTAACACAATTATGTATGATGTGGCAGTCATATGAGGGGTGGCTCTATTGTGGAAAAAAAATCTAACTGTGCAGCCTGACATCTTGGAACTGCACTTCCTTGGAAGCAGTTGGTACATAGATCAGGGACACGTCTGAACTAATCACTGTCACTAGAGGTTAATGTGTCATTTTTTGTTAGAAGTGCATGTTTCCAGTTTTGTCTGGTGTACCAGCTGCACCCCTGATTGAAAATAGCTTAGCATAGTGGTCCATGCACTACTAGACACATCCTGTGTGGACTACTGTAATGTTGTTGACTAAGGCACCTGTTCAGGTACACATTACAGCAGTACCTAACCAGCTACACAGGTTGCCAATTAGATGCCAGGCTAGATTCTATGCTTGGGACATAGGGCCCTAAAGACCAGGGAACTAGAGTGTTTGGTAGACCACCTTCCTCATTATAGACTAGTAAGATCACTGTGATCGTCTGGGGAAGTCTGCTATGGGCAACATCAATTACTGAACTTTGGGCCTGTTCACTCTTTCCTTTGCAGCATGGATCAGGGTGTTCTGTCTGCATGCTGCACTGCTGCTTTTGACCCAGAGTATCCAGAGCACCCTATCCTCCATAGCTGTGACCAGGAATGGCTGGCGAGCTCCTGGTTGCTCCTGCATGTTGCATTCACACTGCCTTCCAGGTGCAAATGCTGCATGGGGATATTGCTACCATCTGAATGACCTGCCAGTTGTCACAGAGGGCTAAAAATACCCCAGTTAGTCAGATGCTGACTGCCCCCATGTCAATTTGGCAGGGTGTCTGTGTGTACTATGCAAGTAGCTTCCCTCAAAAAGTCAAGCTGAGCTAGCAGTAACCTGCCCCAGTTAATCCTATTTATTAATTTGCATTTTTAACCCTAAGGCCTCATAGTGGGTTAAAGCAATTAAAACCAAATGTAAAATGAAGATACCAAAAACAATAACACTGACTGAAAGTAGGGAGCAGAAGCTGTTCCCTCAGCCAAAGGCCAGGGTAAATTCATGTGTCTTCACTAATCTCCTGAGCATGTTGAGGTGTTTCTAGTTCTGGGTTACCCTATCTCTGTGTACGATTTCCTCACTGTCCCTTCTTCCTGCCCTTGTTTTAACAGGACATAAATACTGGGCTACAAAGGGAAATATCATAAGTCCACATTTCCCAAAGAACATCCATCACTTGGGCTTTCCAAAAACAGTCAAGAATATTGATGCAGCTGTTTATGACACACACTCAAAGAAAACATACTTTTTTTCAGGCAATAATTACTGGAGGTAAGGAAAATTTTGTACACTGGACAAGCCTGAGAGCTTATTTATAAACACTTTAATCCTTTATAAATGGAATATCAAGAACGAATCACATGCTTTCTACAGTTTTGGATGGTATCCGTCCCCAAATTTTTAACACTTTCTCAGTAACTCTTCAGGCATGGTAACTCAGTAACTCTTCAGGTAACTTACCATGCCTTGCATATCTTTTAGACTGGCTTGTACATCAGTAATGACACGATGACCAACAGATAGTCATGTGTGTTTTTGTAAAAGAAAAGGTGAATAGCAACTGTTCAGATAGCAAAATACTTTAGTTCATTCCTGAAATTTATTAGATAATCTTGAATTCGTGCTGTTCTTCTCTTCCATTAACATTATGGGCAAATCTATCAAATGTCATTTCTCATATTTCTACCTTAATATTCAGTTAACTAATTTTTGCCTCAGTCTTGCTTCTTTGTTCAGAAAAAAATCCTTTCTCAATTCTGCAAAATTGTATGCTTTCCTTATACAATTTTGCAAGCAGCTTCCTCATATGATACATTTTTGTACTTTTTTTAAACTAATATACATACTTTTGTATATGTATATCTTCCCATAAAACATGCTGTTTATTAAACACCTATATTGTGCAAGGTGATTAAATCGTAATTTGTAATGATTCACTTTTGTATATTAGTTTGGGAAATTTGCATTTTTGTAATTTTGTGTTGGTGGATGGTACAAGAATGTCTTCCTTACTTATATGGTGATCAGTTAGCTTACTTCAATATTTAATACAATGATCTTGTTGCTTTCAGTCAGCTGAGCTGATTCCCTGAATATTTCTTCTGGTTGCACTAATTGCTATTCATTTATCATTACAAGATTTCACAACAACATACCAGTGAAAAACCTGCTTCCTATATGAAAAAAAATACAATTGCAGAGATAATTGAGATTTTAGGACTAAAGTTATCATAGTTTAGATTCAGCTTTACATATCAAACTTTATTATTTTGGATCTCCTATTTTCTAACTCTCATAAAGATTGCTGTGTAAAAGAATCAAATACAGATAATTTCTTCTGGTGCATGCAGTCATTGTCACCATGTCAATAAATTTGCATATATTACTGTCCCAGCAAATATTTACAACCTATTCATTTCTTTAGATATGATGAAACTAAGAATTCCATGGAGAAAGGTTATCCAAGAAAGATAGCAAATGATTTCCATGGAGTTGGCCCAAAGGTGGATGCTGCTCTTCTCCATAGAGGTAAGCACTCTTATATCAGCAGAACTGTATTCTTGCAATGGCTAAACAAGTGACACACATATTTTATTTATTTATTGTATTTCTGTCCTGCCCTATACCTGAAGGTCTCAGGGCAGGTGACAAAATTTAAAATCAAACATGTATTAAAATGACAGTATGTATTAAATTAGTAACGGTGTCTGTAAAGTGGGAAGAGACAGTATATTCCCATTTAGCCAAAGGCCAGAGCAAATAGGAGCATGTTCACCGCCTTCCTAAATATATACAGTGAAGAAGCCTGACACACCTCAAGGGAGAAGCTATGTATGTATGTATGTATGTATGTATGTATGTATGTATGTATGTATGTATGTATGTATGTATGTATGTATGTATGTATGTATGTATGTATGTATGTATGTATGTATGTATGTATGTATGTATGTATGTATGTATGTATTATTTACATTTATATCTCGCCCCATACCCGAAGGTCTCTGGGTGGGTTACAACCTTAAAACAACAGATTAAAACAGAATGCACATTAAAAGACGTTAAAAATTCAGTACATATAAAACAATATACCACATGTTTAAAATGATAATGTCTAGGGGCCTAGGGGCCATCACTGAGAAGGCCCTCTCTTGGGTGCCCACCACTTTCACCACTGAGGGTAGTGGGACAACCAGGAGGGCCTCCCCAAAGATCTTAAGGCACAGGTGTGTCAATATGGAAGAAGGCATATAAGTAAGTAATCTGCATGTATCCTACATCAGGACTGAAAAAATACAAAATATTGCTCTCCAGATTCAATCTGTGAAAGAAAGATATCAAGAGTGACATTTCATATGGATTTATTGGTAGTTCGTGCCCCTTATGCCTGGTGGGACAGGGACAGCTAAAAGGAAGTGGCACGAGAAGTCAGAATAAACAGAAATATTGATAAGTGAGACACTAAACAATGCTCCAATTCTGTGCATAACCATCCAAAAATTGTCCACACTAAATAAAATAGATTATGCACACAGTAGGTCAAGTATGAAAAAATAAATTCCACCAGGGTAAGATATTCAGGGTTTAATCCACTAAAACCTGCCTGTTCCAACATGCAGAAAGCTGTTTGAGATATTGCTGTTGAACATCTTTTCTTTCAGTGACCGGATCTGTGAACTTCCTTGCGCTATTAGAATCACAATCTCTCCCCTTCTCCTTATTCTTTTAGGGCACTTCTATTTATTCAGTGGTACAAAGCAATATGAATTTGACAGCCAAACAAAGCGTTTTCTTGGCATCAAAAAAAGTACCAGCTGGTTTGGTTGTTAAGGAACACAGGATGAAGAAGGAGTGGAGAAGCCAAGGACAACGGAATTTATGGCTCGTTGAACATCAAGCACCAACTCTTCATGAGCACCCGAACAGCAGTAGCCACTGTTTATTTAAAATTGCTTATTTAAAAAACTTATTAATTTAAAATATTCAGATTATATATATATATTTAATTTATACCATTATAGCAAATTGTTATTTTTATGTTGCAGAATAATAAAGTATTTTACATTTCAACATAAGGTTACTTTTATTTATTTCATATTTTCTGAAAACTAGACATGCCATTCTACTGACGAAGAGCTATACCATCACCCTTTACACAAAAGCCATACTGCTTTCATTGTCATGGTACTCAGTCTGTGATTCTGAATCTTTTTTCCCCATGTATCACCATGAAGATATACCATTTAGATGAGAGACTTCTGGAATACCACACAACTGGTAGCCACTACCATTCTCAATTCAAGGTTCTGACACTGATCTGTAATTCTCTGTATGACTCATTCCAAACATGTGAAAGAATGCACCTCTCATTAGGTCTGGCCTGCTCCAATCTGTGTCTCAAGGAATTGTGACCTTCAGGTTGTAGGATACATTGCTGTTTAAGAAGTCAAAGTAGAGTTGGCTTTTCTACCCTGCTTTTCTCACCCATTTAAGGGGACTTAAAGCAGCTGATAAAGCTTTTCTTCTCCCACAACAGACACCCTGAGAGGTAGGTGGGTCTGTGAGAGCTCAGAAGAGAGCTGTGACTAGCCCAAGGTCACCAACTGGCTTCATGGAGGAGTGTGGAATCAAACCCAGTATTCCAAGATAAAAGTCCAGCTCCCTAACCACTAGACCAAAGTTGTCCTAGCCCTTGTCATTGTATATCCTTAGAATCGGATTAAGATCCATCTTTTTATTCAGGTCTTTGTTCTTCCTCTATAGTATTATACTGGACCAAAGGTTTTTATACATCTCCCCCTATACTTGAATGTATCAGGGCAAGTCACAGTAAAATTCCTACAAAAACAGATAAATTAGGTAAAGCAGTCAACAGTGCTTGTACTGCAAGTGTAAATAGGTGTCTCTTCACCAAGGGCGTATTCACGCTTGGCCTTTTGCTGGAGTATATCTCAGGATTGGGGTTCGTGGTCCACATGCTAATGCAGACTCACTTGGGGCCTGCTGTAGCCTGCACTGACATGTAGGCCCCTAGTCTGGGATATATTCCAGAATAAAGCCAAGTGCAAACAGACCCCTGATGTCTAAAGATAAAACAGTGAAGACACCAGATGCACCTCAGAGGAAAGACAGTTCCACAGTTTGGGATCTGTCACCCAAATGCCCTCCCATACATCCCACGCCCTTAACTGCACAAGGGGATGGCACAGCTGAGAGGCCCTCACTGGCAGAACTTAGGGCAGGTCTATGTGGGAGGAGGTGTTCCTTTAGATATCTGGGCCCCAAGCCATTGAGGGTCTTACACATTAACATTAAAACCTTGAACTGGATTCAGTAGCGAACAGGCAACAGTGCAGTTCTGTTAGGACCAATGTGATATGTGACCAGCCCATATCTGCACCAGCTCTCACCAAAGGCCATAGCTGGCAAACCAGCCATAGCTAGAAACATTGCCAAAGCCTCCAACTGAGCAGAATCCAAGAGCACCCTTAGATTTTGCACTTGAGGGGTGCTTCCACATTTGCTGCCAAAAAATGGATCTAAGAAGATCCATTTTTCAGCGAGCAGTCCTCTGGAGGATCCATCCCAAATGGGGACGGATCAGAGGAGGCCTCCCCGCATCCACACATGTGTGGGGAGGCTGGATCGGGCAGCCAGATCACCTGGGTGCTGCATGGAAGGCACAGCACCCATTTGAAAAGTCCACTGGATTTCCGCGCCACTGACGATGCCCCTGGAGCCACGAGACTGGGTCAGGCAGCTGCCAGTCACCTCTAGATTTTACAGTGAGGCCAAAAACTTTTAGCGGTGAGCCAGAGTGGGGCTTCCAAGGCAGGCCATCCTGCTTCTGTCTCTCCCAACATGGCGGCTGCTGGGACATCCGTCCCTTCACATCCGTCCTGCTTCCACACAGATCCAGGTGAAGGGATGGATTGAAGACCTAATTTTTGAGGTCTTCATTTTAATCCAGTTTTTGGCAGCGAGACCCATTTTAGAAATGGATCTCGCATACCAAAATGCAGAAGCGGCTGCCAGGAAGGGTCACTAAAGAGGTCTCCAGTGTTGAAGGTAAGTAGGTAAGGGTTTAAAATGGGTCTTAAAAGGGTGGTTAAAACGGTTTCCGCAGCCAATGCGGAAACAACCTAGGATGCAACCATAGAGTGGTGGACTCTTCTGTTTAGCATATTCAGAAGAGAAAACATATTCAGAATCCAATTCTCTCTAGGGATCAAAGCAAAGAACTACCTGGAACATTCTAGTTCTTTTAGGATGCTAGATTTTACAGTGAGACCAAAACCTTTTAGCAGTGACAGTGAAGAGATTTTCAGAACGCTAGCTTATAGAGTTTAAATTCCCTTTTGTGTTGGGTTCTGCACAGACCCTGGTGACTCACATACTGTATTACTGCACTGCAACCATAACAACACACAAGGGAGGTGCTGGGTCTTCCTCTTCTAACCCAGTTTCTCAGAGGAACTGATTTGCATTATGTATTATTTTGCTTGGCTTATGCTTTACCATTTGTAAGCAGAAACGCAGCTGAATTTTAAGCGTTGCTAAGCGGACCAGAGCTCTGACAACCAGGTGATGTGTCATGCCATGGATCATCAGTGCACAGAAAAATTCCCTGCGTGTCTGTTGCTTCTGCTTTGAATTTGATTCCCTTATGCCAGGCTAATGGAAAAAGATGTGGCAGTTTAGGTTTCAACTCAGAAGAGAAGCAGGATATGGTTTTAATTTGCCAGCTGAGAAAGATAGGCAGGGTGCCTCTGAAGGCCATCTCTGGGGATTTGAGGCAGTTGACAGTTTGTCTTCTGTTTGAGATGCCCAGAAGCAATTGGGGGGCCACTGTGTGAGATAGGATGCTGGACTGGATGGGCAGTGGTCAGATCCAGCAGGGCTCCTCTCTTACATTCTTATGAGGATTTGGGTTCAATGAGGTGACAAATGTCACAGTCAGATTGTTCTCCTATTGTGTTATCTACCTCATCACATAGCCACTAAAATCTGTGATCTGGGATGTTTTTCCACTTGAAGCACCCATTAAGGACCCATTTCGCTGAGAGCCAGATGACCCCATTTCCACTACAGACCCTATTAGAGACACATCTGTTTCTGGATTGCCTGTAGACCCCATTAAAGGGGTCTACAATGGGGTCTACAATGGGAGCCTGCACTAGTCTCTGAAGGCAACTTCGGAGGGACTTCAAAGCTTTTGCTAATCTCCGAAGGCAACTTGTGGGTAGATCCAGATTCGCAAATGGGTGATCTGGTGTTCCACAGCAGGCAGGCTAGCACCCATTGCTATTGGGTGCTAGACCACCCATGGAAACACCCATGGATCCCTTAATCCGGATCTACTAGATTCGTGCTCAGTGGAAAAACACCCCTGGTAGAAAATCTTGCTCTATGAAATATCCATGTTTCACTGACAGTTATTGCAAGACCATCCCAACTCTGGCTTGTACTATTTTTTAAACTATTTTTCTTGCAAGTCTATTTAACTCAGTGGTAGGGGATCTGCATGCAGAAAGCCTAGTGTTCAAATCCCAGAGAAAAGCAACAACCAGACCACCAGCCAAGAAACTTGTACAGATATATGCACATTGTCAGCAGGAGTCCATTTTGACAGCATGCTTGCCTTGCTAGGTGAGGTGTGCATTTTCATATGAGGTTTAAGAAAATAACACTTTTATGCAAAAGGTTTACCAAGAAAATATCATCTGTGTATATGTGTATGCACACTTTTGCTGCATTGAAATGGACTGCAAAACCAAAGGTGTTTCTGCACTTCGCTTCCCATCCGCAGGGCAGGAAAAGTGCATCACCACTGGTGTGCACTAGCATTTGCACTTGCAAACCCTAGTGCACACCAAAACAATCCCCAATGCAGCCGCAGACCTACCTGGGTCCGGATGCGTGTCTGGGTGCTGCTGTCTTCTGCATGCCGGTGCTGTCACCATGACAACCATCATGCACCATGCACACACAGTCATGTTGGGGGTCATCTGAGATTCCAGTGCACTTGTGCAGCACCTCAGACGATCCCCAGAACTGGCAGAGATGTGAATGGTCTCTCCTCTGACCAGAACAGGTAAGGTTTCAGACACGTGTGGTACACAGTTCCATTTACCACCACTAGTAGCCACTGGGAGAGCTTCTGGGATGGCAGAAGACCTTTCTGATGTGGATGGGCCTCTTGCAAGTGCAGATAGTGGTTCACAGAAGCTACTAGCAGGCCAAGTGTGAATTGGCCTCAGGAAAGAAAGCTCTCTTTTTCATTCATTGAGTTCCTGGAGGATGACCTGCAAGGTGAAAGGATTTAGTACACATCAGCTTCCCCTGAGTTGGAAGATCTGTATTGGTGCTGCTCAGGTCAGTTGGTGCAGTTGAGAAAGGGAATGTAGTAGGCAGCAATTTTCAGATTGCTTTTGATGGAAGAGAATTATTTAATTTGCAGGGAGTCAAGAATTGCCACTTGGCCCTGACCGTTGCTCCACTACCCCTATCCATATCAAAGGAGAGTGACTGACTGAATGGAACATGGGACCTTTTTGCATTGACCTCAATTAATTCAGATTAGCAAGATCCGTATTAGCTAGATCTTGATCAACCACAGTTAGAATGACTCTACATCTACAGGCTCCTGGAGGCCTGTGGCAAATATGTAGCAACTGTTCTAGCAAATGCAAATGCTGCATGAAGCAGTTGCCCTGGAGTCCTCTAATACGGTAAATGTGAATTCGCTCTAGTTACCTCTTGTGCTTTGGATTTTTTATTTCTTTTATTTTTTAGAACATCCAGTTGATATTCTTTCCTTATACGGGGAAATTAATTTCTGATGTCTCCAAACATGAAGGTTCTGTCTTTATCTTAAGATTGATTATGAAGTTTTAATCTTCACCACAAGATCAGCAACCCCAGGGCAATTGCAAAAGACAAGGGAAGCAGGCACACACAGGCATGCACACAAACAAACACACAATCAAGGTTCTATAACCTTAGGGCTTATCAAAATGTTAATTTAAATCAGAGATCATTAACTATCTCTTTCAAGAACAACTGAATCATGGTCTTACGTAATGGTTTGTGCCAATGATGCATGTGATGCCAGCTTGCAGGCATAAACAATTTTTTTCCCTCCACAAGCCTCACACAGCATTCGGAAGAGTTCCATAAGCATAGCAATATTTTCCTGTACCCTAAGAAGAGGGCTACACTGGTAATCATGTTCTTGAGGCAGCCATGTGCTAATTACATGCCTGTTGCTACCCTTGGCTATGCTGAAATAGTCATGCCTTGTGTCCTCTCTGACTGCTCAGGGGAAGGTCCCTCTCCTGCTAGCCAATGCTAGGGAGGTGTGCCTCAGGGGCCAAAAATGGAAACCGCTTCTGCCCCCCCCCCCAAATGGGGATAGTTCCGACTCAGATGATACACAATGCCCTGAGCTGAGTTCTCGCAGGAGAGAATGGTGACAGCTGTGCCACTTGGCCCAACTCCATGCAAAACAGCTGGGATGCCGGGGGTCTGACTCCCCGAGTCCTACTTAAGAAACGCCCAACTCTGCACCCACCGTTGCAAACAAAGAATCTCCTTGGCAACCCCCGACTTGTGTGAATCCTGATTCTTGACTCCTGACTGACTTCCCGACTTACGATGACTGTCTGGTGCCCTGACTCTTGTTCTGTTTGACTCCCCAAGAACTCTGGAAACTAACTTGGCATTTCACTGTCACTAGCTGGATGCGTGCAAGTGCTTCGCCATTACCACCTGCTCTGGCCACGACAAGCATTGCAGCTGGGGAACCTTCATTGCCCAGCTGTGATGTTGACAGTCAAGGTCTTTGGATACAGCTAATGGCCAACTGGGTCATCTCCTGTGCAGGGTTGTCCAGAAGACCAATGTAGGTTTGCTCAAGAGGAGGCAGCACAACATCAGCAAGGCCGCCAAAAGAAAGTGCTTATTCTCACTCTCCCTTTCAAGCAGTCTAGGAATTGCTTTTCAGGATGGTGGCTGGATGTGTAACAGTCTGTATGGACTCTGCACTCATCCACTGCATACATTATGCCACAAGGGAGCAGGACTCACAGACCTGCATCATAACAGAGATGTGCGAACACTACCGTTGTTGCATGCAGAAAGTGTGACATTCTTTCACTACTTGTTAAATTCAACATATTTTATGTTGGTCCTTTGGCTTTGGTCCTGCTGAAAATGACCTCAGGTGCAACCAACCACAGTAAAAGAAACCACTTTATTAAAATAGCCCTTGGCAATTTTTCAATGACTTTTAAAGACTATTGCTTTCAATTAGAAGGTCAGGGCCAATTTATACTTGGCCTCATAGTGCAAATGTGGTACGTCTGCACGTGAAGGAACCATTTCTTTACTAGAAAGGGCTCCTTCCATGCAGGAGCTTACCATGTGGGCACTACATGTGGTGCAGGTTTAAGTGAACCATGCATGCACCAAACCTGCACTAGCACCTTAGCCAGTAAGGCTCTGGACACTCCATCCACACCTTTTCCTGGTTGGTAAAGGTGCTGGAGGGTTGAACGTGCCTGGTGACACATGTGCAATGACATGTTGCATTGCCAGGTTGTCCTGGCATTGGTACTGTATGGGCGCACTGGCACTGACACCAAGGATCCAAGATAATCATGTCCAAGTGACATTCCGCTCCCCTGGTAAGTTCTGGGGAGGTTTGGCTAGGCTCAGTATGCCCTAAGCATTTGCAAGTGCCTTTAGTAGAGGCAAAGTGCTAAAAGAGACTCAGTCAATTTGCATTCCACCTTCACATTGTTTGAGCAGCAAAAGAATGTTTCCAGCTCAGTTCATTCTTCTTCTTTTTAAATGATACAATGGTGTTCAAGAGGTAAATTATAGCAGATAAAACTCCTAGAAGTAGTAGAGGGCTAATTTGCCCCTTGGTGAAGTATGAAGGCCAGCTAACAACTAGAATGGCTCAGGTGTCTGCACCTTGAAAGGCCCAAACCATTCTAAACTTAGCCGGCACTTCATCAAGTGCCAGCTAAGTGCAAATTGTCCCGATCAAAGAGATGTTCATGGAGCCATGGTAATGGCACCAAAAGACATGTGTGTGTTTGCCCCTGCATCCCCCAGTCACATGCTTCATTTGCAGCTCTTCCACCAAGAAGAGATGCTAATGGAACGTGATGGGCAGTCCCAGTCTGGCTGCTGGTATGACAGCACAGCCAAGCAGTAAAAACTGTACTTAAACAATAATAAGAGTCTCACCCTGCGTCCTTTCACACCAGGTGAAAAGGTGAAGACAGAGGACACCCCTGCATAATGCATCCATGGGGGAGGAGATTGAAGCAGAAGGTCTCTCTCATGCTGTACTGACTCATGAGGTTTTTGCGAGAACATCAATTAGGGGCCTATTAGTTGCCAGGCAGGCTAAAAAGGCCTAGATATTGTAGCCTGATTTCATAACGGACGTGTTCCAGCCTCTCCATCATTCTGGTTGCCCTTTTCTGCACTTTCTCCAGTTTCATTATTCTATTTGGAATATTGTGTACAACTCTGGTCACCACACAAGATTCCAAATGTAACCTCACCATAGGTTTATAAAGCAGTACAACAGTCATTCTTGCTGACCTATTTTCTATCCACTTCCTAATTACCTGTAGCATTCAACTTGCTTTTCTCACAGCTGCTGTGCACTGGGTCGACACCGTCATCGCTGAGCTGTTCACCAAAGGAGCAATTCAGACAGATGGAAGTAATTGTCCACTCTTCTGACTGTCTGAATTGTTCCTTTCTGAGGAAGTTTTGATTCTTATGATTGCTGCAGATCCCAAAATTCCACTCTAGACTGATGAAGAAACTTCTGAAAGAAGATGTGAGGTACTCATCTCTGAAACATTCCCTGAAGGAAAGGAGTAACTTCCTGCTAGAAATCTTCATATTCATCCCTTCAGGTGCTTAAATTTGGCATGTCTAACCCTTGGCAGTTAAGGATTGCTTGATCACAATGACTCACCCATCTTATCTCATTTTCTGCATGAAATGTAATGTGGCTGTACATGTTGCCAGCATCAAAGACTCAGGCTTGTTTACAGATCAAGATCCACATGGGAGAGCAAGGGCATTTCAACACACAATTAGTTTGAATACAGCTTTCCTTCCCATGATGAGATTTTGAGTTTTGCTTTTCCGCTGTCAGCAACATGAGATAAACTGCAAATTGCATTGAGAGTTAAAAACACCTCATGGGTGGGTGGGAAAGCAACCAGTAGTAAGAGGAAGTTCTGCTGCTAAATTAGCTGCTTCCTCTATTGTGCTTTTGCAAAATGCAATTCTAAATCCCTCAGTTTAAAGAGTAATGGTCTGATGAAACTTTTTTTTCCCAATCACCACTATTAGGAATGCATCCCTTCTGTAAATGGACAAAAAGGACAGTCATTCATTTAAATAAATAAGCCTACTTCATGTTTTCACATATTGATCTTCCTTTGCCTCAAAGACTGCTGATGTCTTCCTGACAATAAGGCAGGTTCCAGATTAGTGGATTAAACCCACAGTTATATAAAAAATATGCAGCTTACCTTCTCCCTACTCCCAACAGAAGTCCGCTGCTTCCTCCTTGGTGGCTGTGAGCCTTCTGTGGTGTGCAAAGGGCAGCCAATGGGAAAGGGCAGCTGTTTCTCGTTGGCTGTTTCTTGCTGTCCTGTCAGGACAGTGGGAAACTTCAAATTTACCTTATACTGTGGAGCAAGTATTGATCATTCCACAGTGGGTAAATTCACAGTAGTAGCAGCAGCAGCAGCATAAATGCACTGCCACTACGCAGGATCAGGTGTGATGCCTGCCCGTCGGCTGCACACTTGGCTGCACAGCTTTCTTAAGTCTGGACACACCCTAGGTGTTTGCTACTGACTGTTCACTTACCTGCCCAGCTTACAGTGGCCTCCAACTGGCACTTGTTCCCATAGTGTGATTGACTACCTTTCCCTCCTCTGAGGAAAGGGCATTCTAAGTGACCTTAAGGATTGGGGACCAAACCCCACTTTTTTCTAGGTGTTAACTTTAATTTATATGGCTCTACATGACTTGGGCCCCAAATATCTAAAGGATATATCGACCTGCCCATGCCTTAAGATCTGGAGGAGAGCCCCTCTTGTCTGTTCCGCTGCCTTCAGTAGTAAAAAGGTTGGGAATCCAGGAGATTGCCCCTAGGCTATGGAATAGTCTCCCTTCCCCCCCCCCCCCCAGGTTTGTCAGGAACGTTCACTGTACATGTCTGCCCTGGCCTTTGGTTAAACCGAGGTACACTTGCTCTTCTCACTTTCAAACACTTATTGTTTTAATATATACCGTTATTTTTTTTATATCTACATTTGATTTTATATGTTGTTATCTGCCCTGAGACCTTCAGGTACAGGGTGGGATAAAATGCAAATAATAAATATAAATAAATAAATAAGATCTTTTAAAAATTAATTTCCTTTCTGTATTTATTCATTCTAAGGTCCATGAGCTGATTCCAAGATATAATTTTAAAATGCAGTCATACAAATTGCATGCCCTGGAATAAAAACAACAACTTGCTGAATCAGACCCAAGTTTGAACTGTGAGAAAAGTGACTTTATATGTCTTTATTTCCCAAGTTCATGAATGAACAAAACTGAGAAGTTACCCAATACATCCCCTTAAATGGGTGAGAAAAGTGGGGTAGAAAAACCAACTCTTCTTCTTCTTCGAAGGGGTTTTGTCATCAAAGGAGTCAGTTTGTTTTTATTATTTATTTATTCATTCATTGATTCATAATTTCAACACATAACCAAGCAAAAGCAATACTTAAAAGTAGGATTCTATATAGTAGGATTGAAAACTTTTAAGAACTGTCAATTATATAACATTGAAGAAGATTGGCTAGAAAAGAAGCTGAACAATTGAGTAACCAGTGAAACTACATTTTAAGTCAACAATAGATTTAGAAGTGAATCTATTGGTTGACAGTGTATCAAATTTATCTGAAACGTAATTATTTCCATTGATGCCAAATCCCAAACCTTCTGGAACCAATTTTCTATTGTTAACAGGTCACTGTTCTTCCAGGTTTGATAAACGACTTGTTTAGCTACTAGCAGTAGGAAGTTCAGCAAAAGTTTGTTTTTAATTAGTTTACTGCTGTTCTATATAAATGAAGTGAAACTAATTCTGAAGTTCAACAAATATTTTCCAGCAAGGTAGCTTTTATGATTGTGCCCATTTCGTGCCAGATGAGGCAAATTCTGGATATTAATCTTGACTTTAAACCAGAACTTTTTTTATTGGGTATGGTTGATGATAATCTAAGGGAAGTAAAGACTTTGATTCTGTATATGGTAACAGCTGCCAGATTACTATATGCACAAAAATGGAAGCAAGAGGAACAACCTACAGAAGAAGAATGGATAATTAAACTGATGGATATGGCAGAAATGGACAAATTAACGAATTTATTAAAAGATAAAACAGTGAACAGGTTTATAGAGGATTGGGGACTTTTTATACAATTTCTTCGGGGGTTGGGCATTCCAATGGAAGGCATTGGCCTTTAGGAGAAAAAGCAACAAGTAGAAGTGCGGAGCGTAATATAATGGATTAGGAGAAGAAGAATCTGGAGAACGGAGGAAGTCACATGTAAACTCATCAGAATTATTGTATTGGTATATAATTATGTATGAAAATGTACTAATGAAAATAAAAAAAAAACATGCAGAAAAAAAATGATTGTGCCCATTTCAAACCCAAATCTTCTAACAGCCTCACACGACCCCCACTTGTTAATAAATAGCCAACTTCCTCACAGAGTTGGGGTATTTGTGGGATCAAATGGGGTAAAACAGATGGGTAATAATTCCATCTGTGAATGATCTTTAGATGGAACTCTAGCAGATATTTTCTTAATTTTCTAGGCATTACATCCAACCAATCTGAGTCTAGAAGTTCAATACATAGGTCTAATTCCCTATGTATTTGTAAGCCACGGATTTCCCCTTCTTTCATAAAAGGACAGAATGTAGGAAATGAGATTAGACAACGTTTCTGAAGTACTGAAGGCATACTTAATCACTAAATGATAAAGATGCTTTATGAAGCCATCTCCAAGCCAAATTTCATTAAAAAAAAATTCCATGCATTTTCTTCAGGAAGCCAACAAACTTAAAAGCGATACGATTGATGCTTATGAGGATTAGCAAGGTGGAGATTAAGCCAGCTGAAAAGGCTTAGTATCAAGGGTTGGGTATGTAGGGTTAACATCAGGTAATCCCTGATAAAATCTGCACATCACCTTTTATGGTGCTATGAAGGGTCCATCAGTACTTATGGTCTACAGGACCCTACATATTCATTACACATTCAGCATGCTAAAAGATTATGGCATCTGGATGGGCCCAAATTCATCCTATCACCATACCACAGAAAGAAGAACACCACCACTCCTCAAGGAGATTTACCTGTTTCTTTGGTAACCCTTGTTCCTGGGACCATTTCCTGTTGCATCAAATGACCTTCTGTGGTGATTTCCTGACTTCACAAAATGACACACACACACACCTTCAAGATCCCAACCAAGGAAGAAAAGTTTAAATCCAATTTTATAAAAAAGCTTTTCTTGCTTTTTATTTAGTTATTATAGAAAATACCATAAAGCAACTTATCAATAATTTAACCTTCCTAATATAAAGTACAGTACAAACATCTAACCCATGAAACGGACTGATCTGCAAAATATTTTAATCACTGTAAGTAAGTTCTCATATGTGATGGATTCTGGGTATAGGCTGCAGAGGGCAGAAATATTTCTTAGGCCCTTTGCAAACCCCTTTGTAAACTGCTTAAGCAAGCCTTTGCTGCAAACAGCAAAAAGGGCAGGAAACAGTGCCCAGGCCCTTTGCCTGCAGGCAAAATCGGAGGGGAAACCTTCCCAGGGGCTAGGAGGCTTGACTGGCAGGAGGGGGGAGTTTTCCCCAGTAACCACTAGCAACAGCCAATCAGAGTGCCTGGAACTATTTAGTATATAAAGCAGGAACAAGAACTCTCTTTGTCTTTCTCTGGGCAAGATTTGAAGGGGATTGATCATTGGGGGGTCTTTCTCTGAGGGAAATTTGCTAGGGATTGACCAGGGCTGGGGTTACAGCCAAGCAAGGGAGGACTGGGCTGTGAATCACCCAGGGGAATGTTACATTTCTTTGACAAGGCTTGAGCTGAGGCAGAGCTTGTCAGAGGGGAAAAGTTGAGGTGCTTGACTTTTCAAAAGGGACACTATTTTCCTTTGAGGAAGGAAGGAAGGCAGTTATTATAGGGAGACTGAGTTATTGAGAAACTTATTGAACTTTAACTAACAATACCGTTACTTTATGTTCATCTTTAATATTATCTAACAGCTTGTAGACATTAATAAACCTGTTTTGATTTACTGTTTAAGTGCTTGCTACCAGTTTATTGTACTTAGGCTGTAGTACTCACTCGGTCGTTGCACATTCCCAGTAACCTACTGGTGCCTGGCTACTCTCAGGAGGGCAGGCACTGGCAGGATTGTTGGGAGTTGTGGTAACATACCTCACAATGTTCACTCTAAGAATCACACATTATTGATACAATTTGTGTTGGTTAGGGATGTACATGAAGCACATTTCCCCCCCTTTGATTTGATCTGAATTGAAGAGGGGGAATGTTTGGTTTTGTGTAAAGCTCCACCCCCCATGTGAATATAGGGGGGTCACCCTCATGTGCAAACATCTGTTGAATGTCTGCATGCAAAAGGAGCTCACCAATCTTTCCTTCCCATCTTGCCTCACTGCTGCCGCCATTGTACCCTCCACAGAGGCTCAACTAGTCCTTCCAGAAGTGTGTTTGCTGCTGCAGAGGCCACCGCATCCAGGAATCACAGGAAATGGTGGCACGGTGGCCACATTTTAAGGTAAGGGGCACAGCCGGGGAGATGGAACCCAAAGCCTTGGAGTGGGCACATCCAGCCTTTGTTAAACATACATTTGATTTGCGAGAAAGGAGGGAACGTATGAATGTAGGCCCCTTTTGATTCTCCCACAAATCGTCAAAGCTTAAAATTCAATTACAAATTTGAAACTGATGAAC
Organism: Aspidoscelis tigris stejnegeri; assembly: GCA_023333525.1. Lineage (NCBI taxonomy): Eukaryota > Metazoa > Chordata > Lepidosauria > Squamata > Teiidae > Aspidoscelis > Aspidoscelis tigris. Next base: position 258,646,751 of record JALMGA010000001.1, read on the forward strand.
ATTTTTCTTCCATTCCTTGTGCTGGTGGTATAACTCCCCTCATTTCTGATGTGTAGGGTATGAATTAGTGATTGTCATGGTTCCAGGTAAGCTTTTGGACTTTTACATATTCCTACATTACATTTATATGGTAAGATATTCCATTCATTCTATTTATCATTCTATTTATCATTTCAAATAATGCTATTATTAATGGCCAAAGAGAAGCACACTACTCTTGCAGTGCTTTTCCCATTGCCGCTTGGATCCTGTCGCTGTTAAATTTTCAGTTCCATGTAAGCCCACACAAAATGCATTATTCACACACGAGCCTACTCTGATCTGAAAAGTGTGAAGAAAAAACTGCGTGTTGCCATGTATTCCCCCCCTTTGGCCTTATGTGCCAACAAGTGTGGATAGCACAGCCAATGGACTAGCAGTGTGAGACAGAGGAGACAATTTGTGTTCAACCTGAACTGACACACCAGCTGTGTCAGCCAGTGGAGGTTCATATGCAAGACCCACCCAGGAGTCAGGGGGCGTTTTCACAGCCAGTAATCACCCAGCCCATGCCTGTGACCACATACCCATAAAGTTACAAGCTGCCACTTAGTACAAGGTTAGTAGAAAAGCAGCAATTGGCATCGTGCTTTCAATATAATATTGTAACCCGCCCTGAGACCTTTGGGTATAGGGTGGGATAGAAATACAAATAAATAAATAAATAAATTGCACCAATGATACTTTGATCCAAAGCACGTCAATGTGAGTTTTAGTGCAATCAAAGCTGAAGCACTCATCACTGCCTGGCCCACTGCAGCCTAGACCAAGCATCAGTTTTGACAGCTAGCACAGCCTAGTGGAGACTCATCATGATCAGCGAGGCCCCAGTTAGCATTTATTGATGACTACCAGCCCTAACCCCAAACAAGAAGGGGTGCTGTGGAGAGGCATGCCTCTGTCCCATTCAGAGCGGGCAGCAGCAAGGGATCACACATACAAGCACATGTCCATTCAAGCAGCAGTGACAAAGGAAAGGCAACTTATCAGGAGATATCAGGTTTCAGGGTCAGTCAATCCAAAGGTCATTAATCATGAGCTGGAAGTCAATAGGTTGCCAGAAGAGGTCTGCTGTTTGCAACAACAGGAAACAGGTTAGGACTGATTATATGGGCTCTAGCTGTGCCCTCCCATCCTCTGAGGTGTTTCTCCTGAAGTCAAGCAGAATGGCACAGCTGTGCCTTTTCTTGATGGAGCTGCCCCACCCCTCTTCTCCTGTCAGCCAGGTCTTTTTGATCTGGAGTAGGCCCAGCTTTGGCCTTTCCTGTGCTGGATGGGTCCCAACTGGGGGTCCTATTCTGCTCCTACAGGTGGGGGTTCAATGTCTGGAGTGGCATCCATCTGGAATTCCCCATCTGAAGACTTAGACGGGGCAATGGACATGACACCCTCTGTGTTCAGGACTACAGGGAGGCATTTTGATGGTTTTCTAAAATCTTCCCCAAAATGTCACCCCAGGGGCTACGAAGGCTAAGAACCTCTGTTCCTAGTTCTTGGAGGTCTCTGTATCCAGCCACAAAGTGTGTGCATGCCTCAAGACAATGGCATCATGGCATAGCTGATCAAGATCAGTACCACTGATGCAGGCAGCACTGGTATCACCCATGGCTCCCTATGGCTGGAATCAGTGTGCTGGATCCACTGATCCCAACCTACTGCAGGTAAGTGCAGAAAGGGCCAGAGTAGGTTGTCTCATCCATAGAATCAAAGCTATATGTTCCATTAATGAGATGGCTGATAGATTCTCTGTTAATCACTTCTCTGCATTGTTGTTGCCTGTAAGCGCACATCTGATAAGCACAAAATATGCCTTGACATGTTTTACATTTTTAAAGCTACCATAAAACTACTAGGGAACTATTGACTACATAACTCATTGCAATAACAATAATTTGATATGTATTCATCAATTCAGCTCAGCCAAACTGAAGTGTGCCCTGAAGAACATTCTGTGCCACCTTTTGTGTCATAATTTCCAATGTGGGAGATTTTGATGCCTTCCAAAACATAGGTGTGAAACATACAACTTGTGAAGCGCATAGCAAGCCTCTACTTGTTAGTAATAAACTCTTCAGCATAAGTCACAAGCACTTGGTTCTGTTGCAATCTTCTTTTGCCAGCAGACAATATTTTTCTTTGGCTCTTAGGATCCATGAAAATGAATAACACATTTTCTTGGGAATTTCCAGAGGACCGAATGTACTGGTGGTACACAGATGTAACTGCATCCCACCAAATATAATTAATACCAATCCAAGTTCAGAACTGCAAAGGGCAACAGAGGTAATTGACTCAGGTGACAAGCTTTAGGGGCACAAAATTAGACAAAAGTGATCCAACTCTCATTTAAATATTGCTGTAACTGTTGTAAAAAGTGAGAAGAACTGTGCTCATTCAAGCAAAAATCCATTCATGAAAGGAGTACCATATTTCAATTTCTAAACAATCATTCTACGATTAGCAAGCTTCTCTGGTTTCCCCTGTTTTGGTTACAGTCAGGCTGTCAAGAATGATAGAATTTTTTACCATTCCTCTCCTCCCAGATGTAAGGAAACAATCTGTTTAAGAAATCTTAAGTACCTCCGTTACATGGTTGGTTGGTGTGTTTTTCCTTGTTTATTGAAAGTTTCCAGGATTGCATTAATGTGAATTGGCTTCTAAGATGGCAGTGACTAACACTGATAGATGGGGCCTCCCTTCTACAGCATCACTGACTTATTCATTGTCTGGACCACTTTTTTGTAATACCACTAATTTCCATTTATAAACTGAGCTTCCCTCGTATACATAGAGAGAGCTAGGAATAACAGTTCCTAGCTGTGGGGTGTGTTGGGGTGATTTCCAGCAGTGCACTATGGCATGCCACATGGAAAACTCTAGTAAGAATTCTGGATCATGCAGGAATGCCATCTGCTCACCTCCACGATCCACATGGAGGCCCTGAGGCCAGATCTAGCTTAACCCCCTGCAGATGGATCCAGTTTAACAGGGGAGGAGGGTTTGCAATCCAGATCAACATACAGAAATGGAGGCCCTGCATCTGGATCAAGAGGCCCTTGTGCAGAAAGGGTTCCTATTTCTTTGTGCAAAGCAAAAGATGTGTCTATGAGGTAAGTCAGCAAAGATGGTTTAATTTCTGACAAAGGGTAAGATGGCACAGCACTTTCAGGTATAGGACAAGATAGAAACATAAATAATAAACAAATAATAACAATTATTAACCTTCGGAAAAACCGATACAGAAAACTTGTGATTTGCTGAGAAAGTCAGAAATAGGGCTGTGCACAAATGCAGTTTTTGGGATTCGATTTCCTATTCATTGCCAGCTAATGCTTTGATTTACCATCTGAGATTCAGGAGAGAAATCTCTTCCATGGCAAGAGCTAATGATAAAGAACAAGTATATAGAATGGTATTTACTGAATCAACACTAAAGGCTTTAACCAGTGAGTAAAGACAGCTCCTTTGTTCACCTGGGTACATCTTGACTTCCTCATCTCTCAGTAGTGGCCAGCAGCACAAGGCACACCAGAAATGCTGGGAACCACCACAAACTATTTTGTCAGTGCCATGGTGATGACAAATCTCTCTTTGATTTAACCCAACGGGAGATCTACTGATGCAACATCAGCTAAAAACAAAGTTGCCCATACCTACCTGCCCCATCCTTTCATGTTGTCTTCCCACAACAAAGTTAAAACTACCACTGTATATTTCAATACTTATTTCCTTCCATTAAAAAAAGCCAACATTATTTACAAGTGGTTATCAAGTGGAGTCAGTCAGTCAAGTGTTAGCTAGATCAAGGGTGTTTTTCCACCGTCAAAAGTACCCATTTTTGCACCCATTTAGGACCCATGTGGGTGTGAGCTGGATGACCCCATTTCCACTACGGCACCCATTTGGGACCTGATTGTTTCCACTGCCATTGGGGAGATCCGGATCTAATGGGTACATTTTGGTATTTAATCCGGATTTTCTGTAGACCCCATTAAAGGGGTCTACAATGGGGTCTTCTCCCAGAAAATCTGGATTAAAGGAAGCCTGTTTCCACTGGAAACAGGCAATGGGGTCCAAAGGAGGCTAGGGGGAGGGGATGCACCTTTGGGACCCCCCCCAACATTGGCTTCAAAGTCACTTCGAAGTTGACTTCACATTCACTTCGAAGCTGACGAAGTCACTTCGAAATCACTTCGAAGTTGCTTTGAAGACTGCCCCCCCGCCCCCCTGGGGTAATGAACCGACCCCTTGTGGGTCAATCTGGATTCTCCAGATGGGTGTAAAGCTGTTTCCACAGCAGGGGTGTTAGCACCCATTCCTAATGGGTGCTACACCTCCTGTGGAAACACATTGGGTGCTTCCCTTAATCCGAATCTACTAGATCCGGATTAAGAAATGTACCCATTCCTTAGATCCAGATCTTCTTAGATCCAGATCTTCTTAGATCCAGATCTAAGAGCTGCAGTGGAAAAACACTCCAAGTCATGCTTAGATGCACCTTCAGAACATGTCTGCTCAGATATCCTGAACCTTCTCAAGACCTGAAAGTTAACAGCAACAGTTATTGACTTAGAAGTATGTGTGCTAGACAACACTGCAAAGTTTAGCTCTGAGGTAGAATAAGTCTGCGGTGTTTGTAATATTCTTTATTGCATTCTTTATGTAAGACTGTGGTTTGGTTTACACAAAGCACTGCGTGTAGTGCTAAACTGTATTATGTAAGTAATTGCCACAAATGGAAAATTGGGGGTTGGGGAACAAAAGCTAGTACAAAGGAAGCAAACGGCTTCTGCATCATTTATCATCATGGCTGTTACACACCTTAGCATAACTTGGCCTAACTGGCTACTAGATGAATTACATACTGCTATTCTCTAATGCTGTGCATCACAACCACGTCTCTAATACTTGAGTATATTTCTCCAGAATAATAAGATGGATGCATAGAAGTCATTATACCCATGTAAGACTCATGACACAATAGGAAAAAGGCAGGATAACGTTATGTCCATAGATGGTCAATCCGGAAGTTACAGATAAACACTGAAGTTTCTCATGGCTCTTATTTGTTGTCCCACACAGAAATAGCAATTGTTATGGCTGTATAGCAAAGCGTGATGAGACAGGTGATGTTATTGTATTCTATTATTCTGCAAAGCTAAGCAGAAGAACATGGGATTGTTGCAGGCTGAAACGTGAAGCACATTCTGGAAAAATACAGAATCCAACAGAACCACATATGCCCATTCTAACATGTATGCCCAGCCAACCAATGTAGGTCAATGGTGCTGCAGAGCAGATCCTATTTGTCAGTGTCAGTGGTGCTGCAAACTCCATCTCCATGTGGTGGCATCATTTTGTCCTGCCTTCCTGTCATATGAATGGGACATTATTTTTCTCAGTTGTTTACTCAAACTATGTTGTTCCAGGTGTGTCAAGGTCACTTGCACTCTTCACTATCTCTCATGTAACGTCATAAGATTCATGCAAGGCAAGTGGCCAAGTGCAGAATGCTTGCCAGGGAATCTAATCATCCTGACATCCTAATGTCAAGTAGCACTCCCCAAGAATGCTATCTTCTGCAATTCTTTGCAACTGACAAGTGTGTCATCCTCACCACCACTTTTTTTCTATGTCAGGTCTGTGCCATCTCCTTGAAAGCATCACAGACATAGTTATTTCTGATCAGCCCTTCCCAGTCTACCCAGTCCACTTCTCAGGATGTACTGCACAGTTTGGGTTTAATACCAAATGCAAGACTGGTTGGAAGATTTCATCTTTAGGAGTTGGTCTGACTATACCATATGCTGCCACCCCCACCCCCCCATATTGAAGCAATGTATCTCCTCCTGAAGTAGAACAACATCCCCAATTAAGGATGGCCATGGGTGTCATTACCCATCTTGTGAGTGACCACCATCTGAAGCCACTGAGTAGTCTCTGGGCAGTTTGAAGTAGGTTGCTCAACCATGGCAGAAATTGGCCCTGAGTCGTGTTTGGCACTGGTAATCACCTTCTTGAACAAAAAAGTAGGGCCCTGGATCACCCAGGAAGTGAGCATCTCTGAGCCCATCAGGTGGATGTCCTCGATCATTGTTTAGTAGCCCATCCAACCAGGGGTGTGCATGAATGCATTTTTTGCATTTGAATACAAGTCAATCCGAATATTTGATTTGAATTGAAATTTGGAAATCCAGATTTTTAAAAATCCAATTCGAATCCGGATTATCCAGATCCATACTTTCAAAAATCCAATTCAAACTCAAAGATACAAATGTCGGCAACATTCATATCCAATTTTGGATTTTCGTGCATCCCATTTTTATTCTGTTTTCATTCCATATGCATCCTGTTTTCATCCCACATTATAAAGGCAAATAAACATGATATTCAGATGCGTGAGTCAATAATTCAGTCAAATTATTCAAAAATCCATATCGGATTTTTGAATATCTGAAATTTGATCAAATGTGTTAATTCAGATTTTCAAAAATCCAATTTGAATTTGAATATCGATATTCACTGGATTCAAATTGGATTTTTGAATTTTTGAATATCCGTGCACATCTATATTCATTTCCCTCTCATGCCTGGACCTCCTAGTGTCTCTGTATGAGTGAAGGGAAAGAGATGTATAGCAAGCACTGCTAATCCCTTGACTATGGTCCATAGTGTATTTTCAGTTCATGAAACATTTAGGCACCTGGAATTCCATCACTGCATTGATATATACTAATAAACTCACACAGGATTATACGCCCACCAAAGTAAGGATCAGAATTCATCAACCACAATTTCTCTGTGGTACTGGTGCTGTAGGGGACAGTAAAACTGGATGAGCATCTTTCATCAAGCTGCTAGGATTGTTCTCTTCCTCCCATCTATCACCACACAGTCTAGAGAGCAACCATCTTGCCTGTGGAGGAAGGAAGATAGAAAAAATAGGCTGAGCACCTTCCATCAAATTCTCAGCATTACATAAGAGAAACCCTGCTGGATTGGACCACACCCCATCTAGTCCAGCAAACCAGCATCCTGTCTCACACAGGGGCCCACCAATTGCTTCTGGGCATCTCAAGCAGAAGACAACAGCAAAACCTTCACCTGTTCTTGAATCCCTGCAAATGGCCTTTAGAGGCATCTGCCTGCCTGACTCAAACCCAGAGGCAGTTCTTAGGCATCCATTTTAATAGCCATTGATACACCTGACCTCCATGAATTATTTGATCTTTCTTAAAGCTATCCAGGCTGGTTGGTGTCACTGCCTCTTCTGGTAATAAAGCCCATAGACCAATGACCCTCTTGGTGTCAGTCCTCTCCTGCCCATCAGCTCCATAGCATTGTCTTGTGGTATGACGTCAACATCTGGAGCTAAATGGTTGAAGGACATCACTGTCAACTGGTTTCCAAAACTGATTGCAACATCTGGCCAGGTGGAAAGGGAAGAAATTGTATCATGCTTTTAAGTCCAAACATACTTCCTTTCCTTCCTTTTCCTTCCTTTTCCTCCCCTTGTCTCCCCCCTCCTTGCTGATTGGGCAACATTCTCCACTGAGTCAAGTCCTACCTAATTTTATGAAACACGCTAATGCTATATAAGTGGAGTCACTCCGTAAGCTGACACCAAATCCTGCCTTTGAAAAGTGCAAGCCCAAGCTAGAGAGCAGATTCAGGATGAAAAGTCTGTGCTTTGTGCTGATGTGCGTGGCTGCCGTGGCTGCTTTCCCAGTAGAGAGAGAAAAAACTCAAGAAGAAAAACTGGAGCTGATTCAGGTAATGGGGACTGCTGGTGATTGGAAAGAAACCATTTGTAAAGGGAAAACCTGTAAGGCCTTAGGGACCACTTATATCTAGCTTTTAATATATCTTCAACCCAACTTCAGATCTAGGCATTTTCTTTCTGCATCATCTAACCCAAAGAGGATTTTCTTGGATGGATAATGTGTAAGGGAAACTGCTTGTCACTTTGTTGACGTGAAGTCCCACTCTGAAGATGAATCAAAGGTGGATTAAAATTTAGTAATAGCTGGGTCCTAATTAATGAAAACTGGTCAGAGGTGTGTCTGACATCTGCAGTTTATAAATCCAGCATGCATAATCTTAGGAACTGTGGTTTGCTTGCCTTTGAATTATTTGCATATTTATTCAGTTCTATATCCCAAAGGGCTTTTTTTCCTCCTAAGGGTTCAAAACTTTAACTTAAGTAGCAGCCCACATTTTCTTACAGATGAAGTTTGTAATTTTTCCACCTGCATGCACTGATTTTTTCCCCTAGTACTTAATGGCCTCTTCACACTTAACCCAGTGAGTATAACAATACCAACCCACTGAGGTTAAAAGCAGGCTCAGCGGTAGCCATCTGCACTTCAAGTGCTGATGCAGTCCCCAGCTAGATCAGCAGCACTTGAAGCGCAGATGGCCCAGCCTGGCCAAATCACCATGGTCATGGCCACTGCAACAGCCATCGTGTGCTAGGATGTGGCTGTGGTTATCAGCTTGCAGTGCGTAACTGTGCAGCCACAGCTGCTTCTCCCACTAGTAGCATTCACACCTGGAAGAGGGTGCAAATGCTGCAACCAAGAACTCTCCAGCTGCTCCCAGTAAAGCTGCTGAAGGGGACTCTCAGATGTTCCAGAACAGCTGGAATGCAGAGTGTGGACAGACCTTTCCTGGAACAACTCTCTTAAGGTAAAAATAAACAAACCCTTAAGTATACAATTCTATAATTCACAATTAGCCATAAGCACTATCTGTAGATGGGTAATAAGTGTGCCTTATTTCTAGATGCACAATGCTGCAGTTTGATTAGGTTCATTGGAAAAGCCTTTTAACAGTGCCAGTATTAAAGAAATCACCTGAATAGGTACTTAAAACAAGAAACTTAAAACAAGAAACCAGAATCAACCAGAGGCATTTTCACACTGTTCTTCCTGTCCACTGCACAGGAAAGGAGTGTGAAGACCCAAAGTTTACTAGTGCTCGCACTTGAGCACTAGTCAATTTTACCTGTTCTGTCCCCCTGGGATTGGAAACTCACCTTATTCGATCCCGGGACCCGGTTGTCCTCTGGGCGCTGCCATTTTGGCAGCGGCACCTCCATGACTGTGCAGATGTCAGCGATGTCACCTTGATGATGCAGGTGCTCTGCGCACACGCAGTCAGGTCCATGGTCGCCCAAGGTGCTTCTGTGGCACCCCAAATGTTCCCGGAGTGCCAGCAAGAGCAGATAGTTGTGCCGCTGGACACTTCAGGTAAGTGTTAGGCAAACATTGGTAAATTAGAACACTTCTGGGGTGTGTGGGCATGCTTGTAAGCTGTAACAGCCTACTTGACATGTGTATGCTCTTCCCCAGAAGTGCACTAATTATGCACTAGAGGCAGTAGCGTGAAAAGGCGTCAGGATGTGACTTATGGTAACCATAAATCTATAGTTAGGAACACCTATTATCATCTTTGGCTGGTTAACCAATTTCAGCCTGGTCCCCAGTGTTTCTGTGGTTTTAAAATGTTGCTCCTCATATTTAGTATGCCTTAACCTTCTCTTTTGTGTTTGTATTTCTTTCCTCTTTATCAGAAATACTTGGAAAAATACTACAACTATACACTAGATGGGAAGCCAGTTGTAAGACAAAAAGATAGAAATACTCTAGCAAAAAAAATCAAAGAAATGCAAAGATTTATCGGGCTCAGAGTGACAGGAAAAGTGGATTCTAATACCCTAGAAGCAATTCAGAAACCACGATGCGGAAACCCAGATGTTGGTGACTTTGCCTTCTTTGCTGGGCAACCCAAGTGGGAGAAAAATACTGTCACCTACCGGTAGGTGTTTTTCCTTGAGCAGTTTGCAAGGTGAAATTCCTAACAATGGCAAGAGGCATTAATATTAACGCACATTTGTCTTATTGCTGTGGAATTCTTTCTGAAGGATAGTGAACCATACCCCAGACATGGGCAGAACTGATGTGGAGAGCGAAATTAAAAGAGCATTTGAAGTTTGGAGTCAAGTCGTACCATTAACATTCATAGAAGTTCCAGGCGGCACGGCAGATATAATGATCTCATTTGCTTCCAGAGGTAAAACTGCTTATTTACATTGCATCATGCCCAAATCTATTCTCCAGGTGCTTGTAATTTTCCCACCTCTTTCTCCTGAGAAAGAACTTTCTATTTTCCTTTCTCATTCCAAGATATTTTAGAATTTCATGATAATGGTTGGAACAGGATTGACCTTACCTGTCTGTAGTCAAGTGGCCAACGTTGGCATGTATGCTGCTTTCTTCTTCTTCTGAAAAATGCCACTTTCTGGCAAAAAGAATATATGTCTTTTTTTTTGTACCTAGAACATGGAGACTTCAATGCATTTGATGGGCCTGGTGGAACTGTTGCTCATGCCTATGCTCCTGGCTCTGGTATTGGAGGAGATGCTCATTTTGATGAGGATGAAGACTGGACCAGTGGCTTAGAAGGTAATTTTAAGGAACAGAGAAAGACAGAATTTATTTCAGTTGCTGCTGTCTCAAATTCTCTGGCCTTTTCTACACTTAACTGCTACAGATTCAGATCAATGGGTCTGGAATAACTGGGCCCACTGCCAGCTGCTGACTATGTAAGCATGTCACAGGTGCTCTTCCGCACTTGGTCAGAGGGTGGGAGAGGCAGCATCCGTGCAGAGGCATTGGCTGGCATGACTGATCACTGACTTCTGACGTGACCAGCGCACTGATCCCCGGGAGTGGCGTCTGGTCACTGAGTCATGAAAGGGGCATTTGATCAGCAACTGAGTAGTAGGTGCTGCACATTTGGTCATGGGCACTGACGTGATTGGCCGCAATACATCTCTCTACTCAAACATGCCCCTCTGGAACAGCATCCAAGCATGCCATGGGACAGCCAATCATGGCAGCAAGAAGTTGGAACTTCTGGCTTCAGAAGCAGTGGTATGGGCTGGTAAGCAAGAGGACCATGCACTCTTCCGGCTGGTGATGGATACTTTGGGGAAGCTTTCCTCATGACACGTGCCAATGGTCCACCTTTACCAGAAGTTTATCAACCCTAGTTCATGGCAGCCTAATCACCTAAGTGCAGAAAGGCTCTAGATTGTGCATATCCTGCACTCTAGAAGAGGCCTATTCGCATGAGGGCCTCTGTAGCTTGATTAGGCCAGCCCTGGGATGGAGCATTCACTCTGCTGGGAGAGCGGTTCCATCTGGAACTATCCCACTGCATCCCAGGGCAGCCTAATTACGGCCAGAGTGTAGAGCATGAAATTGTGCTCTACACCCAGCCCAACCCATTCCTGGCTGCCCCAGAGCTGTCTGGCAGTGAGAGCATTTACACTCTTCCTGCTAGACAGCTCTGGGCCCCACCCTGCCCCATGGCCACTGGGCCCTTCTGGGCCCTCTGGCAAACAGCCCCTTTCGGAGGAGGGACGAGACCTTGCTGGCTGGTCTTTGACCTCTGCGGGTTGCAGGCACCTCAATAAGGTGACTGTGCCCCACGGAGGCCCCCTAGGCCCATCCCCCCACCAGGGCCATGTGCCTTCCCCATACATGCATGCACATCTTACCTTTTCGGGGTCTCATTCCCCTGCATCCCACGGAAACCAAAGTCCAGCCGGACCCCAGATGCCTGCCAGAGGGTTGATCCGACCCAATGGCAGCAGCAGAGGGTGAGGCCTCTGGTCTGCATGTTGGCCTTTTTGGGCTAGGACACGTGGAGACGGATTCCCCATTCACACCTAGACAGGTAACTGCACAACAGCCATTTGGCTGTAGTGCGAAAAGGCCTCTGGATTCCAGCATGCCACCAGCACACCCCACAGCAAACTGTATGGAGCTTGATAATCTGCTTGTAGTAATCCAAAGTATTTATAGAAAACAATGTCCTAGTTCATACAACAAGAGACACATTTAGTCAAGTACCCTGCTGATTAAATTTAAGATATCAGAACATTTTTTAAAAGCAAATCCATAACTTACTGTATTTTGCATATGCCTTTTAGGTTCCAACCTGTTTTTTGTAGCAGTTCATGAGCTTGGCCACTCACTTGGTCTCCTCCATTCCAACGACCCAAATGCTGTGATGTTCCCATTTTATAAAGAACCTCAACCTGATCAAAAAATCTTGTCCCAGGATGATATTGAAGGCGTTCAACAACTGTATGGTAATAATATACATCCCATCCATTGTACAGCTAACTCCACTATAGGGTGTTTTTACTGAGTCCAGTTTTACTTTTCAACAGACAACAAAATGTCCTGTCCAATTTGGTCTGGGGGTTAAGGAGCTGAACTCTTATCTGGGACTACCGGGTTTGATTCTGCCCTCCCCCATGAAGCCAGCTGGGTGACCTTGGACTAGTCACTGCTCTCTTCTGAGCTCTCACAGCCCCACCTACCTCACAGGGTGTTCTGTGGTGGGAAGAAGAACAGAAGGTTTGTCAGCCGCTTTGAGTCCCTTTAAATGGGTGAGAAAAGTGGGGTAGAAAAACCAACTCTTCTTCCTCTTCTTCTTTTCCTAGCAGTGCAAACTAGGGATATGCACAAATGTTCATAACATTTGTTATTCATACAAATTCGGACATTTGTATATGAATTGAATGTTATGACAGTCGTGCAAATACGAATGTTTTGGAACATTCATACCCACCTTCGGAACATTTGTGAAATGGGGAGGTGGGAAAATGGCTGCACCAGTCACATCTTCAACAGATACAGAGTGAATTCAACATGGTTTGTGAGCGGATTCAAAGCGGATTCAGGGCAGATTTGATGCTTTCAGAGCAGATATGTATCCGATACATGTCCCATAACATATCAGATACGTACTGGATATGTATGCATTTGTATTGGATATTTGTACAAATTCATACAAATACATTTGAATCAAATAGAATCCTACTAAATTTGAGGGGGTATCTATTTGAACGAATATGAATTTTCTAACATTCAATTCATTACAAATCGAAAGCAAAACCCCCATTCGTGCATATCCCTAGTGCAAACCACTGTGGCTTGCAAAGCTACTTTATGTGAGTCATTGCTGGCAAGGGGGAACCGGCAGTAACCAGGCAGCGACTGTAGTGATTACGTGGTGCAAACCCACCATGTTATATGAGGGATGACTGTATATGCAACAGTGTAAAATCTAGTAGCCTTTAACTTTTGGAAGTTTATGGATATTAACTGACACTGGCAAGCATACCAACTGTTTATCTCTGACTACTTAAATAGTGTCATTGTTTTTACTTTTATTTTTTTTTTTAGTATTTTATTTATTAAAAAAAATTTCCACATACTAAAAGAAATTCACACAATCTTTTCTCTTATCCAATCATTACATTGCTTAAAGTTTCCTTGACTTCCTCCACTCTTCCGGCTTCTATATTATTGCTTTTACTTTTAGTTCGTTAAAATTCCTTTGAAGGCAATCCTTCATGCAGTCTGTGGGTGTTTTTCCACTTCGCACTACAGTACCCATTAAGGACCCATTAAGAATCCTCAATGGGTGTTTAATGGGTACTCTAGTGCTAGTGGAAAAACAACCTGTTATTCCTACATATAAAAGTGTTTCTCTTGGAAATGCGTACAGGCCTAGTTAGAGAGAGATTTCCTTTTTTCAATGAATTGTTTTTATTGAATACCAGATATATAAATGTAACAATAAATACAAGGAATATTGTTTTCTATTAATGATGCACTTTTAAATATCTTTTAGGACACTCTCCTGATCCTTCCGAAGAACCCTGGGAAGTGGATCTGCCCAAAGAACCTTTCAGACCAAGACAACCAACTTTACCTTCAGCTTGCGATTCCCATTTGACATTTGATGCCGTCACTTCTTTTCGAGGAGAAATGATGTTCTTTAAAGACACGTAAGCTAAGAATTTTCAGGTCCTACCATACCAGTAATCCACAAACATACTTCCCCCCCCCTCTTCTTATCCTCCATTGCACCCCATCTATATATTTGAGCTGTATAGAAACAAACTGAGTAATTGATTAACCAGCTAAAGTTCTTCTGATATGGAAAGCATGGGAGGGCCTGTTGCTCAGTACTAGAGCAAACTGACTGGAAAGCCGAGGGTTGCCAGTTCAGTCCCCCACCTCCTCCTGGAAAGAGGCAATGTAAATGGCATCCCTGCCAAGAAAACTGCATAGAGGTGCCCAGGCAGTCAACCAGAAGTTGGCAACAACTCATGGACCCCCAACAACAACAACAAAGGAAGAGAGAGGGTGTGTCCAGACTCGTTAACAAGGGTATGCACAAATGCAATTTTTTGGAATTGATTTTATTTGAATTGGATATCTGAAAATTTGAATCTATTCAAATGTTTAAAATTTGAATGTATTCACATTCGGTCCAAATACATTTGAATCTATTTGTGTGAATTTTCTATCAGTATTTGCAAATACGGATGTCAACAGCATTTGTATGTGCCTGTACGCATCCCATACACATATGGAGTCAATAGTTTAAACATCTTTCCTCACACAAATGCTCAATGGTTGTGAGGGTTAGAGAGCAGTGAAACTGCTCGGTCCGCCCTCCCATCAGCACCAAGATGCTTAGCAGCTTCTGTTTTAAACTTGCCAGAATGGACCTGAAAACAAGACTTTCCTTATGTGTCTCGGTGTGCAATGAATTTGCCACACTGTCTTCAGTGGAGTTTAAACAAATAGAACCATCCCTTATCTATCTTTTAGACTGCATAGGACCGCATTTTAACATTCCCTGGATTCAGATCTTACGCCCTTCTTCTGGATTATATTCTGGATTAGGGACCTGCCATCCGCATGCTGGTGCAGAGTATGGGCAGGCCTTATTCCAGAATATAATCCAGTGCAAGGCCTGGTACAGAAAGGACCTTATATACCTGGAATTACAAACTTCTGCAATGAAATCTTCCCATTGCTATCCCAGTATTTTTTCTTTGCTTTATCATTTACCTTCTCTTTAATTCCTTCCTCATTACCCCTCCTAAAATCTTGCTTCTGCTTCTCTATGCTGTGCAGTCTTTGCAAATGTAATTTTTCTTGTCACTGGCACATCAAATGAAATAAGTACCCATATTTTGTTACAGGTATTTTTGGAGAAAGCACCCTCAATATGCAGGCATTGACTTTAGCTTAATTACTGCATTCTGGTCATTTTTACCAACGGGTATTGATGCTGCTTGTGAAAATACTGACAAAGATGAAGTTTTGCTTTTTAAAGGTATTGGTCTATTTTTTTTATTTTTTTTTTTGCCTTCATTCTGTTTGCATTTTGAAATCTAGATACTTTTTGACTTCTCACTTTAAATTATAGAAACTGGTAAGATAAAAAAGGGGAAATCCCACAGCAGTGATAATAGACACATATTGCAGAGGAAGGACAGAACAGGAATTCTGGTCCTTTCCAGATAATTTCCCATGAGCACCAGAAGCCATCATGGTCTGTGGCAAAAGGTGATGGGACTTGGGACCTATCTGCACTTGGCCTTACTCTGGAATATATCCCAGAATAAGGACCTGCTGTCTGCAGGCTAGTTCAGATTAGGGAAGGCCCCAAGTGAAGCCTGCCATGGTCTGCATTAGATTGTGACCAGCAGACCACTATCCTGAGATATATTCCAGAATAAGGCCATTAACACTTTAAAGCCCAGTCCCAAGTTCCAGAGGAGTCCTACCCCCTTTTTCCATGCACAGTCAAAGATCCGGATCTTCAAGATCCAGATCCTGGAGTTGTGATCCTCATGGAGATCCAGATCTTGAAGATGCCTGAAGACCCCACATGAAATCCAGATTTAAGGGCCTGAAGGACCCATTAAATCCAGATTTCTCCTGCTCTCATGGGGACAGGGCCTTACTGATTGCTACCAATCAGGTACTAATTGGGTTCCTAATGGGGTCTTAGAAGTGTTCTAAGCCCTAGTGGGAAAAGGCCCCAAGTCAAAGCAACACTAGCAGATAACTTTTACATTCACCAGATGGCAACTGAACGTATTGCTATTTAACGATATTCCAGAGTAAAGCGCTTCTGGAATACTTGCTAGATACCAGAGCGACGGTGCAAGGTGAGCAGAAGCACCTACTTGTCTGGCCATGTGCTGTTTCAGTGGTGTGATGCGGAAGTACTGGGAACTGCAATTCACATCCCAAGGCTAGGATCTGTCACTCCTAGCTATAGGGGGGTGGCTGTGAAACTTGCACAAGCTTCACACCCTCAGGCTGACCTGCCCCTTGCTCCCCCATGATATGGATCAGTAAGACCTGTTGGATTCAGATCTACCAAGCCAGATCTACACTGCTCAGTGCAGAGAGGGTCTAAGATGCTGGGGGAATGAAATGAACATTATATATACAACCTAGCTTAGTAATCTCCTCATCTGGCTTCCCTTTTCTATACCATGTGGGTTTCTTTTGTTTGTTTTTCTTTTGTATTCGAGAGGTGAAGGGGGGGCTATTCTTGTCCCTAGCCACAAAAGTTTCTTCCCTGGTTTCCCTTGATTTATTTCCCTCCCAGGTGCCACAACTGAAGTTCCCTCTGTTTCATTATAGGCAACCAATTCTGGGTCGTCAAAGGTGATTCAGTTCTTCCTGGATACCCTAAGCCCATTCATAGCTTAGGGTTCCCAAGAGATGTGGCAAAAATTGATGCAGCATTTTACAGTGCAGACGAAGAGAGAACGTACTATTTTTCATCTGACAAATACTGGAGGTAAGAAGTTATTCTAAGGGCAATTTAAGAATATTATCTGGTTTAGTTCAAAAGAACAATATGATTCCAGCGTTGTTGTTTTTTAATAAATACAGTTGCCTTTTGTATAGCACAGTTTTGTATAACATGGTTTTGCCTTTTGCACCTTTGATAAAATGTAATTTCCCTTGTACAGAACAGGGGAGAAGTTGGGTTTTTACAGCATGTTTTTGCTTTTGCAAGGCTAGTAAAATGTGACTCAATTCTTCAAATGCGATCCCAGAAACATTCTGGAATGTGATTTGGCCTCAGTGTGCCAGAGATTTATTCATAGTAATAAACTGGGCTAGTCCTGATGGCGCTGCGGAGACATTAGCCTTTCTCTGCAGTGCCACTGGTCAACTGGGTTTTGCAGTTGGTGGCAATTGGTAGAATCCCTGTGGTTGCATCCACACTTTTGTCAACAGATGCCCTGAAGAAGCCCCCAGAAGCCCCCTCTGCTGTAGACCACCCTGAGAAGAGCATTGGAGGGCCTTGAAGCTTTCTGAGCAGTATCTTTCTTTAGAGAAGGTTTAACCACTCTGAGGGCGCACACCTCCCTCAGTTGCTCTCAGTGCTGCCATGTAGAAGCATTGTCACAATAAAAGCAAACTACACACTTGCTTTGTGTGAGCGTTGGAGTGGCAAAGGCCCACTACTTGGGCCGTTTCTGACACAACGGAGGACCCTCCAAATTTGAAACTGAGAGCTCAATCTTTGGAGTTGGCTGTCCAACTCCAGAGACGGTGATGGGAAAGGAATATTCATTTGGCTGGCACGCGCTCTGCCCTATGGGTGAGAGAAACTGTAGTCTGCACTAGCATGTGGGCAGCAGGTCCCTATTCTGGGATATAATCCAGAATAAGGCCCGGCACAGAAAGGGTCTTCTGTAGAGGTAGAGATAGTCATGTTCCCAAGCTCAGATATTACTGGCTGTATAAGAGAGAAACTGGAATAGAAAACTACTTTATCTGAGTGGCACTTGCACTGCTGCCTCATGTAATACTGATTATATAAAAATGTCTTTGTTCCTTTCCGTAGCTATGATGAGGCAAACAAAAGGATGACAAAGAAACCAGGAAGGATTAGAGATGATTTCCCAGGTATTGAGGGAAGAGTTGATGCTGCCTTTCAGCAAAATGGTAAGGCATGAAACTATTTCAGCTGCTGATTGTGCATATGGCTTTCAATCAGGGAATTCTGCTTTGCTCTTTCCAATATTCTGTCATTTCACTGAACAATTTTAAATGAGTGGGGGAAAGTAAATTAGGACCCTTTCTGCATGGACCCTTAATCCAGATTAAGGGTCTGTGTAGTACATGTTCTGTTGTCTCCATATCCACATGTTAGTAGGGATCATGGAGCCTCCACCACACACGCACACATGTCTGCTCGGCTGGATATCTGATGCTATATGGGGTGGTGCTGCACTAACATGTATTAGCACCCAGGGGGATGGTTGCTGAGTGTTATATAGAGCAAAGTTATAGTTGTATAGAGCTGTTCAAGTGTAGGTTCTCATATAGGCTACACATGCAGAAACCCTCTGTTCAAAATTTAAAAGCATGGTCTACCTACAGAAAGAAACAAGGGCAGCTGACAAGATAGAGAGGGGGAAATCCTGAGTAAATCAGATGTCACTGTCCTGCCCCCTACATTTTGCCGTCATTTCCCAGGTGGGAATGGGAACTGTTATCAGCTAACAGGTTCTTTTCTGCCTTTCAGTGAGTACTGTGTACCTGTAACTAGGGATTTGCACAAATGGGTTTTTTGGCATTTGGTTTGTCTTCACTCGAATGTTACACAATTGGTATTCATTCAAATAGATCTACTTCGAAAGTGGTAGGATTCTATTCGATATGGATGTATTTGTATGAATATCCGATGCAAACAAATACGTGTCTGATACGTATCTGATATGGCCAAATATGTATCCACTATGACCGAATATGTATCTGATATGACCGAATATGTATCCAATACGTACCCAATATGTATGTGACACAAACACATACGCATTGGATACATATCCTTTAACATTACAAATGTCCAAACTATTAGTATGAATGATCCGAAACATTCATATTTATACGAACATTAATGTATGAATGCCGTAACATTCAATTTGTGTACGAATGTCCAAATTCACATGAATAATATTGCGAATATTCATGCACATTCCTACCTGTAGCAGTTAACTTGAAAGCAGGTAGTGTCTGTAGCACAAACTATATTCCCTTTTGCTTTTTTTACCTGTTCTTCTTAAATATTCCATGCAGGATTTTATGGTCATCCTAGTTTCACATTAGATAGATTTTGTAAGGATTTCTTTACTTTTTTATATTTGTTCCAAGGATGTGTTTTATTTCATTTCTCTTTCTCTCTCTTTTTAAACAGGATTCTTGTACTTTTTCAAGGGAACAGATCAGTACAAGTTTGACCCTAATAACGGAAGAGTTACTCAGGTCCTAAAAGCCAACAACTGGTTGTCATGCTGAGAAGGCTAAACTATTGAAGTTATGAAAGATGCTGTTTTAAAAAGGCACCTTATAAGTCATGAATTACCACTGATCCCTAAAAACTGATGTTTTTGTATAATGCATGCTAGCTGCAACTAATTGTGGAGAAATGAACAGGCAGAATAGTTTCAAATTGACTGTAATCTTCTTCACATGGGGCTTCCCTTGGAGACTGTTTATGAATTGCAGTTGGTACATGAATCTGATCGCGTTTGGACTGATTGCATTTTACAGTTTAGGGGCAGGACACTTCAACAGTTAAGGATATGGATTCCATTATTTTCTCAATCAAAAGTCACTTTTAACTGTTCTAGTCATGTGAAATGAAATTGATGGATATCAGAAAAAGACATTATTTCCTTGCAACAACTACTTTAGTGTCCTGAACAGCGTAATGCCATTTTAATCCTGTTTTGTTATTTTACTTTTACAATTGTGAGATTTTAATTAATTTTTTTGTACAGTATATGCATCCTGTAATCTTGTAGTAAAACACTGAGGATAAAACTGACATGGAAATATTTATACCAAATAAAGATAATATGAACTTCCTAACAATGTGTCTAAATGATACAGACTGCATTCAGTTAGAGGTATATTTCAGACCGGATGCAGCTCAGTGGTAGAGCAAACTCCCTGCAAAGCAAAGAGTTGTCAGTTCGATACTCAGCCTCTCCTCCAAAGTGGTCAATGGCAAATCACTTCTTTATCTCTGCAAACAAAACTGCCTAGAGATGCCCGTGCTGTTAGCCAGGACTTGGAGGTACCCAAAAATCAAAGATATCTTTGATATTTCTTCTATAAACTTAGCTGGGTGGACAAGCCAAAGTCATCTCCTTTCCCAATCCTTTATATAACACTCCTAGGAATTAGCAATACACTATTTGATCACTCTGGCTAAGGATATTTTCACCAGGCGTGCAGAAACAGCCCATTTCCGTGGCTGTTTTTGGGAGCTCAGTAAAATGGTGCCCCATAGACTGGTCCAGCATCCACTTAATTAAAGGAACACCTTCTTACATACTGACCAGCCCAGTATGGTAGGGGAGGCCTTTGTGGTTGTACCACTGCCCTCCACAGCAAAAAGGGGTGGGCACCCAAGATAGGGCCTTCACAGTGATGACTCCCCAGCGATAGAATAGTCTCCCATTTGAGGTGCATCAGGCAACTTTACATGTTTAGGAGGGCAATGAAGAAGAAGAGTTGGCTTTTCTACCCCGCTTTTCTCACCCATTTAAGGGGACTCAAAGTGGCTGACAAAGCTTCCT
This sequence comes from Aspidoscelis tigris stejnegeri, assembly GCA_023333525.1. Taxonomy (NCBI): domain Eukaryota; kingdom Metazoa; phylum Chordata; class Lepidosauria; order Squamata; family Teiidae; genus Aspidoscelis; species Aspidoscelis tigris. Next base: position 258,667,296 of record JALMGA010000001.1, read on the forward strand.
ATTCTCCCCACATCTTCCCCTCAGGATGCAGAACAGTCACTTCAGAACCTCCCACCCTGTAAAACCCCAAGCATAGAACAACTTTCTCTGGTGTTGGTGTTTTTTATACCCCTGCAGCCTGGCATGAGCTGCCTCTGATTGGTTGTGTCTGTGGGCAATCTCTCCCCCCTCTCCTATGCTAATTAGAGGTGCTTTGCCCACTACCTCCCCACTGTCACTTTATTGAGAATGGAACTGCAATAAATACATTACCTTCAACTCTTCAAATACAATACATTAAATACTTTAAATACAATGCAAGCATTTTGCAATAACTTACTCAATACTTTATATAATAAACCAGAAAGGTATGAGGCATCACAGTGTGTTTTGTTGTAAGGAGAAGAACAGAAAGCTTTGTCAGCCACTTTGAGCCCCTGTAAATGTGTGAGAAAAACTGAGTAGGGGTTTTTCCCCACTGACCTCCCTTAATCTGGATCTAAGATGATCTGGGTCTAAGGAATGGGTCCTTTAACTAATCCGGATCTAGTAGATCTGGATTAGGAGGTACCCGATGCATCCCCATGGGTGGTGCAGCACCCAATAGCAATGGGTGCTAGCCTGCCTGCAGTGGAAATGCCAGAGCACCCATGTGGCAAATCCAGATCAACCCACGTGGGGCCTGCCCTTCACCTCAGGTTTTTTGGGGGACAGGGGGTGCAATCTCTGTAGAGGCTCCTGAGATTCTTCAAAGATTCTCTGGAGGGGCTCCAGAGAATCTCCAGAGTTTTGTCATAAGCTCTGGAGATTCTCCGAGCGATCTTCTGTAAACTTCAAAGATTCTCCAGAGCCTTTGACAAAGGTCATTAGGACTGGCATTGCTCTCGCGTGGGGTCCTCACATGGGAGCCTGTGCTATTCTTCGGAGCTGGCTTCAGAGATTGCTCACAGATTTTAGAGCTTTGGGTTTCAGGACACCCCCCCCCCAGGAATACGCCCCCTAGATTCCATTGCCCAGTCGCAGTGGAAACGAGCTCTGTATAATCCAGATTTGATGCCTGAAGATCCCTTTAATGGTCCTGAAGAACCCATTCAATCCAGATTTC